>JARYHS010008074.1:299780423-299939860 GCA_031002005.1 Vandiemenella viatica
CCCAGCTTATGACTGCATTCCTTTCAGTAATAAGTCTCCACAATTTTCTTTCATCACTGTGGATTCTGATAACAGATTGTACGTTCTTGAGAAAGTATATTTGTAAATGAAACACAGACATGCTTCCATGCTCTCGGAAACGTGTGGTTTCGTAGGACGATACTGAAGAAGCGTGCCAAGCAGATTTCTGACTGTTCGATTGTCGACTTGGACAAGTCCCGGTGCTTTTCGTGGTTGCAGCCCGGCGATGCAGCTGGCTATCTCCTGCGGTCGCCGGCTGCCACGTACACACGCAGATGGCAACGAACTGCGGCGATGTGGCGGTCTTTAACATCGTCGTCAAAAAGCTTAAAGTTTTCTCAAAGCTGTCGGCGAACGCGTTAGGCCGCGCCCTACGTACGCTACAAAAGTGGGCGACAGCGCGCGGTCTCTGGCTGTGCTACTTTCAGCTACAAGCAGCGACAGCAGTCGGAACGCTTGGGTGTCCTGCGTGCAAGCGACAGCTTCGCGCTACAAGCTGAGCCGGTCAGCTGAGTAAAAATGCCACCGAGAAGCCGTAAATGTTGTTGTTGGACAGTGCATTAACTGAACTAGCTTTAGCTAGGAAGATTAGGCGAAAGAAGAGTGCTGTAAATCAAATATGTCGAGAGAGGCACATTCATGGAGAATTCCACCACTTATATTTACAGCTAAGAAGATCACCACCAAAATTCTTCGAATATACGATAATGACTACAGATACATTCAAATAACTGATAAATGGATTGCAGAGACATGTTTCGTATGCAGCCACAAACTTTCAGCAGCCAATAAGCCTTGAAGATATGCTGATTATTGTCAATTTTTAAAATATGCAACCTTACCAACATTATAATTATTTTCCGTGCCCCCTTTATAATTTCATATCAGTGATATAGTAGTATGCAGTGGCGTCAGTAGCAATGAACAATTTTCCACGCGTGATTGGTTGTAAATATCGGTTATGCGCTAAATAAATTCATAAAGCGAATAGCTGATGTACTTACTGTCGAAAACTCCATAAATAGCAGAATTAGTTGCCATGGAACTAAAAATGGTTAATATAGATTACGTTTTCCAAATTAAAACATGTCGTTCTTGCAAATCAAAAATTAATTCATCATACAACGTATTTTTTTCTATATCTTCTTCAGGTGTTTGCTACAGGAGCATCGTTCCCCCAGCTCTCATTTCATTTACAGTTCGAAAAACAACAGGTGCAAATATGCTGAGTAAAATTTCAAGGGCGTTGTAGACACGTTTTCAGCCATTACATATGCCACAACCAACGAAGGAATATTTCTTGCAACCTAACCTCGTAGTAGCAGACGCTTCTAACCAATGCCTGTCGCGCGTGCTACAGCGACAAAATACAAACAGGTTTGAAATTCAAACGTCGCCCGTTGTAGCGTCAGGCAGGCAGCGCTACTAATGAAGCTCATGTAGGACAGAACCGTAACTATACCTGCGTTTGCGTTTTGTCGCCTGAAGCTGTCGCGCGCTGACGCTCGCTTTTATAGCGTACCTAGGACGCAGCCTAGACTCGTCTTCCGCCGTGGAGTGGAGGTATCGGCTTCCTCTGGCGAGTAAGACGCCAAGTTTCGTTCCACGTGCTGCTATCGAACTCGCAGCCTTTCAATATGAACGGTTTTGGTGTACTACTTGTGAAGTCTACAGCTCTCGCTGTATTTGATTGAGGAGGCGACGGGTAGCACGGTTCGTCGTTAGTTCCCACTCCCTGACGATCCGAATTTTATGTCTGACCTGCTCAAGGTGGTGCGGTGGAAGCTAGCTGGAGCGCTCCATGCATAGTTGAATCAGCGGTGTTGAGCTTCTTGTGGCTTCGTTTATGACGTTGAAGAATCTTCGAGCCTCCTCAACTTTCACGTCCGCTGCACCCCTTTCAACAATATGTCTCCTCAGGTGGCATTCCATAACCGTGGATTCGGGTAACAGATTGTGCGATCTAGAGAGAAAAAAACTGTACGTAAAATAACCATAGATAGTAATGTTACCAAATATCAAGCAGTCATTGCATTCTCAGCAGTCAGAATGCAGCGGGTCGAATAACATAACACTTTGTGATATTAGCAAATTCTGTATCCTTCCTTATCTACTGAGAAAGATTTAGTTAATCTTTTTAGACAAGAATAAAATGGATACGTTCTCAATTCAGCCAAATGATATGGTGAGCTAAGACGCTTCACTGTGTGAACGGATGTTGTATGTTAATTTTTCTCCATTTATTCCAGCTCGTGGAGAGTTGTGATTGAGGAATAGAAATATTGTCAATCACTGAAGTCAAACCGGGATTGCATTGTATCTGATTAGAACTGTGAGCACCAATGCTGTGAGATGAGAAACGCAGGAGGATGAAACTTTGCTCGATAAGTAAAATAGCCTTGTTTTTGATGATTCGTAGTGGAACGTGGACGCTATGTCCGTCTTCGCTCATCAGGAACGAGTAACTAATTGGAAATATTATACTTGTAACAGCATTCTTGTGACAATGTATTGTTTTTTATTCTCAGGAACCTTTCTTCAAAAATTAAGTGGACACTGTTAGCAAAAATTAACTGCATTCTCTATTGAACTTTAGCGAATCACTGACTGAAAATCGAGTCATTAAACTAAAAATTATCATTTATGAGGGCGGTCCGATAAGTACTTAGCCTACAAAAGAAAAAACGAAAATTTTGGAAAAGTGGCGATTTATTTCTCAACATAGTCTCCATTTAGCTCGGTACACTTGACCCAGCGATGCTCCTACTTCTTTAACCCGTGTGAAAAATATGATTTCTGCAGATCTGCAAAGTAGGCCTCCGTGGCGACGATAACCTCCTCATTCGACTCAAATTTCTGCAGGCGTGTGTCTTCTTCAAGTTTGGAAACAAAAAAGTCACATGGGGCCAAATCTGGAGAATGTGGTGGATGGGGCAGCAGTTAGTAGCCCAATTCGACCAATTTGGCTGTGGCGAATAGAGATGGGTAGGTCCGGATGGATGCAGTTCCGCGGACCCGTATCACTTGCGCGAGGGATGGATGTACAGTCGGGGACAGAATTCGAGAGACCCCTCGCCTTTCGATTATGCTTCGTTCTAGACACGAATACCGCATGGGACAGCATAACTGGTAGGTGGTACACTAAATTCATGATAAAATAGACCTCTCATACCCAGCACTTTACCCAAGACTGAAAAAATAAGCCCGCGCAGCAAGAAACTCGCAGACGCTCAGAGGGAAAGTTCGGAGTTCTGCAGTAAACATAATCACGAATATCACCATTTTAGTCATAATAATTATTTAAATAACCAAATTGATTAATTATAGAGAGATGGTAACACTTTTTTCGTAATTTTGATAACCGTTGCGTATTTTTTTTCCCTCGAATAAACAGTTAACAATTCGCTAGCAAACGCAATTATATGGCGAATACAGAAAAGAATCGCTAAATTACGCACGGAAAACCAATAAGAGAATTTGAATGGACTTAGTTACACTTTCTAACGCTGCAGCGTTATAGAACTGTGCGTGTGACAAATACACACAAAGGTTAAGGGTAAGTAGAAAGAGCATTCACGAAAGAACTCTAATGGTAAACTAAGTCACGAAATATAAATAAACTATTCCTAGAAAATAATGGTGCGGAATATTAACACCTTAATTTTGTTTTCATCATACCATATTTAGAAGGTAAGCTAAACTTGAACGCAGTAGCAACAGTTTTAGTAGTAATAATAATCATTAAGAACAGTAAATAAACAAAAAAAATCCGTCTGCAATGTGAATTAGCGGTTCCACATTTTAAATCTGGAAGATGGAAGTAGTAAAACTATCATCTCTCTCTTTGTTTCTAACTAACACTGATACTTCTATAAAATTTTCTGTCAAGCTTTATTTCCTGCCGTCCAAGCCCGATTGGTTATAGGTAACACTGTTACCTGGCATTCGGGAGGCCGCGAATTCAAACCCCGTCGGGGATCCATTTTCAGTATTCCATGATTTTCGTAAATCTCTCCAGCTGAACTCCAGAAAAGTTCCTTCAAAAAGCGGTGGCTGAAATTCTTACCCGATCCTAGTTTCCAATACTATCAGGATTCATATCACATTGTCGCCGAAGATATGACGAAGACATGACAAAAAAAAAAAAAAAAAAATAACGTGGTGGGTATGTGGTATCCAGCTTTCGGGAGGTCGTGGGTTCGAATACCCATCTAGCCATCCAGGTAAACGTTTTAGATGGTTTTCCCAAATCACTCCAGGCGAATGCCGGGATTGTTACTTCAAAAGGCCATGGACGAATTCCTCCCCATTACTTGTCCCCAGTCCTTTCCTGCCTCTAATGACCTCGATTAGATGTAAAGCTAGAAGCAAAACATAATTGCTCAAATAAAAATAATTACATCTCTGTGGTGTGTTTTAGACCTTTTCCTTGTTGGATTTATCTTATTCGACGACCGAACTTGGTAGCGAAGGGACTAGAGTGCTATTTCCACATGTGGAGAGTCTCTAGTTCGGTGTTGTATTAGGGCTGGTCGACGTGGAAATCATTATAGAGAGAAAAGGACTTGGGGCATGTTTCGGGAAGGAATTCAGCCTTGGCCATACCAGAGAATCATCCCAGCACTCACGGAGTGATTTCGATTAATCGGTATTGTGGTATGTCTTGTATCGTCTTTCAATTGTATGCGCAAAAAGCATTTGGAAATATATCAGTACACAGGATAAACACACAAAATGGTTTAGCTGGATGAATGGCTATCGGGAGGAATGCCATTGAAAATTTAATGACATTTTTATTGAACCAAAAGGCAATTGACCTCCTTCAAAAATATCTCGCTGGTCCACCTCATCTCACAAAAAAATATTCCTTGTTTGGTGCCAACTAGTAACATGGCTGAGTTCTAAACATGTATTAGGATAAAAAAATTTGGAAAGTAGGCGTACTATAGTAAATCTGTTTAGTGCACACGGCAGGGGTATTTAATTTCAGTTGAGTGTATAGGATTTAATCTCTTTAACATTATGCGTGGTTATTTCGTAAGAAGAAGATCTTCCTGCTGGCTCAGTTCAGACGCAAGGAGGAGGAAACCGTCCGACAAACGTTTCGAGGAAGTGTTTATTTACCAGTGGCTCTGAGGAAGTGAAGAACACTTGTTCAGTAGAATTAGCTCTAAAAAATTTGTGAATATGACCATCCGTACACGAAATATGCCCATTTTCGAATTACGAGCACCTACAAATACAGTGACAGTCATTTGCCGAAAGTAACAGAAACAACTTCATATAACATATTAAAGTTACTTCATCATAATTAGAAGACCGATGAAAATGTTGAAAAATAACATTGAACTAATATGTATAGGTCATTAAAAATTTCTGAAAATTACTTCTCCAGGATTTTAACTTCAGCATACCCTCATTGCGTCTTGTAATGTTCTACTTGCACTATTTGATTACAAAATTAATTAATCAATATTCCGTGATAATGGAGCTATTTAAAAGAAGAAGAAAAAAAACTGGAAGTGCACGTGTGCACGTTATTGAAAATTGACATGCCTCCATCTGCTGATGTAAATATTTTATGACCTTCCGTGCCATTGACCATTCAACCTGCTGACTATTGTGTCAGCCTTTGTTGAGGTAATGTGGAATTCTATTGTGAAGTCAACACAAGACACTACACTCATTCAAAAGCAACCATATGCGCAGAAGAACTCGAATCAGTGACCTTTATTATTCAATAAAAGTTTCTCGGGAGTCCAGCCGGATGGTGTCATAAACTTTTATTGAATCAATACACCGGGAAAGTCTCCATTTACATACCTTTATTATTATTAATAAATTTCTCTCGGGCTTTCCAGCCGTGTTAAGATGTTACATTTGTGGGACGTTTCGAAGGCGTCCAACTCTGCCTTCATTCTCAACCAAATATCAATCATTAAGGCAGAGTTGGACGCCTTCGAAACGTCCCAAAAATGTAACATCTTAACACGGCTGAAAGCCCGAGAGAAATTTATTAATATACAACGCCGTGAAAGATTATGATCTTACTTTATTATTAATTACTCCGCGATTCACTAAAAGTGTGTGGTGGAGGGTGTATTGCTCCTACCCGAAAGGGTAATGGTTTGGAAGGGATATACGGGATATGGCAGGAGGCCTTTACAATGCGATGACAGTGTTCTAGCCCCTACACTGCTAGCGCCAGCTTAAGTAACTTGGTCGGGACTCTTGCGAAGGAATTTGTGAATGTGTCTGCGGTCGTGGTTGGCCAACACGGAAGACAATTCCGTAGGCCCACAGAACAAGGAAATTATCAGACATTTCAGGCATGAGATTTTCCTCATCCTCGTTCAACTAACTTGCTTATATTGCTACCTGAGGCTCACACAGATAACAGACGAAAGAATTATACAGGTTTAGAACCGTATATCCTCGAGGAACTTTCTGAACTTTTTTAAATTTGTTTCCAGCTTGACATCTCGACTTTGAGGTCATGGGAGACGGGAATATGGACTTTTTGGTGAACTATACCGACGTTCGCTTACAGTGATTTGGAAAAACTGTAGAAAATCCAAATCTGGATGGCCAGAAGCGGATTTGAACCCGCATCCTCTCGAATGCCAGGCCAGAACGTTATCGCTCGTCCACTACGCTCAGATTTTTTAATTGATCGTAACATATAGATATATAGGAACAATAATTATAGACTGACTCGGCCATGAATCATTTTAATATATCTATTTTTGCAGCCTAGTAGTAGACGAGAAAATATTAGATCAACTAAAGATGCCAGATCTTAATCACATCGTTTCGAACCCGGAAACAACCATAATACACCCTTTTATAACCACATATGTAACGTTTCAATTAGTTTATCGAAGATAACATCATTTTACTTTTACATATCCAGCGTATTCCAGTTTGAAAAGCAATCATCCTTTTCCTTCAGAATGCAGGCATAAGAATTTTAAAAGCTCCACTGCATATGGAATTAGCCAACGTCATTAACTGTAAGACTGACAGCAGTCTTTTTCCAAGACCATTCTTGCTTGTAGAAAATGCCATGGTGGCTCCCAAAGTGAGAAGTATTACTGCGCCGGTTCAAATTCCTGTCGGCTATCAAATTTCGTTTTTTCCATGTTTTCTCAAAACCTTTGCAGATTAATGCCAGGATGATTCCTCTGGAAGGCATTGATCAACTTGTATCATGTTCTTTGTTCACAGTTCTCTCCTATATTTATTTACCTCGACAGTAAGGAGGCGTTTAGCGCTAATTATTAAAAATGTTTAATGTATATAAAATAAGAACTGATGTGCAATTTTCAGACGTGAAATTTTAATTCCAAAATACTGTAAAATAGAAATTTCAAATATACACAAGTTATATATATATTTCTGTATTGACAGGTATTTGACGCATATATTATCACAGCAATATCTGAAAACTTATTTCGGATATTTTTAAAAATATTATCTTTTCTTAGGCGGGATTAGGGGTAGTAAATGATTCTTGTTTAATTTTTCTGCAGCGCGTCACAGCGCCTAGTATTTAAAAGTTATTCACACATCGAAACGAGATAATTCTTTGCAGTCATCATTTTGTAAACGAATCTAATCCAGCAGTATTCTTGTCAAACTTTTACAATTACAAAATTTTATTTTGATACTGCTTTGTCTAGGCTCTAATGAAGGAAAATGTAGTTTTATCTCGATGGCAGATGATTCCGAAGTCACAATACAAGGAAATATGCATCGTTTCCTGCCAGAAGACTTTCCTCATCGAATATGTGAGTTATATTCAAACATTAGTATGCTTCAGTGTCAATCGCTACACCAGCCACATCTAGCAATTTGAGTGATTCGTCTACTAATTGTTAAATATTCTTTTTTGGAATAATATTTATAGTCCGACCAGTAATCTTTGTAAGGGGGACGGGAGGTAAAGTAAAACTGGAAATGGATAAGAAGATAAATACAGGAATGAGAAGGCAGAATAGTGCAACATCTGTTTGGATTACTGTTGGGAAGAAGCAAAAGAACACATAGTGTTAAAAGTTCCAATAATTCATAGGGCAAATTACGCGTAAATGATATATTTTAGAAAGTCGTCGACATATATTCCGTCTTTCTTATAATGTAGACCATTTCGGCCTATGCACTTTTTACTGGGTCATGTCAACGTTTATGATTGGATGATCAGTTTCCTGCGTCCTTGGCTCCTCGAGAAACCATCAGGTGGACGAAATATTTGTCCTGCTGCGACATGATATGGGATACGTAATTCACACCCTTAGAGAAGTTAACATCGTGTTATACGGAACAGACACCCAATTTTCAAAAATACGTCGGTCACAGATGACTATCCTGCAATCCCAACCTTTACAAATGACAATATTTCACCTCATCGCTGAATTATTTGTGACGCCTCGTAGACGAATATTCTATTGCAAACATCAATCCTTAATGTATCTTTAAACTGTAATGATCTATAAAAAAAAAAGGAAGGTGCTGCCAGGCCTATCCTGGCCAGAAGTTGTTTTGCGTGGAGTATTTGTGTAGGACTGTTCAATTAAATGACATTCCTTTCGATAACCAAATATACGGCATACCACGGTTTATTTGTTTATATTTCCAGAAACAAATCTAGCAGCCCTTTTTTGCACCCTCGCCTACTCCTGTATTTGATTCGTAAAATGAGGGTCCCATACTACACTACCATATTCGAGCAATGGTCTGACCAAAGTTTTGTAACCCAATTCCTTTACTTCTCTCGTACATCCCCTCATCACTCCCCCAACAAGTGAAGAACTTTGAAACCTTTTCCTACCACCTGTCCAATGTGTCCTGCCCAGTTAAGCTTGTTATCAAAAGTAATGCCAAGATATTATCACAGAATGCAATCAGTGACGGATATGATAAAGGAGCTGAAATGGGATTTATTGCAAGACAAGGAGGAGGATGAGGAGGGTCATGGGAGTGTACAGGGTCATATACTGGCGATGAGGCATGGAAAGATATTGCAATAGGTATTAAAAGTAGTGCATGGAAGGGAAAAGGATGACCATGACCACAAGCTGGCACTCGATTTCAGGCACAAGGGTGTGGGAAGATTCTCTTTTTTAGGTAAGGGTGTCAAGGATTGGAATGAGTTACCAAGAGAAATGATGAATAATTTACCGAAAACTTTGAAGAATTTAAAGATAAAATTTGTAGAGAGCAAATGTAGGTGGGTGAAGATAGGGGGAAGATGGGTGTGTAGGGAAATTGCCACCGGAGCCTGTGCTCCATTGCAATTAAATTAAATTAAAAATTTAAAAAATATTTGTTTATATTCATAATTCTAGTTATAAAACCATTTGAATATAGCTCTTTATGCAAAGTAATTATTACCCTCCTTCTCATATCACTCAAATTTCTAGATGTGGCTGGTGTAGCGATTGACACTGAAGCATACTAATGTTTGAATATAACTCACATATTCGATGAGGAAAGTCTTCTGGCAGGAAACGATGCATATTTCCTTGTATTGTGACTTCGGAATCATCTGCCATCGAGATAAAACTACATTTTCCTTCATTAGAGCCTAGACAAAGCAGTATCAAAATAAAATTTTGTAATTGTAAAAGTTTGACAAGAATACTGCTGGATTAGATTCGTTTACAAAATGATGACTGCAAAGAATTATCTCGTTTCGATGTGTGAATAACTTTTAAATACTAGGCGCTGTGACGCGCTGCAGAAAAATTAAACAAGAATCATTTACTACCCCTAATCCCGCCTAAGAAAAGATAATATTTTTAAAAATATCCGAAATAAGTTTTCAGATATTGCTGTGATAATATATGCGTCAAATACCTGTCAATACAGAAATATATATATATAACTTGTGTATATTTGAAATTTCTATTTTACAGTATTTTGGAATTAAAATTTCACGTCTGAAAATTGCACATCAGTTCTTATTTTATATACATTAAACATTTTTAATAATTAGCGCTAAACGCCTCCTTACTGTCGAGGTAAATAAATATAGGAGAGAACTGTGAACAAAGAACATGATACAAGTTGATCAATGCCTTCCAGAGGAATCATCCTGGCATTAATCTGCAAAGGTTTTGAGAAAACATGGAAAAAAACGAAATTTGATAGCCGACAGGAATTTGAACCGGCGCAGTAATACTTCTCACTTTGGGAGCCACCATGGCATTTTCTACAAGCAAGAATGGTCTTGGAAAAAGACTGCTGTCAGTCTTACAGTTAATGACGTTGGCTAATTCCATATGCAGTGGAGCTTTTAAAATTCTTATGCCTGCATTCTGAAGGAAAAGGATGATTGCTTTTCAAACTGGAATACGCTGGATATGTAAAAGTAAAATGATGTTATCTTCGATAAACTAATTGAAACGTTACATATGTGGTTATAAAAGGGTGTATTATGGTTGTTTCCGGGTTCGTGAGAAACGATGTGATTAAGATCTGGCATCTTTAGTTGATCTAATATTTTCTCGTCTACTACTAGGCTGCAAAAATAGATATATTAAAATGATTCATGGCCGAGTCAGTCTATAATTATTGTTCCTATATATCTATATGTTACGATCAATTAAAAAATCTGAGCGTAGTGGACGAGCGATAACGTTCTGGCCTGGCATTCGAGAGGATGCGGGTTCAAATCCGCTTCTGGCCATCCAGATTTGGATTTTCTACAGTTTTTCCAAATCACTGTAAGCGAAACGTCGGTATAGTTCACCAAAAAGTCCATATTCCCGTCTCCCATGACCTCAAAGTCGAGATGTCAAGCTGGAAACAAATTTTAAAAAGTTCAGAAAGCCCTGGTTCCTCGAGGATATACGGTTCTAAACCTGTATAATTCTTTCGTCTGTTATCTGTGTGAGCCTCAGGTAGCAATATAAGCAAGTTAGTTGAACGAGGATGAGGAAAATCTCATGCCTGAAATGTCTGATAATTTCCTTGTTCTGTGGGCCTACGGAATTGTCTTCCGTGTTGGCAAACCACGACCGCAGACACATTCACAAATTCCTTCGCAAGAGTCCCGACCAAGATACTTAAGCTGGCGCTAGCAGTGTAGGGGCTAGAACACTGTCATCGCATTGTAAAGGCCTCCTGCCATATCCCGTATATCCCTTCCAAACCATTACCCTTTCGGGTAGGAGCAATACACCCTTCCACCACACACTTTTAGTGAATCGCGGAGTAATAATAATAAAGTAAGATCATAATCTTTCATGGCGTTGTATATTAATAAATTTCTCTCGGGCTTTCGCCATGTTAAGATGTTACATTTTTGGAACGTTTCGAAGGCGTCCAACTCTGCCTTAATGATTGATATTTGGTTGAGAATGAAGGCAGAGTTGGACGCCTTCGAAACGTCCCACAAATGTAAATCTTAACACGGCTGGAAAGCCGAGAGAAATTTATTAATAATAATAAAGGTATGTAAATGGAGACTTTCCCGGTGTATTGATTCAATAAAAGTTTATGACACCATCCGGCTGGACTCCCGAGAAACTTTTATTGATTAATAAAGGTCACTGATTCGAGTTCTTCTGCGCATATGGTTGCTTTTGAATGAGTGTAGTGTCTTGTGTTGACTTCACAATAGAATTCCACATTACCTCAACAAAGGCTGACACAATAGTCAGCAGGTTGAATGGTCAATGGCACGGAAGGTCATAAAATATTTACATCAGCAGATGGAGGCATGTCAATTTTCAATAACGTGCACACGTGCACTTCCAGTTTTTTTTTCTTCTTCTTTTAAATAGCTCCATTATCACGGAATATTGATTAATTAATTTTGTAATCAAATAGTGCAAGTAGAACATTACAAGACGCAATGAGGGTATGCTGAAGTTAAAATCCTCGAGAAGTAATTTTCAGAAATTTTTAATGACCTATACATATTAGTTCAATGTTATTTTTCAACATTTTCATCGGTCTTCTAATTATGATGAAGTAACTTTAATATGTTATATGAAGTTGTTTCTGTTACTTTCGGCAAATGACTGTCACTGTATTTGTAGGTGCTCGTAATTCAAAATGGGCATATTTCGTGTACGGATGGTCATATTCACAAATTTTATTAGAGCTAATTCTACTGAACAAGTGTTCTTCACTTCCTCAGAGCCACTGGTAAATAAACACTTCCTCGAAACGTTTGTCGGACGGTTTCCTCCTCCTTGCGTCTGAACTGAGCCAGCAGGAAGATCTTCTTCTTACGAAATAACCACGCATAATGTTAAAGAGATTAAATCCTATACACTCAACTGAAATTAAATACCCCTGCCGTGTGCACTAAACAGATTTACTATAGTACGCCTACTTTCCAAATTTTTTATCCTAATACATGTTTAGAACTCAGCCATGTTACTAGTTGGCACCAAACAAGGAATATTTTTTTGTGAGATGAGGTGGACCAGCGAGATATTTTTGAAGGAGGTCAATTGCCTTTTGGTTCAATAAAAATGTCATTAAATTTTCAATGGCATTCCTCCCGATAGCCATTCATCCAGCTAAACCGTTTTGTGTGTTTATCCTGTGTACTGATATATTTCCAAATGCTTTTTGCGCATACAATTGAAAGACGATACAAGACATACCACAATACCGATTAATCGAAATCACTCCGTGAGTGCTGGGATGATTCTCTGGTATGGCCAAGGCTGAATTCCTTCCCGAAACGTGCCCCAAGTCCTTTTCTCTCTATAATGATTTCCACGTCGACCAGCCCTAATACAACACCGAACTAGAGACTCTCCACATGTGGAAATAGCACTCTAGTCCCTTCGCTACCAAGTTCGGCCGTCGAATAAGGTAAATCCAACAAGGAAAAGGTCTAAAACACACCACAGAGATGTAATTATTTTTATTTGAGCAATTATGTTTTGCTTCTAGCTTTACATCTAATCGAGGTCATTAGAGGCAGGAAAGGACTGGGGACAAGTAATGGGGAGGAATTCGTCCATGGCCTTTTGAAGTAACAATCCCGGCATTCGCCTGGAGTGATTTGGGAAAACCATCTAAAACGTTTACCTGGATGGCTAGATGGGTATTCGAACCCACGACCTCCCGAAAGCTGGATACCACATACCCACCACGTTATTTTTTTTTTTTTTTGTCATGTCTTCGTCATATCTTCGGCGGCAATGTGATATGAATCCTGATAGTATTGGAAACTAGGATCGGGTAAGAATTTCAGCCACCGCTTTTTGAAGGAACTTTTCTGGAGTTCAGCTGGAGAGATTTACGAAAATCATGGAATACTGAAAATGGATCCCCGACGGGGTTTGAATTCGCGGCCTCCCGAATGCCAGGTAACAGTGTTACCTATAACCAATCGGGCTTGGACGGCAGGAAATAAAGCTTGACAGAAAATTTTATAGAAGTATCAGTGTTAGTTAGAAACAAAGAGAGAGATGATAGTTTTACTACTTCCATCTTCCAGATTTAAAATGTGGAACCGCTAATTCACATTGCAGACGGATTTTTTTGTTTATTTACTGTTCTTAATGATTATTATTACTACTAAAACTGTTGCTACTGCGTTCAAGTTTAGCTTACCTTCTAAATATGGTATGATGAAAACAAAATTAAGGTGTTAATATTCCGCACCATTTAATTTTCTAGGAATAGTTTATTTATATTTCGTGACTTAGTTTACCATTAGAGTTCTTTCGTGAATGCTCTTTCTACTTACCCTTAACCTTTGTGTGTATTTGTCACACGCACAGTTCTATAACGCTGCAGCGTTAGAAAGTGTAACTAAGTCCATTCAAACTCTCTTATTGGTTTTCCGTGCGTAATTTAGCGATTCTTTTCTGTATTCGCCATATAATTGCGTTTGCTAGCGAATTGTTAACTGTTTATTCGAGGGAAAAAAAATACGCAACGGTTATCAAAATTACGAAAAAAGTGTTACCATCTCTCTATAATTAATCAATTTGGTTATTTAAATAATTATTATGACTAAAATGGTGATATTCGTGATTATGTTTACTGCAGAACTCCGAACTTTCCCTCTGAGCGTCTGCGAGTTTCTTGCTGCGCGGGCTTATTTTTTTAGTCTTGGGTAAAGTGCTGGGTATGAGAGGTCTATTTTATCATGAATTTAGTGTACCACCTACCAGTTATGCTGTCCCATGCGGTATTCGTGTCTAGAACGAAGCATAATCGAAAGGCGAGGGGTCTCTCGAATTCTGTCCCCGACTGTACATATCAGAACCAAGAGCAATTTTTCGGTGAAGTTCTACTTTTCTTCTCAAAATCCAACTTTTTAAGTTTCCTTCGAAATTGTGCTTTCAGTGTATGAATCTTCTTTTCTATTTCGTTCAGTGAAACTTTACTTTTTTGAGCTAGTTCTTTTGAACAATCTGCTTTCATATTTCCGGTTTTATGCTAAGGTGATGACAAGTCAATGGTCTGCAGATTTTCTATCAGTGACAGAGTAACCACTGTGGTCCACAGAATGACGGACGAAATTTTAATGAATTAAATTAAAGAAGAGAGCAAAATAGCACTTCAACTAATTACGCACAACCACACCACTTTCCGTGCGCACAGTTTGGACGTTTTAAAGGTACTGAACCTGACTCAAAGTAAGGAACAAGTCCACACTGCACTTGTCATGTGACAATTTGTCTGAGATACCATTTCTAACGGAACGCAAATATTCAGCTCCGCGACACGCGAGACTCAATATTCAATGTCGCAGACGCAGTTGAGGTTTGATTCTTAGTCGCGACTCATTGTCGCAAACTCTCCTGGGACGCAGAACTGCGACAATGTGTCGGGAAAAAGAATCCCAATGTGTACAGGGCTTTAGTAATTTTGTCAATAGTTCTTGGGATTCTTTGATATCGTTTAACTTGATTAATTTTTTCAGGGCACTTTATCATTTACTTTACTGTTAACAACATGAGTTCAAAATTCTCAAGGCAATCATCTGGAGGATGAGAGTTCTCGGTTCATTACTGGGTATTGAGCACTACAGTTTGCAGTGGCCAATTTACTCGTGTTTGCGTGCCGTTAGCGTAGCAGTGAACAGATGGCTTCAGTTCGAATCCGGTGGCAAGTTATTGGCGAATGAAGTCTTCTTCAGAGCGCATCACACTTGCTTTTGATAGACGCAGTAGATAGTATACACTACGATCGATACTTGGACCCGAATAGCATTGTCGGAGTCCACACTTCACACGTGGCCCGTAGCGCGCCACCGGAAAAAAAAGGTCTTCACTCGATTGTGCTTTTCCACCGTCGCACATTGAATTGATTAACAACGATGCTGAATGTTTACTGGTCGGCACCCACTTGTTCCACAAACTGTCCCAAACACGTGAGCAGTCGCTTCTAATTCCTGGTGACACCTTTATGCATACTAGCGAACTTTGTGAAAATACTCCTCTTCACTTGCGACTGGACCCTCTGTTTTGGAAGGTCACAGCCAGCCCCTTACTTCTCCATTGTGCCAAGTGTCAGGTAACCAGCTGCACCTGTTACCTCTCAGAATGCATTTTTTTTTTCGCGTAGCAATATGAAAATGTTAAAATCAAATGTATCGGAAATTTATCGATACATTACAACGATAATCCTGGATAAATTTTTATTTTGAAAAATCGCAACGGAAATATTAGAGCCTAATTGTGAAAACGAAACAATTACACATAGCGTTTTATATTATAGAACACACGTATAGGTTTATTAGCAACTAAGCATGAAAAAATCCCTTCAGATGTAAGAATCGTTTGCTATTGCTTGAGCTATGCATACAGGTCGTTGTTGTGAGACTTAGTAACGAGATGCAAGGGGAACCGCACGGCAGCTCTCTACCTGCCTGAGACAATGCAAGCGTAGTGGTCAGTTAAGCGGCCCGTAACGAGAGCAAGAAGTGTGTGATTAACGAGCAGCCTGCACGTCGTGCCTCGTGCTGTGCAGCGGACCGTTGACCCCGCGCGTAGGCGAGGGGGAAATCCCCATCACCTGCCGCCAGCTGGCTTTACGACCTTAATAAAAGAGTACATAACAGCAGAGGCGAGGCGAGGCGAGGTGCGTTAACTTGCACCCTGCCGCGGAGCCGTTTAATGCTCGGAAGCGAAACGTCTTCCGTTAGGCCTTTGATGTCCGTCCGGCAAACGCCGCTATATTATAACATAGCGGGCCACTCAGCGGTGCCTGTCAGCCATACAAGGAAAACCATCTGCCAGAATGACCACTTGTACAATTCATTCTTCATATTCATTTTCGTTGAGATTACACACAAATGAAGCAATTAACACTTGTAACACTCAAAACTGGAACCTGTGTGTGGGTTTTGGAATCTAAAGATAGACTGGCATTATTATGGTTAACGTTCTATTACCGTCTATGTTCGCATTTGGGAGGACGAAGTTTTGAATCCCCTCCGGATTCAGATTTGGGTTTTCCATGGATTTTCCAAATAAATCTAGGCTAATGCGGGGTGGTTCCGCGGCCGAATTTCTTCCCATTCCTTGCCGCTACTCCTTTCCATCTCTATCCTCGACATCGACAACGTGTAAAGTAAAAAGCAGAAAAAAGCACATTACCGTAACATCTCTAACATAGAATAAAAGACTTTCATAAAGTCTCCAAAAAAAAAAAAAAAAAAAAAAAAAAATTGACCCCCCTTTTTTTTAAAAAAAAAAATTGAATTGTCATCAGTTATTTAGTTTACATCCAGTTATGTATTTAGCAGATTACTTATAAGATATTGAATAAATTATGACTCTTTTTCTTCCATAACTTATTTTTATACATTATTCTGCTGGTTGACGAACTGCCATTAACGTGTTTACGAATACGTCTGGTTAGTATTTGAAAGTTGGTAGTAAACAGATAAAATAGTACTACCTAGTATTTTCCGTTGAGATGAAAACTCTTTTTATTCCAACTTCAATGTCGTCGAAATCACTACATACCATCAATGCTACGGGATGAAAGGAGGAAGTGACACTCTTTCTTGAAACATGTAAGGTTTACACTAATATATGGTAGCTCACTGTATTATTTAAATGTGTTTATTAAATAAGAAGTTGTTTTAAATTTTCTAATAAGATCGGTGGCAGATTCTGATGCCACGGCCGTCATATCTCCGAATTTCTGTTTGTCCGCGACATAACAGATTCACACATAATAGCTGCTGCCATATAATACAGAAACTCTTGTGCCAATTACAGTACTTCCAGTTTACTCTTGTAATAAAAGGACAGAAACTAAAGAAAACATGGATTTTGTTTTGCAAAACCTAATTTTTCCTATTGCAATAGTGAGAAAATGTTTTTAGGAATACGCTGTCCTTAGATGTTATTCGTGTTTTGTGTACTTCCACTTAATCTAGCCTTAATTTAAAAAGCAATATACTGTACCGGGGGGCGCTTTGCGTTGTGGTCATGCTATACCCCGGCACAAGGCTAATTGGTTCAAACTCCGGCAGTAAATAATTATTCACCACTCTTCTTGGCCGATATAGTAATAGAGATCGTATTGCACAATTCACAACCACTAGGTTGCGTAGTAAAGGCCTGAATTAAATGCCAGAGCTTACTGCGAACAGTGAGTGGACATAGGATATTGTTGATTGAGATTATCACGTGGGATGTAAGCTTTAAATCTGTTAGTCTCCATGATTTATTTCGGAAGAATACGCCTGATTAAACCTGAATCGTTGTTCAATTTGTTCATTCTATCTTCATCATCTATAACACAACAACAATTACATTTAACATGGACTGAGCACATTTATAGGCACGAATACAGTGTTTAAACGTTTTTGCATGTAGAGAAAAGCATCCTGACACCCACAACTACACTTAATCTTGTTTGGTTTCTGAGGGCGTCTCGATCGAACCTTAGGCAGAAAACTAAGTATATCATACTTATCTTATAGCAGGATATGCTATCTGATATGGGTTAAATTCCTGAAAATGTACCGAAGTACACAACTGCTTATACAAAAGCCGAATGAGTGTTTTAATTTCTGACAGTCTCCCAGGAATATGGATAAAGGCCTAAATCCACTGTCGTCCTAAGCATTCCAACTTCGCCATCAGAAAGTCAATCCTGCCACCGAAAACGCAATGACACCTAGATTTTGCTTTGTAACTAGCTATTGTAATCATCTATGAGATTAAAATCAAGATTTGCGAAGTACGCCTCAAAAAAAGCATATTTCGAAAACCTAATGAAACAACACAAATTTTAAAGAGTTTAATGTTTTTATTACCCACTTAGGCTTCTAGCGCAACAGAAAATTTTTATTTCACATCAGTTTCCTTAAATACTTATAAAAATTAGGGATTCGTAAATAAAATAGAATAAATGAGGCAGTATTTAAGTTATTATGAAGGAAATTTAAATTATAAAATATTGTAGATAGTTAATATGCTACTTAAAACAAATTAAACTTCAGATATGAACAAGGGACGATATCAGCTCACCCCCATACGGGATCATCGTTCACACTCATCAAAGTGATATGAACGATCAGCCGACCTGAAGCCGTGGGAAACTCTAGCTAAGCTGCGTCTTTGTAACTAAGAAATTGCATTTCATTAGCTCACGTAACTACATGCACTAAAGAAAAATTGCGAAAGTATTGGACTCCGCCAACGAGTGTGTCCATCTCAAGGAAACAATTTGCCACGCTGTGCCATGTCTAATGTTCGTAACGAATATAGGTATCGTTTTTTGGAATAGTATCTTCAAACGCTTAAGCCCGCTGGTGCTTGTCTGCCATTTTACATGAGTGATCAATTTGTGGACTTGAGATTGAGGCGCATATTGAGTGGTCAAACATAAGAAATGCCTGGCTCTAATGTTTCACAATAGGTATCTGTGGTATGTGGCTGTCTCGCCGCCCATAGGGCTACATTCCTCAATTCATTAGTTCCAGGAAAGGGATGCCAGAGACTTGCCGCTATCCTGGATTCTAAAACAAATGCACGACTGCAACTGCCCTATATAATAGCAACTACTCTCTAAAGATCGGTGCTATTCATCAAAAAAAGACGCGCTAGTTAAAAAAAAAAAAAAAAAAAACCTCATCGCAAATATTAGTATCAGCACACACTGTTATTGTTAATATTGAGACTAACATTTACATTTCAAGATTTTATTTAAACCCGGTTTAAGAATTTTTCAGCTTCAGAAATTCAATAAACACTTGCAAACATTAATAACCGTTTTCTCTGCGTCCATCCAAAAATCACTGATATTATTTTATTTTTCACACAATTCGTCTAAAAAGAAATCAACAGAGTCGGCTTGCAGTTATTTATAGATAACGCAGTGAAAATTATCTATGGCCTTTATGAACTATATAAACTCAAAGTCGTCTAGAGTGGTCTATGCAAGCAATGAAAAATAGAAATTTGGATGGAAAAACCTAGAATCTAACCCTGTTCACCACATAATTATGAAAGCAACTAAAGCGTGGAATTTTCCATTCTGACATCAATCTTTGTCGTAGCTGACAATATTACCGATGATTTGCCACCTAATGTCTGTTTGAAAGATGTTTAACTTCTCTAATGATGTTTAAACGCAACTAGCCATACGGCAAAATTCTTTATATATCTGTGCCTCTAGATCTTCTATGAAGTGTGGAATATCCAGTAAAGAAAGAAATATGTGATTATCAAATCAGTTTTTACATGGCCGACAAGATTCTATGTTTTTCATAAACAGGCAACAACCAATCCTGAGATTTGTAAATAATTTAGCAAGAGTTTCGTGGCAGAATTTTCAAATTCTTAGTAACTGGTTATATATACATTAGTAACATATATAAGTCATTTGGATAAACGAAGTTGTAGCACTTTCTGATAATTATGTTAACGCATTTCTTTCATGTTTGTAGTTTTAAGCCTTATCTATTACTCTTCTACATAGATATTGGTATGCTGTGCTGTAGTCGTCTTCTTAAATAAATATTTCTCCAAGTTTACAGGCAGATCATTTGTTTTAGTTGAAAGATCATAAGAATTAATACCACCTTTTGAATTGAAGCCGAGAGTGGTGGGTGAACGGTTAACGTTCTGGCATCACATGCGGGAGGACGCGGGTTCGAATCCCCGTCCGGGCATCCAGATTTGGGTATTCATTGTTTTTCCCAAATCACTCCAGGCGAATGCCATGGCCGAATTCCTTCCCCTTCCTTGTCCCTAGTCCTTGCCCACCTCTAATTACCTTAGCCGTCGACGAGGCTCAAAGCAATAAGTAAAAAAAAAAATCGAATTGATGTGTCTCACTGTTATTTTAACTTTACCGACCGTCATAATAATTCACTGCAAAGATCTACACAGTTACAAGATTCAAAATGACGCGATAGCAATCAAAGCATTTTGATTTATAACACATTTTCCATGCCTCTTGGTACAAAGAGAAGAACTGTGCACATGTAAAACATTTTCATTATTTTTTATTGTTGCTGATGAGTATCTAACTGCACAAACTGTTCGAGGCGGAGAGCTGTTGTAATAAAAGCTAAATGAAAAAATTAATATGTGCTAAATAAATAAAGGATGTGTAAACACATGGACGTAGAGAGATGAAAAATTGTTTGCTCACTAACGCTTCAAAAACCATTAATACTTCACATCAGGGAAAAATTCATCCCAATAACAAATGTATCGCGTGCTTTCATTATTTTTATTTTAACACTGCAAAATACAGTATATATACTAGCTACATGTAGAACGGAAATGTCATTTAGAGTAAACATTGTTGCATGCAATTATAACGTAAAACAGTTGTGTGCGGCGTTATTAGTGATTTTCAGATTGTTGTCAGAATTGCTGTCAATCGATCTCGCAGGCTATGAAAATGTCTGATATTCGGTATATGCAGTGAGTGAGGCTTCCACCAGGAACTCTGAATGCAGCAGATTTGTAACCTGAACTGTTCATATAACGGTGTACAGTGAACAGGCAATCATTACCATAATTACAATGAAATATATCTAACTGGTCCTCAAAGGGAATAAAACAGCTACTAGTGACTTACAGTTGACAAATATGAATTTTTACACCAAAATAACGTTATAAAGAAAAGAGTCTTTCGACACTTGCAGATAACATAATAAATTTGTAAGTGTGTGGAATTACTAGAAAACAAAATGGAATTATAAAAGATGTTGAAAGACCGTGACTGGGACTTAAGTAATGCAGAAGTGTAGAACTGGTGAAATACATTGATCGAAAAATAAACAAATTAAACACCAGTAATACATCGTCGGATGTCAATGTAAGTTCGTACATATACACACCGTACATTATTGTTGTTTGCATTTAGTATTGTTGCGAGGGTTTCTCAAACTCATAGCTCCACGTAGCCCTATGAAGTTTCCCAAACAATGGCGAACCCTCTTAAAAAACTGTCTTTTTATTTTATTTTTTAAAATAAGGATTTTCGTCTCAAAAAAGTAATACAGTCACGAAGTGAAATATGTTATTAGTTAATCTGATGCATGGTATTGATTCTTGTCGTATGTCGATTTTGGGATAAATTTTGTTCATTTTCAGTCTCACTTCACAATGTTGTGTGTCAGGCGTCATAACGTAAATCTTGTAGCAAACTCCCTACGTTCAATTTGAGAACCTCTAGTTATTCGCGTACCCCACTTTGAGATACCCTGTTGTAGGGTATGCAAGTGGCGTAAAGAGCGTCAGATGTTTAGTGATCACTGTGGAGGACATGTCGCGTACTCGTGTGAGACAGCGCTATCAGCATCAGACAGAACATGAAAGGGGCTTCATTGTGGGTCTTCATTTGGACGTCTGGCCGAATCGTGCCATGTACAGATTTATGAGGCGTTCGGATGTGACAATGGCCCGATGTTGGACTGCATAGTCAACGTGAGGGCAGACATACTCGTCATCAAGGTTCCGGTCGACCACATCTTACGATCACAAGGGAGGACCGGCGACTGCCACCCTAGAACTAGTAATGGGCGCCCTGCAACATTCTGCGTCACTCAACACCATTGGTCGCAGACTAGCAACAGCTAGACAGGGGAATTACCGTCTCCTCTGTGGGCTGCCGTTACATCTTAACACAAACTGTTGCATTTGGATTTGTGCTGTGACCGGGAAGCATTGACTGCTAACGAATGGCGTCGCACTGTGTTCAGTGATGAATCGCGGTTCAACAGTACCTCGGATAACCATCGTCGGCGACTATGGCGGTAAGACACTGAGAGGTCACAATCTTTCAACGTTTTTGATAGGCACGGCGCGTTACTCCTGGCGTCATGGAGTGGGGAGCCATCTGGTATTTCTTCAGGTCACGACTGGTAGTGATTGGAGGAATTATGACTGCTCAACGGCGCGTCACTGACTTCCTGCGTCATCATGTGTTACCTTTCACGCGAAAGTATCGTGGTGCCACTTTTGAACAGAACAGTGCTCGTTCACATTGCACGTGTCTCTATGAACTGTTTGCGACAATAATGGTACTAAGGAAAAAGAAAGCGGCTTTTAGGTTATATAAATAACAAATAATGTGTAAAATTACCCACTTTTACCAAAGGATGAGGACTGCAACGAGTGACTAACATGTAAGATGTACACAAAGATTACAATATTTCTGTATGAAACCTTAGCCATGCATTAGAGAATGATTCATTTGGTTCCGGAAGTGTGCACTCACCGAGGGTTGCCCCCCCCCCCCCCACACACACACACACATATACAAGTATATATATATATAAGTGGGCGAAGCTGCTCCAAATCTAATGAATAAATACAAGTTAAATAACATTTTCTTACAATGAAGAAGAAATATCTGTGTCCAACGCCACGTGGCTAGCTGACTATCCACTTTGAACACCTCCTTGCTTGCTTATTTGATGACGTCAACGAGCAGTTAGGCTCCTCCCTCTAGAAGAAATGGAGATCTGATTTTTAACACTCTAGCTTCGCGAGAAATTCAAAATACGCATTTTTAGACTTAGAAGCTTTCTTTGTTCATTTACTTGTTATTTAATTCTGCATAGGTGCACGATACGTGAAATTCACTTCTGTCCATACATTCTCACAAGTTGTAACAGTACAATACCGGAGTAACAAAGAAACGCCTACCAAATTACCATATGTCTATATCGCAAGCATCAGTCGTGTAATAGTAGTAATTTATTTGCAATGGTCGTAAAACAAGAGAAAGGCTATTAATTGGTCGGAGCGAACGTGGTTACGTTTTCCAAAAACCGGTACAGTAGGCTATCACAAATGGAGGGGCCATTAGGTCAGAAGCGGTTCTGAAGAGGAAAAGGAATTTCTGGCTTCATATTGTGTCACAGTTCATAGTTGGCGAAGTGGATGATACTCGGCTCCTCTCACATTATTGCCATACTGATTTCAGAAATCATAGAGTTCGTTGTACAATTTCTTTAGTTTCTGTAATAACAAAGCATGCGGTAATGTTAAAGCACTATTTCCCGCTAGCAAACGCAGCTAGAACACAAAATAGCGTTCCTCTCTCACACACGCAAACCAAGCTTAGCCACAAGTTATGGTGGTCCACCAAAATTATTACTGAGATAGGGATTTTAAATTTTAAAATCAGATACCTTTATAGTGAGTTTCCAGGCCCCTTGCCGGTTTTTTGCAACTGTAATTAAGAACTAGAAGAGTGTTCTCGAATAGAATTGTGGCAATGAACGCGAAAGCACCTATACCAAAATCTATGGTGAGACATCTTTGACGGTCCACTACAGTGAGATCATTTTTCTTCTTCGAGATTCGCAGTTATTGTGCATTGTTTATTAGTGAGTTTTGTAAAAATGGAGTTAATACATAGCGTAGCAGTTTTATTGTTTTTGTATGACAGAGATTGATATAACTGCTAACTTTGTGCTGTTAACGCGATAACTCTACTAAGCACAAAGCCTGGTGAGTGAACACTAGCACTCTGGCCTCGCATTCGGAGAGACGGAGGTTCGAATACCCGTTCTACAATCGACATTTCGGTTTTACCTTGTTTTCCAGGTGAATGCTGGAATGGTTCTTTCAAAAAGACTATGCCTGAATTCCTTCGAGTTTCTTACCCCCAGTCCTTTACTGCCTTTAATGACCTCGACGGCGACAAAGCGTAATGCTCTACTAAGCAGAAGAATCTTGAAATAACGGAAATTCTCTAGACTTAATTTCAGGTGTATCTTCTTGTATTGGATGTATAGACCAACTGGGAATGCATGGCTACATTAACATCTGGTTCACAACATCCTGTTATTCCCACATATAATACAGAATTTTATTTTCTAAACTCAACATATTATCCGCTAACTCGGTTGCTATAGTCTGGTGAGTATACTCTGTGTGGTTCAACACACCACCAGAGCTATTATAGCTTCTACCGTACGAGTGGCTACTGTATATGGCAGTTTGTTGAAACACTTATTGTCTGAATATTTCGGCGTACGAGATGGTGGAAAATTTGTGATTATAAAGAAAAATCTGCTGGTTATACCCTCAAAGTTATTAATATTGAGCAGTAGTTCTTGATTTGTAGAAGTGTATTTATACCTTTGTTTACGTTTGTATTATTCGTATAATTTTCGAACCCACTTTTCCTGTTCAGCTGGAAAGTACAGATTTACAAGAGTACTATCAGCCCGAAATCAGCTAGCGCCACCAGAAGCTTTTACCTTTTACCGGTGGTAGTCGGTATCTGCAGAAGAAAAATTATGTCTATCCGCTGGGCCGTAGAGGCGCGCTTCTGGTGAATCTGAACGAGCTCGCCGTTAAGGGAGTGCGCGCACAGATGGCGCCGCGCAGGGCTGCCGCGATAACAGGGGCCGCGGGTGGCTCCACCCACACCGCGGCGGCCGGCTGAAGAACTGAACAAGCCCCTGGCCCAGGCGGGCGTAACGACGGATGAAACGGCTCTAAAGCGGGTTACATTCAGATTGGGGGCTCCTAACCTAACGACCGGGCCGGCTCCAGGGAAAGAGGGGACTGCCACGTGATAAGTACCAGCATTATTCTGCAGCGCTAACCTACCCTGGCCACCACTATCTGCTCGCCTTCCGGCTGCAACGCCGGACTCGATTTCCTGTAACACTTGTACCCACATTTACACTCAGCCAGAAAAGAGAACTTCCACATATAAAAGTAACCACATTCTGAGCTCGTGGGAAAAAATGGTGGCCGAGGTATTTATACCGGATCAACCTTTGTAACTACAATGCTTACATTAGAAAAGAGTTTCACGTCTTGCTCATTGTATTGTTACAACTTACGAAAAAGTTAGGATAGTTCCTCGTTAATCAGTGCACAGTTAAATTTAAAGATGCACCTCCTTCAGTGAATAGAGAAATCCACATGCATGTATTATAAATTTGCTCTTGGACAAATATTTTCCATGTTTGGTTACTCAAGACGAGTCTGGAATACCTATTAAATTTACTGATCCGACACTCATGTACGTACGCATGTATACCCTAGGACTTAAGCATTCGGCAGAGGCGTTTCTGGAAGAGACATTTCGAGATTCATTGCGATTACACGACCTGTCTTACCAGATTGCTTACTCCCAATGAACTGATTACCAGGGTCATCTACCATTCAAATACATTTTATGGAGTATTTTCGATCATGAGCTGTTTGTTTCCGAGTTTGAGCGATATTGATTGGACTACTATGTGGGCGGAGATTTCTACAGCCAATAAAGGGGTTATTTGAATTGTTTCCAAAAGGTGGCACATGCAGTATCATCGATACCGTCGGATGTACGTTACCTGGTGTCATACAGACAGCTGAAAGCGACCAGGCTTCCTCTGTAGCCAGAGCTGTCTGGGTGGCAACAATCACCTGAACTTCCTAAGCAGTAGGTAGTAACTATCTGTCAAGGACTGCATGCTTCACATCTCACAACCATATTAACAAACCCACCAATCATCAGACATTCAGATTACCTGAATGAACCAGTGCATGGCGACCCATTCAGCCGACATCTCCGTCATCACTCACAACTATCCAAAAACATTAACAGACTGTAAGCGGCTTTAATTAAGGAGATATCATGCTCATATCTACTTCTAAATTGTAAATTATCTACAACGTATGACAATTAATGTTTCATACTTTCCCAGATCAAATAAGTTGTGTTTCTTCACTTTACTCATAAACTCTTCCTTGTTAATAAATCCAATTTATTCTGATATGATAAAGGAAACATTGAGACGGTATGGAAAATGTTAGAAACATGTCCGCGTTCCCGTTCTGAATATAAGATTCACAGTTCAATACCTCAACCATGAATAATTTAAATAAATACATACTGGAAAGGATAGCAAACTAAGATAAGTTTACCTTAATCCACAGATTAGCACAGAAAGTTATTGTACTACGCAAATTCAGTATACAAATGAGTAATCACGTACGGAAGGTCGTTGAAGACATTGAGAAAACGAAATAAAACATAATGTACAGTGAGTAATCTGCCAGCTCATCTGTGCTTGTCCTTAATACTGAATATGTATAGTATCCTCTACTTTATTTCTATTTCACATTTTGTTCTCTGTGAAAAGCACTCTTAAGAATCGTCGCTAATGTGCACTTCCCATTTCCTAATTGAAGTATGGTTTCTCAACAGTAAACGTCTTGGATCTCCTACATGCACCACCATGCCTCCAACTCAGTAAAGTCACTTTGTCTTCGTTTCATTCATGAAAATCTCTCATGTTTACCGCATTCTGTACATTTATTTGCTAGTTTTATATTATTGATTCCTCTTATCGCTACGATTATTACTTATCATGAAACTAAGTATTAGTAATAACATTATTATCGTTACCCATTATTAGACAAACAGCTATGAAAATACATCATTTAGTCTTCATTTAACCGAAAGGTTTTGCAAGAACGTTGAGTTGTAAGCTTGGAGTTACAAACAATTAATGTAATATTGAGTATGACAATGAATATACATAAATAAAATAATATATAAATTCGCAAAGGAACAAAAGTAAAATTATTTGTGTGTCACAGGAGAAGGAAACTGTTTTCGTGAGGCAAGTTAACTTTATATTGGGCGGCAGACATTAATCAGAAATACCTGCCCAGCATCTATTGATATACTACAAGTTCAACTGCCAAACCTGAACACACATCTGATCGTGGAATATTCTGTTAACAAACTTCGTTCTGTCTGTGTATTGTCCATAAACCAACTGCCAGACCAGACCTGCCAGACCTACCTTTTGCTTCTCCAAACCTCTCTCTCTCCCCTCCATTTAGCAGCAAATTCCGCGAATTTTGCCACTGCCGATATTCTGGGATCCGTCCAATCGTTGACAAATATGAAAAACCAAAACCGACTTTAATATTAGTTATCTTGCTGTAGGCCATGTTCCGCAGTTGTTCCATAAATATTTTTGAATAAAAATCCGTCTTCTAACAACTGTTTTTTATTGACTTTCATTTACAAGACGCGTTTCGCCCTTCTGGAGTTTGGCATAGTCAGTGGTAAAAATTGTGGCAGCTAGCACATGTCAGTCCGGAACAGCACCTTCCGCATTTTTCTGCACCGTTGTTTCTTGCTACACTTTAGCATTATTTCTCACTGTATAATATGCTGTTAAACTGCACTTTTTAACTACATCAAACTAGTTATTGTGTCTACAGCGATGTGTTTATTATGTATGTATGTGTATTATGTATAATAAACACATCGCTGTAGACACAATAACTAGTTTGATGTAGTTAAAAAGTGCAGTTTAACAGCAAATTATACAGTGAGCAATAATGCTAAAGTGTAGCAAGAAACAACGGTGCAGAAAATTGCGGAAGGTGCTGTTCCGGACTGACATGTGCTAGCTGCCACAATATTTACCACTGACGATGCCCCACTCCAGAAGGGCGAAACGCGTCTGGTAGATGAAAGTCAATAAAAAACAGTTGTTAGAAGACGGATTTTTATTCAAAAAAATTTTTAATATTGTTTACCACAGTTCCTACTGGTTTCTCATACACTCATCTTTGGCGCTAGCTTCTTTGCGATACCATCGGTCGCAGCGTTCATCGTTTAGGCGGAATCACAAATCTTCGCGCCTACCGTCACTAGGTCAAATTTAACTGTCTGGGCTAGACTCCGTTCATACAACTCACTGCGCCAAACAGCTCTCCCACAGCTTTGACCTTCCGGGAAACAAACCTGGCACCACCTGGCACAGGTTCCGTGTATGCCCAAATGAATTCATAATTAGTCTTGCTGAAATAAATATTTATCAAATTTGATGTGCATGATAATAGTCATCGGATTAGTCACATTTGTCCGCGACCAAGTTCACGTGGTCTACCAATACGCCGACTAGTGTCTTAAATTATTTGAAGAGGAAATCGAGAACTTGTGATACTCGTACATAATTGATTTCGTACTTCTTGTGTCTTATTTGCTTCTTACGTGTATTTGTTATTTTTTGTTTTTAACTTTCGTTTTCTCCAGAAAGTAGTGTGAGTCAAGTTATATTACGCTAATATAATCTCCATATTGAAAGAGTTGATTAATTTTTACTGTTTGAAATTCTTATACTTATTTTTGCTTTTCGGGATCGAGAAATTAAAGATCTCTAAATAGGTAACAAGCTGCATTTAATCTGCATATTAAAAGGTGATATGGCAAACAAACAAAGAAATGATTATACACACACATATATCTCGCTATCACTTCCAGAATTTTTTACCCTAAATATAAAGTAACAATATTCCATTCATACTGTAATACAAAATCAAATATGATTATGCTGGCTAGCTAATCATGCAACACCAAAGCATTGATTGCATTTTAATTGTTATATAGAGCAATGAAACTAGCTTTAAGGGCGTGTTATGCTTTCCGTATTACTCGAGAAAGTCATTGTTCGTGATAATTCGTTGAACAGAATGGTGTGATTTACCGTTTCTGTCCGAAAACGTCAGATACTTGACTCGAGATGCTTATCTCATACCCCTCATGTCTCTTCGCCACAACAGATGGGCAACTGGATCCAGTAAATGCATGGACCGTTATTAAGCACAGGTAGAACCAAGCTTAATCCGCCAGCTACTCGTTAATTTGATCTGATTCATGCTGGATGCAAGCTAAAAAAAAAAAAAAAAAAAAAAAAAAATTAACATTGCTACTGGGCAGCCAGTAGAAAATACGTCTAGCCAGTTTCGTGTTCCAAAACTGAATGATCATAAAATGGCAGAAACTTAGTTTTCACATAGCTTCGTTCTCACTAAATTTTCCAACATTACAATTGCCAATCCTTTTCAAACACCGGGAATTTTGGTGCTTTTCATCAGCTCATTGCGACTTCGGTATAGGGAACTATTTTCTGGGCTGGTCTTAACAAATTCCTATGCGCAGGAAGAAACCCTTCTCCTGCCAACAAAGGGTTGCTGACGCCGCAAAGTCGTGAATAAACAGCATCGGCTCAGCGGACATATTCAAACGAACTGCCCGCTCGACACATTGAGACAATCACCAGCACACTTCCTCCCATCTCCCGCTAATAACCAATACATGTTCAATAATCACAAATTGGCCCTATATTTGGACGATTACAATATGTACAAAGAAACTTAGGTATTTGTTGCGGCGGGTAGTAAATAACATTGTAAAATATATGAGACAGCAAGTACTGACCTGACTGGGCTAGTACTCTCTTTTTCGCTCTACTAATAACAATGACATTACCGCATTTAAGAAATACTTGAGCTTACGCGCAGTTTGATTTCACAACACTTGTAGTCCTTCTATAACCAAGCTTTCATTTGTTAAGTGTGATGTGCACTGTTAAATGATTTCTGTGCGCAGGAACTCACGGATGGGATATTGCTTAATGTTTTATTGTGGCTCGGGGATAAAGTGACAAGTGTAATATTCTTTGTTTTTGTTGTGGTTAGCTAGCAAAGAACAACAACCATTCGAAGCGCGTCCGATAATGAAGAGATGTACAGTGCATAGTTTACTTTAACACATGTGTATCGACGCTGAAAGTTTTTGGCAGTGTTTAATTTTAGGTTAGATATGTTAAATATTTTCTATACCGTAGTTTAATATAACAGGAAATTTAATAAAGACTAATAATATATACACAGTTTGTATTAATACTTTTCTTAAGCTTAACTATTGTCAACAAGTTGAAGTTGAGAGTCGAAATGTTTTTAAGGGATAATTGCATGTGCCATAGGGAACACATCCAAAATTAAGAAGTAAACAGGTTTTACTGAATATTTTAGTTTCTACAAAAATGTGAAACTCGTTCTAGTTTAAAACCAAGATATGCGTCAGAAACTCTCGTAGCTTAGATACGCAATATAACCATACCCTTGTTTTAAGAATTTGTTTCGACTTTTTGGTAGTTTGGTGAATGAATTTACGATGGCATCCTGGAAATCGTGGTATGGGGGAATCGAATCGTTGTAGGTAAGATGAGCGTTTAAAGAGTTTGTTTTCATAGCACACAAACTCGATTATTGCGCTCTCCCAGCCTCGTTAACATCACATCAACATCAAAAGGCTGCCCGGATATGGCAAAGCTGGCCCAGCACTTTAGCCTCATCACAACGTTGCTCCTGATGGCTGACACGCTTTCAAATATTTACCAAGCTCACGCATGAGAGTGCAAATTGGAGGCAATTAATATTTTAGTGGTTACTGGGTAGCGTCGTCGTTACCATGTACTCCTCTCAAGCAATAAACGCAGTGCACTGCACCGAGTTTATCGACGGAATACAGTTGGTTGCTTCCTAATGAGGGACACAGAATTTCTACCATATCTGCATTAACACCAATAATCTGCAATTCATAGTACTGAGTGACGCAGCGAGTGCCTAATGCTGATAATAAGCTTTTCCTGTTAACTTCGGTCCTTAATAGGATACCAGCAAGATCGATTATAATCTAAGCTTCGCTATGACAGATACAATACTAGAAATATTCACTTACTTCTGGCTGTACTACGATCTGTTATTTAATTCCTTGAAATTCTTGATGACGCCGTCGGTAAGCTTTTTACTTGAATTTTATTTTGTCGAAACACATCAGAAAGATATACATAAACTTTACATCAGACTTCGTTTCTAAAAAATAAAGCATATTACAAAAAAACAAATGGCATACTTTTTGCTTTCGCGTTGTTTCGAGCGAGCTTGTCCGGTGGCTGTCATCAGGAGCTTATATCCTTATGGAGAACAAAAGGCACGCTGTCAATTACACAAACAATATAAATAATACAAAAATAATTAAAATTGATTGAAAATTAGTTTTAATCATAAATAGTTTTTAATGAAAAAAATATTTACAAGTACTTAAATGGATATTTACGAAATCAAACATTTTCAAACAGTCAAAATCTTACTTTTAACATCATGTATAATTCAGTATTCCCAATTTAAGTAATATTCAATGCACTCGACTGCTTTTAATAACATTACAATAGTCATTCTCTTCACTTACAGTTCTTTCATCCAACAAAACACCATCCGCTCATAGTATAATGATACTAATTTACAACAGCAATTCACTTCTCTAACAATTAGTGGAAGTTGGCTCTTAAGGGCACCACAAATGGACATACAGTTGCGTGTTTCGTGTTATCAACATATTTTACCGAAATTTTCATTCAAAATCCTTATGAAATGCTATAATTTAGCATTAATTCAGATTTCTGTCATATGGTTGGAAATCAGAAATGGGGGACACGTTGTTAGCAACATTGTGAGCTCATACCTGACTAAAAACGCTACTAAATAAAGACACATGAAAATAAAATTGATTGTTTTTATGAATTAGTATTAAATTATCCCACACTCGATACGGTACTTGAAAAAAAAAATTCATTCCGCTGTTACTTGTATAGGAGTGTATGGGACTTATTTATGAATTATTAAGCAAGCATTCGTATATGGTTCCGTTATGAGGTTAGTTTAATCCATTTACGTGGGAAATATCATTACCAATGATGTAAACACGATGGACCTACGAGTCTGTGACATAGGATAGAGTGAAGGAGGGATGAACCAAAGAGCATAAAGAAATCTTTGCAGTTTGGCTACGGAAAAGTAAAAGAACAACAAGTTTTATAATATATATATTTTCCAGGAGGTTGTTATGTATGTGGATGGCAGCTTAGACACTTAAGGCCATTATTCAAACGAAATCCATTCATGGAACAAAAACGACAAATCATTACTACTGTGAATGTGACCGAGTCTCTGTTCACAACTATATTAAGTACGTACATCATTATACGTGAATCTTATGTACCGTACATTGGACGAGAAATTCCTGTATGCAAGTAGATTTCTTTTAAAATTTAACTGATATTAAATCCATTGTAGGATGCCAAATGAAGTAATTTTCTATAAATGCTATAACAAAGAAGGTCCTTAAAAATAAACTTACTACCTGGAAGGGCTTTTATTCCAAATGATGGTGATTATTACTGAAAATGGTAATTAATTAAATTCGTGTAAATATTAAGTATTTACACATTTAATAAAGAAGTGGCAAGGAATCCAAAGAACAGTGAAACATTTCAACAGTTAGTATATTCATATTGCAATGCGCTAAACATCATTTTGGAATCGATAAAACTGTTTGGTGTTTAAGGGGGTAGGTACACTTATCAGGTTTCAAAAAAATGATTTGTTTTTTAATATCCACAAAAATAGTTTATAGTTTTGGCTTCATTTTAGTAAAAAAATTATTTCAATATCTTTAACATGTGATTAAGCAATCCTCTGCACGGTGACAGCCATTTAAATCTTACTGCCACGCCCACTTTTGATGCTTTACTCACTTATTGCTGCCAATTCATGGAATGTCAGTTTAAGTTTGACACATAAATTTCTCACACACTTATGTTCTTACTTACATAAATTTCTCATACACTTCTGTTCTTTGAAGCAGCATGTAAATTTCTCATACTCTACGCATTTGCTCTTCATTTGTTACGTAAGTTATCAGATGGTAAGCCAATTTCTGGTAGAAACAGACTCACTGATGGTGTAATAAATACACTGTGTCAGTATTATGGTAATACAATAAGAGACCCTAGTTCCTCTGTAGAAGATATGCAGAAAGCAGTGTGGGCCATATGGTTTCATAAAGCATCAACTGATGAGAAGCCCATGCATTATGCCTGCCCAAAAGATATAAATTCGTGGTGTACATACCAACGTGCTAAGGAAATGAACACACTATCATCTTACAAACATAGGAACAACATTACAATCTCCATAATGGAAGCTATTAAACCTGTGTTTAGAGTGTTGTGTGACACCAAGCTCTTGAAAAGATGTGTTTGGGGTTTTACTTAGAATGCCAATGAGTCATTTCATTCCAAAATTTGGAAAATATGTCCCAAGTCAGGATTTTTTGGAAAAAGAATAGTTGAAATTGACACAAATGATTCAGTTATTACTTTTAACAATGGAATGGCTGGAAGACTAAAATCTCTTGAGAAGCTTGGAATCCCTCCAGGAAAATATATGAAGAAAATTCTCAAACAAGAGGACGATGCTCGCATCAGTTCTGCTGAGAAACGAGCAACCCAAGGAACAAAGGAAGACTAGGAAGAGACTAAGGTTAGAACAGGAGACCAAGAAGAATGTTACAGAAGGTCATTCCTATGCTCCTGGTGCATATTAGGAAGAAACAGGACACCTGAATGTACCATAACATGTTTCCAAATCTTTAACCTTGAATATCTCAAAACAGCATTTCATCAAACAGTTTTAAAGATAACTTTTTTCCAAATACATAGATCTTTTTCAAATTTGCAGGACATGTTCTACATACTAAGTACTACAGTCTGAACCATTATTGTTTATGCAGCTTTTCCCCAAAGAAAAATATGCATTTATATTTAAGCAAAATTTTTAATTTCTTGACAAAAAAATTTATTAATAAAAAATATAGAGTTAAATATGTTATATTATAGGTTCAACTTGTTGCCTTGATATTAGTTTACAATATTAAAACAACATTTCTGAAAAATTTCAAATACTATGCCTTCTGTCATTAAAACCCTTCACAACAACATATATTTCACTGTCAATTTGGATGGTACATTATCTTATTGTTAAACAATATTTTTATTTTAAAAATCAACTTTTATATCTAGCTTTAACAGTTCTATGGAGCTATGAAATTTGAACCCCAAATTTAAATAGATTTGGAGAAAATGACATCTCAACTTTATCAAATATTTGTATGTGTTAGGTGTACCTACCCCCTTGGTGAAGAAAGTTTGCAAAAATGACAAAGGGATCTTTAATATTACAAAGTCGTTCGGAACAGATTTTACACTGCATCAGCATCGGTACTGGAATTCAGCTGATGAAACCATGGCCCTACCAGTTGCAGAGACTATTGGTAGTGAGTTTCAATTGTTTTTCCGCTTTAATTTTGCTCTGACTCTAGCGGCTTTACTTTCTAGCAAATAGGGAACATAATAGTTGGAAACAAAAAGCTTGCACTATCAATGCAGAAATTTGTAAACAAAAAATGACAAAGTCCTCCACGAAAATCTCAGGTATGACTCATAAAATCACTCCAAATACTTTAGTAGAAAGTACAGAGAATAAGCGTTAAGTTGAAAATGGGAATAAAAAAGTTATTTCCGCAGTATGTTGCTTCTCTGTTTTGACAGCCTATAGCATTCCAAAGTTAATTAAAATTTTCAGATCAGTGTCTCATAATTTTTTTCAATAATTTTGAGGCATATCAGCAAGAAACTTCATGGAAATATTTAATGAATGATAACATGGAACACTAGTAGCAACAGTTTAGATGGAATGTATTTGGTCATCAACCATGCATTAGCAAAGTAAACATGTAATATTACATACATGAAAGAATATCTCATAACACAGCTTTAATACATCGGCAATTGTGCTTCCACTTTAAAGGTGCAATCTTTTTTCACTCTGAATACCGGTCAAAATGTTACGCCTGTAAATGAAAGTACATTTTATTAACATACTTGTAAAACTGAACTCTTGCGGAGGAACATATTTTACTAAAGAAAAAACTATCAACGCATGTGATGGAAATGTTGTTCGCGTTTATGCACTTACAATGTTTCGTGTGTTTAGGTTTTGTTGGAACTTAACATAGTAAAACGTTGGTTTGTTGAATTTATTTCACAATTTTATAACGACTTGGTATTTACGAATCAATAACATTCTAAGTTCTTATATTTGAACAAAAATGTGACTGAGAGTATGTGTCAGCATTTATAAGATAGGTATACACAGGTATGTATGTATGTTTTGTTCGTCCTGCCTTTGAGACCGACTGTACCGGACTGAGTGCTAGGCGAGATCGCTCGCCCACAATGGTCGCCTGATTGACGCTCATTACCACGGACTTGCCGGAAGCTCGCCTCCGTTGCTATGGTGGCGGAAACAGACCCCACAACCCACTCCAAAACACTAGTTGTCCGCTTTGACGGTCTTCCCTCTTGTGATACCGCCTCCTTCCCTTTCAGTAAGGTTCACGAAGCTGTATAGAGACACGCTGTTGCCTCCATTGTCCTCCTTGTATCTAATAGTCATAAATATACTGGCTGATTTACCACTGTGCTTCAAAATTAATTAATAAATTGGCCAACACAAACATGCACAGATGTTAAGAAAGGCCTATAATCACTTTTCTTCTTGTTTGACTGAATTATAACAGTAAGAAGATGATCTTCTCCATCATCAGAAGCTCAATAGGAAAGACATTTTCGGACATGGAAACAAATTTGTATCTCCTAGACAGAAAACAATGTTTTTACGGTGTTTGTACACACTTTGTTACATACCACCATGAAATCTATCACTTTATGTTTATTTCAGATACGTGTAATTACGACGAACATCCCTTATGTTCATGACTCAACCAGGAAAATAACATTGTACATGCTTGCAAAATCTGCGTATAACTCCTTACTCGTTTGAAGATTATTGTTCAAAACGTTATTCAGTAAAAATGCCGATTTTTCCTTTCAAAGAATCCCAGGGCTGTTCCTGCTACAGAGGAAATGAGAAACTGAAACTTTTTTTTTTTAGTTATACAAACTACTACTACGAGATTTTATCGAGGAAAATAGAATAATAAAGATTTCAAAATGTGGTATTTTATCAATGCAGTGTTCCCACTTACAAATCTTACTTTGCCATGGCTTCAAAGATGAGTGTGGGTGTCAGATGGTACCTTAACACACTAGATCACCAGAAATGGCCGTCTTAGACTTTCGCCTATACTTTCCCCTTACAAACTTTCTGCCTGGCACCTATTTCTATTATTTGTTTGCAGCAATCCCCCATCTCTTCCTATGATCAGTTGACCTTTCCATCTCAAATTACTCCTTGCAGAACATACGTCCTCATTAACGAGTATTCATTAACGAGTATTCTAATCTTTGCCATTGTTAAGTTTTCTCTTTCGACTGTTCCTTCCACTAAACAATTAATCAATTATTAATAAATTAAAAAAAGATCCACAATTCTGTATCTTTTTTCGGATAGGCAATCTCCGAGATAGCTTTCACTACCAAAAAACATTCATTTCGTACTTTATCTGCACACTTAATTTTCAGCACCATATTTCAAATGCTTCTGTTTTCTTTCTCTATGGTATTCCTAATGTCCATGGTTCACTAGCATAAAGTGCTCTGCTCCATTCAAACAGCTTTTAAAACTTCTTTCTGTCTTAGATCGAGTTTTGAAGTTATAAGATCTCTCTATTACATTGAGGCTCTTATTTAGTGAACATTTTTGTGTCGCTAGACGTTAGCTATTTTCATCTAATCACTATCGAAAGGATTGTATAAAGACATTTTAATTAATTTTTTTTAGCCTGTCTGTAATGTGTCCCCATTAACGTTTGAAAGTGAAATTCTAAGATATCTGTTGAGAAACCGGTATGCTTCTTCATGACAGAGAAACGCACTTAATCTGAGAAACATTACAATGCTTTAATTTCGTACAGGTACGTTGATGCAGTGGAGAGTAAGCTACATAAAAATCCGGCAAGTCCTAGTATAAGCTACTTAAAAAAAAAGAATATTTCATTGATTACTTGAATAGGGGAAGACTAGGATAAAGACCAGTGGTAAATGTTTGAGATCGGTCTGAATTAAAAGTATTCAAAAAATGCTCAACGGAGTTTTATTTGTAATTACTTTGGAATTATCAATAAACTGTTAACCGATTTATCTTTTCTTATTTTGGCCATCATGGAATGTTTTCTGATCTGTATTTTGTATATAAAAATGAGTAAAAATAAATGAAGCATGTTTTCAGATGTCGTTTCTCAGTACGTTAAATTTTTATTAAACACTCTTTTGTAGCCATCAGAGCAAAGTTATAAAAGCTTTTTCATCGTGTCTAATCTAGCTACATACAAGGCCATATTTGCAGTGGTAATCGATCTAATAACTGCAAACTCCCAGATTTCACTGTTAGCGTTCAGGGGAAAGTAACAACTAAAGTGTTATCACATTTTGTGTGGAGATTTCGGAAATAATTCCGAATTCAGTACATATTATACACAAACATATTCTATTTACTAAAAAAAAAAATCTGAGCCATAAACATTTCCTATTTTATAATTTCGTTTACCCTAACTACATTAAAAAAAATATTTTAGTAAAATTTTCACAATGGCTGTGAAATATTCAGAACATACTTGCGATGAGTCTTGCGTCCATCAGTACACCCCTGATTCGAAGAGGAACGGTATGGAAGGTGGACCGGTAAAAGCGAAGATGCGGTTGTCTGCAAGAAAGATCTTGGCCGCTGTTTTCTGGGATTATAAAGGCGTTATTATCGTCAATTTTCCTCACGAACGACAAACCATTAATCCTGCTTATTACTGTAATCACCTTAGCCATGTTATCCATGTTACAGCTGCCTATCGTTCAAGAAGGTGCGGCAACCCGATCAGAAGAGTTTTACTTCTCCACGACAATCCCCGGTCCCGCACTGCAGCAGGAACACAAAAAAATTTGCCGACATGCATTGGACTATCCTAGAACATCAACCCTACAGCCCAGACCTGTCACCATGCGCCTTCAAAATATCGTAAAATTCTGTATACAAGGAGAAGGATAGAAATTTGTTGTGTTTGTAAAATAATTAAACAGAATACCAAGCTGAGATGACATAGAAATGAAAGATGTAAATGTACAAGGCATTGTTGTGTTGAATTACTGAGTAGCAATTAACACAGAGCATTAACTTCGCAGCATCTACAGGATAATTCACGTACAAAAACCCAGTGAAACGTCAACGGGGTTCGAAGTATAGCCTTCTGAAGTAAGAGCTGACGTTATTAATCAGCGAAGTGTCGTCATCAGAATCTAGGACCGATACCCATGGACCCGTTTCACGTCCTGATCTCGTTTAAGGTATCTTTCATCGGCTTCCAATTGTTTACCGCAACGTTGAGGGCCTGTTCATTGCACCGTGACCGGAATAAGTAAAATTATATTTTCTCAGGACCACCATTTCAATGGAATTTTAACTTTGAGAAAAGGCCGGATGTCAAACTGATACTTGGGAGCTTGGGCAATGGACATAATATCTTTCTTTGAAAAGAAGCCGTTGAGTAATAGAGAGTGGGTGTCGCTTCAACCAGCGAAACCAACATACCGATATGTTTCTACAAGCTGTATTACATACTCCAAAATTTACTATTACTCTAGAAAAATTTCCACATATATATTTTACCTACTAATTGTTTCTTTGCTTGTGCGAATGGAAAAAAGGGTTGATGAAAAATATTATTCTAGAGGTATTTTGTGAGTCTTGTAGTCGCTCAACACACGTTAATACGTAATTTTTGTAGGCAAATTCTTCTGTATTTATTGGTTAAAACAATTGTTATTTCAATATGTAAATGTTTAACAGAGGAGGAATAGTGTATAGCAACACTAACTTGGGATTTGGTGTGTTGATGGAAGTTAATTGGTGTTTTGTCATATTTTTATATTATTGACCTAAGTAAGGTTTGATTTGTTAAGTTTTGTGTTCGTTGAGAACGTCTAGGATCTTTTACTGGCTGGTTCTGCTTATGGTTCTGTCAGTAAGAAGGATGTGTATTCATGAATATTACTTTTTCGGTACGAAAACAGTGTACTCATTACAGCAACTCATTACTTTGTGGTGTACCATATGGTCTTTTTAAATAAATCCAAATAATATTCGTTTATGAATATTCCTAATAATTATGGTTGCTTTTTATTGTTTACATAGTTTAACGTTGGGTGTTACGGAAAGCGATTCATAAGTGAAATCGGTCCCTTTTAATATACATATCAACTAAATTAATGAGTGAAGCATAGGACAGTCATGATGATATTAATTCTCCATTAAATAAAAACCTAATTAATTTAACAGTTTTAGAGAGTATCTATTATTATGATAGCTAAACATCAAACGAATCTACTGAAAATGTCATTGTTATTGTTATTTTTTTAGAAAGTAACAAAAACAATTGACATACAATTTGTTGACACAACGTGAACCTGACAAGAAAATCATTTACAAATGGCATTCGCACTGAAGAAGTTAAGAAGAACATATTGAATACAGGATACTGTCGCGGGATCACCATGTTTTGATTTTGTTTAGAGGTGGATGGAGGATTAAGTCTTTGGACATTACCATGTTGATATCTTTGAAATCAGCATATAATCGATGCAGTCCACGTCCAACTCACTGAATGGTAACACATCTTGTATAGAAACTTTTCGGGATTCCCGCCGGCAGAGCGCGTCAATCAGATGTGACGTTTCGGGGTCGTTCTCTGTCTCTATCTTCGGGTGAGACGTCGTCCTCAAGAAGCGCTTGCTCTTATATAGCCTCCGCTGATGGATGGTTTCCGGTCGAAAGCCGTAGAAGTTTTAATACAGTTGACAAACTGGCAAAGCCTTCATTCTTTCAACATGTATCTTCTTTTTACAGTGGCAACATTATTACCTATGTATAGAGATACAATTCCGCAACTCATCTCTACCACGCGATACCAACACAAAACTTAGCTTCAATGAAAGCATAGTCGATTCAGTGTTTTACAGCCCAAGTCTTCAATCAACTTGAATTAAATCTCCCTCGTGTATCTCAAGCGATCGGGAAGGAGTGAATCGCACGCTGTCCTGTGATAAATCGTACGAAAATTTCAACGTACCTTCCTACTTTCGCCAATTGTGATGCCATAAGACATAACTATGGGATATCAGTGTTAAAAGCTGGAAGTAGGAATTATAAGAGGTAGAGTGAAATAGAATAAGGATAGAATTAGGAATTTTAAATTGCTGTAGTGAGAGTGAGGCAGGCAGTGTACTTCGCCATTATGGCAGCTAGGTGAAGCCTACAGGTACATCACCCTCGTCCCGCCATCTCCGTTGGCGCAGAGAAGCTTTTGCCTGTCGCCAACCCACCGACACGAAAAGACGTCTTGTGAGAGGGGTAGTATGCGTGGGAGCCACTTTACTCTCCCATTTGGCAGAGATTGTTCACACGACAACCGGGAAATTAGCAAGTCGATGTTCGCAGTGCCTAACCCCAGAAGACATCAGGCAATCGAGAGTAAAGTTACCCAGAAAGTATTTAAAGCCTACTACATGCACGAGCCTGCTCAATTTGTCCAGTTTGTTCGGTTGCACCGCCTGCCGCCCAGTATGAAGTATGCCCATTTTCTCTCTCTCTGTACTCAAGCTCACTCTTGCTACGGTGTCTGGTAAAGAAACTCACTAAGCGAAGAGAAAATGTCAGTATTGAGAATATTTATTTGTACGACTTTATGAATTGTTGAAGTGCATGTTATGAAAAGCAATTGTGTCAATATAAAATTATTTAAGAGAAAAACTGTTGTTTTCTAACGATCTACATGAACTTGATTAATAGAAATTGCATTTTTGCAATTTCTAATGACGATCTTTGTATCTAAGTGCTTGACTATAATAGACTTTACGTTGAATAGTGTGGTTCATCATTAATCAACTCAGTATAACATTTTTCTTTTATAATTGTTCCCTCCTCTTACTGCTTTGCTATTGCTAAAAGAGAATGCAGTCAATCTCCGGGAAACGAAGTCCGATAATTAAATAAAATCAGCCGAGAATAATTAAAGGAGTGAGGCCAGAAGGTTGCACTATGTATCTTTATCACCAATCCAGATGGTAGGAAAATATCCTTTCGCAATGATTTGTCGAGGAAATAAACAAAATTTAATAATAATTAGAAACAGTCCTTATTGTTGAGTACATTTAGTTATGCATTCCTTACACTATCTTCATTCAGTCTTTCGTCTTCCATACGCAAGTGATTCTACAGTTCTTTGAAACATGACGGTTTCTTCCAACATTGCGAAATGTCTATATCGCAGTATATCTAAACGTCATTAGCCTTTAATGATACAATTTATTTTCAGATTCTAATGTCAGACATTCACTTTCAGCGATGTCTGCTATTTCTTTTGAAATATTCTCGCGATCTATGAAGTATCGTCCACTGTTATGAATGTTTCGCCAGCAAGAATGCTCTCACTCAGGTTCGAGTATCTCGAGATTGCGAGCGCACATTATGCTGTCTCGGTAGTTGTTCCTGCTCCCCGCACTTAGGCCGGATTATCAAGGAATATATTCTCGTCCAGAACCCACTCCCTCACGTCGGCGCCAGTGAAACAGTTAGACTGCTCTTCGCAAATTCATACTTATTACCATCATACAATTTACTATCCAATATCGCCCCCTCTATATAACTTATTTGTTATAAGGATGTGCCAGACGTGATGTGTTACAACATGTTTGTGTAATATTTAACATAACGGTAGATTACGTGTTGTTGTTGTTGTTGTCGTCAGTCTTTAGACTGGTTTGATGCAATCCTCCATCCCTTCCTATCCTGTGCTAACCTCTTCATTTCTACATACCCCTTACAACCCACGTCCTCAATTATCAGCTTCATATATTCTAATCTCTGTCTTCCTCTACAGTTCTTACCTTCGACTGTTCCCTCCACTAACAAATTAACCAATCCAACATGTCTCAAAATATGACCTACCAGCCTGTCTCTTCTTTCCGTAAGCTTCTCCCACAAACTTCTTTTCTCACCTCATCATTTCCAGAACTCGTTCATTTCTTACTTTGTCTGTCCATTTAATTTTCAGCATTCTTCTGTAGCACCACATTTCAAATGCTTCAATTTTCTTTCTTTCCGGTATTCCTAAAGTCCACGTTTCGCTACCATAAAGAGCTGTGCTCCACACAAAGAGTTTTAAAAAGTTCTTTCTAATTCCTAGATCAAGATTTGAAACTAAAAGGTTTCTCTTTTTCGTGAAAGCTCATTTTGCTAGTGCTATTCTGCTTTTACGTAATGTTATTAAAACATACACACGCTAAAATTGCATATAAGTTTCACGTGTCCATCCGCAACGCTTCAATGCTGCTACTGCAATGCGTGATTAGCTGATGTGTACATTTCCTCCAAAGTCACTGCTGAAAAGCTTAAACCTTATCGATTAAGTACAAAATGAAAAACTTCTTGAAATAATAATACAGAAAAGGCTTTATGGATTTCTTTTACCAACAATAGATAGAATAGTAGTACCCTCCATGAATTTTATATAATCAATTAATCTTTAAACTAAAATAATAACTTGATGGTTGTTACCGTACAGAAATATATACTATTGAGATTTCAAACAAAATATAGTGAATGTATTCTAATATGGAGGTATAAAGATAAAAAAATATGGAGAAGGGGAGGTCACAATCAGACTAGTAAAGAGGTAGAATGCCGTCCTGAATAGCTCAAGGACTAGTGTATTGGCTCCGCATGCCGAGGGTCGCCGGTTCTTGTCCTGCTGCGGGCAGGGTTATTTAATTTTGTGTTGTGTGTGCTACTGTCGTGTCTGACCTGTGTGTCTACAATTACCTGGAAATAATATATTCTAGGGAAACCGAAAACACTGGCTGATTTGTAGTCACACTTTTTTTCATTTTTTTTTTTAAAAAAAGGGAAGAAGAAAGAAAGAGGATAAATAAGTATATGTTACACCCTTTGGCTCTTCCTTAATAGTAGTTTGCGTTAACCTATTAAGCTGTCTTAGTTATGTTTGTTTGAGTAATTAATGAACCGTTTGCCAATAACATCCGCCTCGGTGGCTGATTTCTCTCAGAAATATGACAGTGACTGTTACTAAAGTGGTAAACTATGCGATAGATATTTCATGTGAAAGAGAAAATGATTCCAGGTTAACAGTGCGGTACGGGATATCTCCAGAACAGAGCTAGCGACAGATTAGTAATTTAGGAAATAAATGAACATTGAGAGGAAATACGGTATTTATTGCAGCGGGAGAAATTTATCGAAGGCATAAGTCAATGGAGGAAATGCGGAACCAGGGTAGGGAAAGAAAAAACAGGAATGAGATCATTTTTAGGGTTCGGTATGTTCTGAATAGAAAACCGAAACCTTATGAATACGCTCATTTGCCCGTCTTTTTGTTGTACCTCAGTTTGTGGCTACTTCATATCTTTAGCGCGGAAGTTTGTAGTTGCTCAATACTTTAGTTGTTGCTAACATTATCTCGACATTAAATTTCGAAAAATCATGAGGTGTGGAAATAATTTGAGGGAGATTAGTGGAAAGGTGAGGAAAATATTTCCGTATATAATAATCATTGGTATGAAATGAAAGTTGGCATCTCACCGATTCTCAAAATGTTTGGGCGTTAGTAAAACGATGACTACTCCCGGATCATAAGTATTTTATCTGAATACGATGTGTTATTATAATATCAGAGCTGCGAAACAAAGTAAATAAATTCATCCTCGTTACAGTGACAACGACAGAACTTTTGTCTGGAATATTAACTGGAGCGTCAGGATCTCTCAACACCACGGCAGCTACGTTTGAGAGCGTCCAAATTCCACTTACATTATGTATCTGATCCTGCTCTCATTAGACTCGGTGAACTCTCGGCAGTGCCTGAAGATGAGCCCGCATTGACTTGTAAAGCAGCTCTCCGCGTACGCCGCAAACCTCGATGGTAATTGAAATGCGTTTACCTTTCTGGAGAACGGGGGCATCAGTAACAACAACGGCCGGAGGGGCGCATTAATACAGCACATTTAAGTCACCGGTGACGTCTGGAGGAAGCGACGCTTGTCTCCGCGCGCGGAAGCTCTCTCATTAGTCTAACAATGGCGCTGAGCAGATAATCAAGACCTAGCAGCCAGGCGCTGAGGTCTGGTCTAGAGTAATTACGAGCCCCGAGGCGACAGCTCCGACGCTGGCTGGCTGCAGCCGCCGCAGCTACTTTCGTATCACCAGCGCCAGCTGATCCGTCATAGGGATTTGTTACTTTATCTCTTCTTTTAACTACCATACAACAGTAACTTTAGATATCCTGAGAAATCAGATTTCGTTAATTCAATGAACCTTTTATTTTTTTGTATACCCTGAAAATTCTTGCGTGTGTGTTTCTATGTGTGGTACAATTATATTAGTTTCCTAATAACTATTAAAGTTATTAATTAGTAAATGAAATCCTGAACGTATTGTGAGAAACATCAAAGATGCAATCGGTAGATGTTACATACTCCACATCACATCAAAACATAGAAACTTGGTCAAAATATTTCGGCATACTTGTATACCGTTTACATCCTTAAATCTGCATTATTCAGTTTTTAAACGCCGTGTATGACCGTACTGAATGTGAAAAACTACGTAAATTGATAACGGAAAAAGGTAGAGATTTTCTTAGCCAACATTCTCAGGAAGCACAACTACAATCTCTCTGACCATTGCCTATAATGATCGCAATGAAAGCAGTTTACGATAATAATTCTTGATATGTGATTTTCAATTATGCAGATATGATTAATATTGTAATCTATTTCACATTTGAAAAAAAATCTGGATTCAATATTCAGAAGCAATTTAGGAAAATAATTCCGGGTAATGTTGACTTGTAAAAATATTACTAACATTATGACATAAACTGGTTCTTTCCTTAAATTTGGGCTACTTAATCTTTAAATGATATACATGGTCGCATTTAACAATAAAAGCAGTTGACGAAAATAAGTGTAAATTATATAGCACATTTAATCTGCAGAAAATATTTTAATTTTGAGTTCAACCGCCAGATGCCGTACCATAATGAGGCAATTTTCAACTCCAGCGGTAGATGAGGCAGCATAATGAGACATATCTAATGTTTGATATTGTGGAAACATGTTTCTTGCTTTCATTCCGGAAATAACTGGCGCCAATTTAACGAAACTTGTAAACATGTTTCTCACTGGGTGACTAAAAATTGTTTACAGATGAATCAATCCCAACTAAACAGGGCACCGTCAGGAACTCTGCTAGTTGCAGATGTTTGTGACTATTTCTCTTCTGAAAATTTTGTTTCAAGTACAAATATTTACACGAATTACAGTTTATTGGTGACAGAACTTGATATTATATTTTTACTCTGCTCCAAGACAAAGTCAACAATTTTTTGCACATGAGATCTGGGGCCTTCTTTTTAACTTATTGTTTGTATTCGATTATACAGTTCTTGAAGTAATTTTCATCACCTCAGACGGGGAATACATGTTCCATAAATAGACAAATGCGTATTGGTTGAACAGCATATTGTAATAGTTACATGAAGATACTTTTCTTCCGTCTCACTACTTTCGGAAGCATATGAAAAGCCGAAATTTACACGGACTAAAGAGGAATCTAAAAGCGGACTTCGAAAACCTCAGCCTGAATGATAAGACTCGAATACTTTGGTGTCATAATAAACATTACTATAACAAAATTTACTTTAAATTAGGAGCAGCTTGATATCCATTTGCTTAAATAAACTTTTTGTGATATTTTACGTTCAAAAAAGTGTATAAAAGAAGTGTTCATAGTTTGTATTCTGCTTTTCTTGGAAAGTAAAGCAAAACCGTAAAATACCTTAAATTGAGGAGATAATTTAGCCAATTGTTAGCACGTAGATTTGATAGTTACAAGAAATTACCTTGATGGTAAAATAATGCACACAAGTAGCACACAAACCACTTTAATTGTTGTAAGAACGGAGATTTTCCCGGCGTATGCTTGAAATGAAGTCTTCACGGGTGTACCGCCGGATAGTGTTTTGAAAACACTATCCGGCGGTTCACCCGTGAAGACTTCATTTCACTTTAATTGTATTATTTTACTGTCTTTTAAAATTAGTATTATTTTTTAGCATCAAAGATTTTTACTCTGCTCTGTAATATTTGAATTATTCTTGTTATAGTTTGGAGAAACTTTTTTTCTGAAAATAGAATTAACAGAGTTGAACCCACAATGAAAAATTATACTTTTAATTATTAAAGAGAGATGTAGCAACATGTTTTTCATTGTTGATTCTATTGTTTCGTATAACATGTAACGTTAAAGATAGATTTAAATGCTATGTTTGTGAAGATTATCATTTTCCATAGTTACAAATTAAATTAAAAGGTGTGCTTTAATTTTTTAATGTTATCAGGATTTAAACTGTGGTCATGTGTCCTTGTTTGGGATTTAAGTTAATGTATTTCAGCTAAAATGTTATGATGTTAGGAGTTATTAAAACTTCAACCCATTAATTCACAAAGATTCCAATTATCAGCCTTTCATAACGTTCTTAAAAAGAATTTGTTAATACCTTTCACTTATATTAAAACGGCGGTAAATACGAAACGTGGAAAGAATAATAAAAAGGGATAATTTATTTTGATTTTCTTTCACACTTCTAGTAATGCGGTTAGTAATGAGTTTCATACAAACGTTACAGAACCCAGTTACGAAACAAAGCTTGAAGTGAATATCGGTTGAAAATAATATAAAAATGATGTACTGAAAAAACAACCTGAAAAGACGAGATGGTTTCATTGTAATAGTTGGAAAAATAGTCCCTTTTTATGCTCTTTGGCATGAATTTATTTATGAAACATTACAACAAAATTTGGATACTTAGGGTGCAAGTTATCCTTTTTTACATCTGTTTATTAGGCGGAAGAGATAGATTCTCCTGTCTTCTTCGCGTGTGGGATGAATGGAAGGAATCATACTTCGTTATAAAAGTTCTCGTGGGGCTTTGCGGTTAGGCAGCTGCAATGTTCTTTTACACCTAGGATGTGGATTTAACTGAAGGATTGATCGTAATATCACGGAAACAAGGAGGTCAGTTAAAAATCATCGCACCTCATTTTTCGGGAAGGAAGAAGAAGCAATGATTTTTTATGAAACACGCAACGATATCAAAATATATGGTTCCGTTTTATAAAGTTTATATTTGTAGCAGTATTTCTGACATAAATAAAGTCACTACCCAACGAATGTGTCTTGTATTTTGTATACAGCATCCTCTCATCGCAGATAATGTGAATCCACGTAATTTAAAGCTCTCTTCAGAATGAGATCACTCCATCTTTTAAATTTTGATTAAGTAATTTGTCTTTTTAAAGCCGTTATTACAGACTGTAAGAAACCTTATTCTTGAGAGATAATGTTTGTTCGCTATTACTATGCGTCGTATTTTTGTTATTATCATTTTATTTTAAAAACTTTCGCTGACATGAGCAATTGAGCATTAACTTGAAAAAAAAAAAAATGTTTAGAATGGTTGCATTTCGTATTTACTCAAACACAAATCAAAATATCATTAGGTAGATAGATCAAAGGAAAACAAATAGTGACTAAAACCGTTAGGACAGTACCCTGATTATGGAAATATCTTTCGCACTGTAATAATCTCTCTTGCTGGTGGCTCTACTTTAAAACTTGTTAGACACACTGTATGGTGTCAGCAATTAAAACTACTTGATCTTTTCTCTACCAACATATTAATATGGAGCCTCGTACATGACATGTCTCAGGGGTTACAAGAACCTAAAAAGATGGGTTCACAAAAATACATGAATTTATTCAACAAATTAAATGACATCAAATTTGACAAGTGAATAGTTTTTGCAGATGGCTAGCTCAGTTGGCTCTTTGCAACAAGTCTCTAGCTAATCAGGGGTATTTTCCGGGCCATGATTTGTTGCAACCTGTCGCACTGTTAGGATCACTTTACCGTGTCCGCGCCCTGCTATCGACACTGCTGGTGACGGGATGCGCACCTCAGACACTCAGAGGATGGCGGTAGACCGGCCAGCACATCCACACACATCCACACTCAGTCTACGAATGGTTCGTCTTCCCTCGGCCTCGGAGCAGCATTCCATGGAACAAAAATAAACGGAAATATCCCAGTGGTGTGTCCCTATTCTCATAGGCTGGCCCTGTGGTTATCGAAGGCGACGAAACCTCCGAAAAGCTGGGTAGCTTGACACTTGTCACCATATTTCTCAAAGCTTTTGTCCCTGCTGGAGGGCTGACACACTGCTCCATTCATACCGGGGACAGTGCAGCGGGTGGCTTGACGCACTCATAAGCGGCTGTGCGACACTGAAAAACAGCTCTCACTCGCTCGTCCCATACTGCCCAGCTTTGGGAACGCGACTTATTACAGTACTTATCACCTAAATCAAATATGTAATGCGTATTTAATTCATGCATTTTCAAAAATTTGCAGCGGCATTGTGTATAATCGGATTGTAATTTAAATGTAACATGTATGTTAGGAAGAAACGTCATTTACATCGAACAATTTCTGCTTTTGACCCAGCCTTGAAGTAATTAATAATACATTAAACGGTTTATAAAAATTTAATATTTTAACTATCATCGGAAAGAAGCACCAATAAACGTAATTAGTATTTTGCGAAAGTACAAGCGTTGCAGATGGCTTGAAGGGTAATTTTTAAACTACATCTGGACGCAGACTACGATTTGTTTAATGTCAATCAATTAAAATATGAGAAACAGAATTCATTAAAATAGGGAGCGAGAAAAATTATAAAATTTAATTTAATTAAAAGTGCTACGATCTGTCACTGATATCTGGTATTTAAAATTAACACAAATAATTGTACTGCAAATTCTCAAACGACATTGCGCAGCCTAGCAATGTTGAATAATATGTAAGATAAGAAGATTGAAAGGGAATTTAGAACTTCCTCAGGATAAATAATCGCAGAAGAAACTAATACATTTCAAAAACTCGTTCCGAACATGGTACAAATGACTAATTTGCGAGAATAGAGAGGTTATGTATAAATTTGTAGGAGTGTTTACACTTTCTGTTATTTCATAAAATTTGAAAAACTGAAACGAGATAATAAATGAACAGTTTGCTTGTATCAACCTTAGTCAGTGCTTCCATCTAAGTTTGATTCATCTGTGTGAATTTGCTTAGAATTAATGTTTTCCTATCTTCGGCTGTTCTTATTTTGGATTTAACAAATCATGTACAATAATTCAAGGATGATATTGTTGTGTTGAAAAGATGAAATTATTTTAAAGTACAAATTTTTGTTTTATACTATTATTGGAAGCTTTGTTCGCGGTTTGATCTCCGGTGTAATTATTTTCTGGCATCTTTAGACGGTGGAATTCTTGGATGTCTATAGTGTAATGATAGTACTTGTGAAACTAGAGAAAACAAATAAAACACACCAATAGATGGCTATTTATACCCTGGGACTGAATTGTTTTTATCGCCTGAGACGATAATGAATGTAACTCTGACAGAAAATTTACGGCAGAGGACGTAATATTTAAAGCATATTTCCTTGCTATGAGGACATAGGTTTTGGAGACAGTCAACAGTGTTTCGCTAGGATCAGTGTTGAAAGGCTGAGAGATGAAAAATGGAGAAAAAGAAAACCCTGCTGCAATATGATAATATGAAAGGTTTGGAATTTATCGCATTGCGACCCGTATACTGTCATTAGGAGACGAATAGGTGGGGCAGGGGTGGGTGAGGAGAAGTGTGGATGAGAAGGAATTCATGCTCTTTTCATTAACAATCCCGATATTTGCCTGGAATCCATGGCCCCTCAGGATCAATAGTGGAATTACTGAAAATTATGGCTACCCCAAAATTTCTTCCTACTTAGAAATCTGAACACTTCACGCTACTTAAGATGCTTATGCTGCTGGCATAAAACGCAGCACAGTGAAAGTGAGTATATGTACAACATGTTTTTGTAACGATTAAAATACAATATTTCTCCATCACTTTGAATTAGGGGAACAATTCCTTCAATACTTTACTAGGCTGCTCAACAAAGAGAAAATCTGAAAGTCCCCAATTAGCAGTCGATATAGAACACTTATTGTTTCACATTACAAACACTGTCAAGTCAAAGACAAAATAGTACCCATTAAGGTATTAAATACTAGAAACCGTGATGCAATAAAATTTCTCGAAGTAAATGAGTATGGGTCCGGTCCCCAGCATCGAAAAAAAAAATCCATTTTCCAGGTATGTACTAACTATTATGATAACTGCAAGGTTGACTGATATTATCACTAACAACTCTTCGACGTGACAATAAATAAAAAGAATGAGGCAAGTGCAGGTTGCGCCTCGCTCAATTAAGTCTCCATGCTCTAATGATTGTAATAGACATATTCTATGTGGTAATTGAGAAGGTAAAAACTAAATGCTTGACACGTTTTCGAATTAGATAGCGGACTTCTAATGCTACATTAGGTTGTCACTTAGAACCACTGAAGCAATAGTTAAAATACAGTAAAATTTATGGTACTGTACGTGTTTTAGTATATAAAACAGTTTAAACAAACAAAAACAAGATATGATGAAATAACCATAAAATAAAAATTGTTCATCTTACTTCCAAGTAAAAAATGAGTTATACAAAAATATCTATACTCAAAATTCTGGGGTGGAATAATTTGACCCTCTTTGTTTCCGTGAAAACTACCCAGAAAATATTTTTTACTAATTTTTAAATTGGTTATTGTGTTTTGGGTTGACGAAACACATGACATTTGCAGTTTACATCCAACATATTCAGTTTAAGTGCTGGAGGCACAGAAGTACAAAGAGCGGAACGTCAACTAAATTGATCAGTTCTCCGTTGGGTATGGATCCTACGAAGAATATAAAATATTGTTTCAGTAGAAAAAAATAGTTGCCATCGCTATCATCAACGGCAACAGTGGAATCATCCAGATATTTATTTCACGTCAAACAGTTATATTATTGTATGCGAATTGTGAAAGTTTGATGGGTTGGCTTTCATCTGCCAATGAAAGCAATAAGTCGCACGACAAAATTAAGTTTTTATGTAGTTAAAATTTACTAAGGCATGCAGCCAGCTATACCCAATATTATTTAACAAGAGTATTAGTATACATTTCCTATTCAAATGCTCTGTCAAATTTATAAAATACTAATTATACTATATGTATGAACACTTTACTAGGAACATCATTTTTTTCAAACATATCTAAAGTTAGTTTAATTTGTAACGAGCCATAACGGATATGACATGTATGTATGCAATCAACGTATTAATTTATTTTTTGGTTCTAAGGTCTACTTGCTAATTTAAATAGTTAGTGAAATGGTACTAAGCTATAAACACATTATTTTGCTGACGTAATAGAAAAATAAAAATATTAACTACGTTAGCTTTTTATCTGTTGTAAAGTGCTTTTATGAGTAACTAAAAATGTTCAAAACGTACTTCCGAAGAAAATTTTAGTGATTCTGGCATGCGAATTACAAAAATTAACGGCTCCATACAGCCCAGCGTGCGTCGAAAGCCGTCTGTATCGTTTTTAAGACTTTTTTTTCACTTCCCATTTTTACGCGAAATCCGCGTAATAGTGGAGCGCTTGGATACAACTCGAGTTGGGAGCGATATCGTCGGCATCATACGAGTGTAATGGGCGTTACTTATCTACAGCCGGCGTTCGGCCGGGGCCAAAGCCGTGTACGTCCGTATATCACAGTGGGGAAGCCGCAAATAACTTTTTGTGACTGCAGTGTCAAGGCTTATTAATCCCCGGCAGCACGCGAGTAGAGAAGCCGCCTGCTTTTACGGCGTGGTCGATTTACAGCGGGAGTCGACTTTATGGGCTCGCACTCGATGACGCGCTACTGACTCGGAGTAACGCTGACCACATAACCGTGTTTGCAACTGAATGCACGGTCCAGCGATTCGAACATTGCCTTTGGCATACGTAGCTTTAAATCCGTACGCCTAGCGACGGATACGAGTGGTATTACGAAAAATCTTACAGCTTAATGTTTGAGGCCCGATCAACTTAAATCTTTCCTAATGCGTTTAAAAAACTAAGCATTTAATCCAGGCTATACATAGTTCTTTGTACTCTTCGGGGGGAAAAAGCTACTTTCCAAGCGAACTACCCGCAGCAGAAGTGACCAGACAGGATGAAAAGTTTTATTAATAAATTGATTGTGTTATATAAGTTTTCTACAACGCGAAATTTTGTGAATGAAAATTTGTATATAACGCTGAAAAAGTTACATTTCCTTAGAGTCCACGCACATGAAGCTGTTAATAGAAAAGCAGTTTAAAGTGCGATCCGAAGCAGAAATCTGTAATTACTCCTAATTAATAGATCTCGTAACTTATCATCATTAGAAACGCCACTAACTTAAGTTGACAAAAGTTAAATTTTATAATATTTAAAGTGTTTATATCAGGTGCTTTATCACTTTAGTCGAGTTAGAGATCACTATTAATGCTTTTAGGGGCTGGAATGCGGTAGGGCCATATTTTTTTCTGTATCTAACAATTTTTTCCATATAGTTTTACGCCTCGTCGACGTCGAAGTCATTAGAGGTGAGAAACGATTGGAGGCAAGGAAAGGAAAGTAATTAGGCCATGGAATTTTGCAGGAACCTGCCCGGCGTTCGCCTGTAGTGATTTCGGGAAACCTTGGAAATCCGAAACCTGAATAATTGGACGGGGATTCGAACCTGTGTCCTCCCAAACGTGAGGCCAGAGCATTACCGCTCACCAAGCACACTCCGTAACAAACTAATAAATCATTTCGGACCCATTATCAAAGAGTAGATACCTTATCTCTACAATAACTGAATGAAATACAGCAACCCAAACACGTTGAAAAAGAGTAAGTTATCTGTCATTTCAAATCCTGGAGAATTACTTGACGACCTGAAGAGCTTCGTATCCTTGAAACTGCTATGTTGCCTATGGAAAAAGAAAAGGAGAGAGAATGTTACTCAACCGTTTTAGTCCTAACACGGACAGCCAAATAATTCCATAAGAAGGACTCTGTCAAAGGATCAAATGCTGATCGTAACAAAACATGTTAAAGATTTATGTGACGACAAACTACTTGAGATCGGCGTAGTGCGTAGTGCGTTATGCTGCTGGAAAAGATTTACCAATGGCTTTAATCGTGCCAAAATTTTATCTACTCTTCTGAGCAACAGACGACCAACTACTGGGATGTGGTAAAAGTTCAGCTGCTGGACACACATAGAAGAACGGATTCTCCCAAGAAAGCGATTTAGTGTCTACGAATTTCAACGACTACATTAACAATAAAGCATTTGCATCATATACCATAAATTTCACATATGTGGATGAACTAATCATTGCAGTACAACATACGAATTACGAAGGAAACTGAGGATTTTCTCACAAAAAGGTTGAGGTTATTAATTAATTGTATAAAAACAATAATCATTGTATCAATGACAGTAACATAAGATCGTGTCCATCTTCCATCATGTTAGAAACCCTAAATATCACTTGCAACCTTCTCCGAAATTCTCGGTGCTTTCAGGGACACCGAAACTAACTTTCAAACACCATTTTAATACAATCATGCTTAATTAACAGCAATGAATAGCCTTCGTTGAAAGGTACCAAATGCAGAAAACATTCTGATACACGTACAGTAAAAATAAGAGATCCCATTCTGTTTTATTTGTTTGTGACTCTCCATTGATGTGAAAAGTCTACATGAACCTGTAATACAAAAATTTCCTGCTTTAAAACCATTTCAATTTGAATAATAACTAGTACGGAAGAACTAAGTAGCCACTACCATTCAAGATTTGATCAAGAGATTACGCTTGCTCGCTTGAAATCAAGACGCAGCTTTCTCGACACTGTGCATCTTGTACAAGGAACAGCGAATTTATCAAATAACTTGATGGGGGGAAGAAATTTGCAGTCAGGAGATACAAAGTTTTTACTAACCGTGACGAGTGGCAAACACAAGGAAATGGTCAAGAATGTGTTTGCGGCTGAGAAGAAATTATGTGCCTTCTGATACATGTCCTTAAGTGACAAGGAAATGAACCATCTTAGTCATGTCAAAACTACTAAAACACTGATGTAATGTGCTAAATCCTATCGAGCGTGGTGGGCGAACGGTTAACGTTCTAACCTCGTATTCGGGAGGACGTGGGATCGAATCTCCGTCCGGGCATCCGGATTTGGGTTTACCATGGTTTCCCCAAATTACTCAAGGCGAATACCGGGATGCTTCCTTTAAAAGGCCATGGCCGAATTCCTTCCCGTTTCTGCCCAAAACTGCTAAATTCATAGTAAACTACATTTATCTTGCCACTTCTGCCAATAAATCCACCACTCTTTATGTTTAAATTTGTATATCTGAATATTTTATACATGTTATCCATTTGTCTGTATGTTTCAAGATTAAATAACGAATAAATAAGTAAATAACTGCTTGAAAAAAATCAGTGAACAAAATTTAATTACAGTACAAATAGACAACCGTTGTCAATATTCATGACCATGGAATAAAGAAATTAGAATGCCATTTATATATCTTGCGCGTATACATGTCATGAATGTAGGTTTTCTGTTACCATTTACTCTAAAAAGTAATTAGAAGACCGAGTATATCACTTTCACATTTCGATATATCCCCCTATAACATTTACTTTATACACCAAAATAAATTCTGCGTACCTGTATGACTGGTTACTTCTCGGATTTCGTTTGTTTTCTTTTTCATTTCTGCATGGGTGAAAGAATCCATTTTTTTTATTTCGACCAGGGCTGGCCAACCCAAACGATCTTGCGGGCCGCGGGTTGGCCACCCCTAATTTCGACGATACGTGCGTTTTCATTTTTTCCAAGAAAAGTACTTGAAAATATCATCACGTGTTTTATATTCTTTTAAAGTCGGCAACAAAATTACAGAATTTAAATAATATATAAAAAAATAAAAAAAAAAAAATATGAAGGCATCAGAATATTACATTAGAGAGGGATTATTTCTTAGAAACATTTTGCATTATTTTTAGTCTTTAATAGAAGGGATGCTTTTGTCGGTCGTATTTTTATACTTATTTAATTTTATTTCCTGAAAGAGTTGTGAATTTGAAAGGCATTGCAGTGTAATCTACGCATGGGTCATAACCTGAAAAATTTATTTCATAAAAGAAAATATGGTGTGCAATAAGGGGTTATTTATCCTTAATTATTTATAAACAACCAAAAAATCAAGATCAATATCTTGCCCTATTACAAAAATTTACTACATCTAAATAATAATAAAACGACACTAAGGAATACAAGAATTATTTTGCAAAGCGAGTAATCATGCAGGATTATTGCGTTTGGAGTGCATTAAATCAAAAGAGTTAATATTAAAGTTCATTCTTGATAGTTAATGATTCCTTTGCGCTCAACAATATCTTTAGCCTACTTTTATACAGTCGGTAGCACTCAAATAGTTACAGGGTGAGTTATATGGGCGAATAGTGACATGCGCAAAACACTGTGTCCGGCAAAAAATGAACATATTACCGATTATAATTGCAGCAAATGTCATCAGCGCAACGACTCATCTGATAGTCGTCAGCCTAGACTACGTAATGTGGGCTACAAAATTTTTAGCATTTCAAGTCTAATACATTAATACACCATTCGCTCACGATTGCCGACCATGCGCCATGATGATCAAAATCGTAAGACAGTCTTTCTGCTCTCACTTTCTTCAGCTTAGATCTTGAACCACCAACCGTAGAATCCTCCGGCTCATTTTGAACAGAATTTCCGGGAAAGCCAGAACATGTTTCTTAAATAAGATTTTTGTTGGGTAATACTCTCTCCCACTCATCCATGTCACCAAACTTTCTGTAGAGAGATTGGTCAACATTGTTATCTTCGACTCTGACTTTCCAGGCTCGTTAGTAGTAACTACCCTTACTTTCCTTGGGTTAACTGCTGTCATTGTCTGGCCGTAAATCTTTGTGAATTGGTGTATTCGCTCGGGCATAATGCCTGCCGAGGATCAGTTCACCTTGGTATTTACCGCTATGCGTACACTTTCGAAACAACTTTTTTGTGGGTCGTAGTCCAATTGTTCGGAGGGACGCTAGCCTTGGCCGCGATTTAGGGAACAGCCGTTTGTCGACTTCGAGTCTAGACATTCAGACCAGACGTACTCGTCTCGGGTAGTAATAAACTTATTGCAGTGCAATTAACACTCTGTTTTATATATATGTAATGAGCAGGCCTACTCTCATTACAAATCTTATGCTAGATTTCCACATGCACATCGTCATTCAGAAAATTACAATCAAATGTAAGTTACATGTATAAATAAACGGCATAAATGTATGAGTTGATTTATCGCATCATGTCATCCTTTACAAATATCAAACGTAACATCAGGAATAATCAATGAAAAATATTATTATGAAAATAGCGGAAGCATATGTTTGCAGACTCCCGCTAGAGAATCAAAGCTAGCGAAAGGCAGACGAGGTGAGACGACGAATCCGAGCAGAAGAGTGAGTTCCTTATGTTTCGCTAGGCATACGCAATGACGGTCAGTAAAGAATAAATGTTTTCTATATGTAATTAACCTAGACTATAAAGCGTACCCAGGAGCAGACATAGACTGGGACCATAATTTGATAGTAATGAAGTGCAGGCTGAAATTCAAGCGAATAAGGAAGCAGCATAAGCAGAATAGACTGGAATTGTATAAACTGAAACAATCTAGCATAAGAGAAAAATTTTCAGAAATGGTAGACTTAGGTCTAAGAAGTAACTGTGAAAGGAGCTCAACCGGGGACGAATAGAATGCATTAAAGACCGAAATAATTAAAGCTGGCAAAGAAACGTTAGGCTTTAGGGAACAAGCTACCCGAAAACATTGGATCACAGAAGAAATTTTGGAGCTGATGGATCAGAGAAGAAGGTACAAAAAGGCTCAGGATGAAGCTGGAAGAGAGCAGTACAGGCAATTTAGAAATCAAACAAATAGGAAATGGAAAATACAAAAGAAAAATGGCTACAAGAAAAGTGTGAAGAAGTAGAAAAGGAAATGGTCGTAGGAAAAGTAGATGTTGCATATAGAAAGATCAAACAGAATTTTCGGGAAATGAAGAAAAGAGGAATGAACATTAAAGCTGCCGATGGGAAACCTCTTTTAAGCTCAGAAGATAGAGCTAACCTATGGAAAGAATACATTGAGAAACTCTACGTTGGGAACGACTTGAACAATAGTGTAGTGGAAAAGGAAGGCGATGTCGACATTGATGACTTAGGAGATTCTGTTTTGAGAACAGAATTTAATAGAGCTCTGAATGACTTGAAAACAAATAAGGCAGTTGGAATTGATTCTTAAATCCCAAGGAGAGGAAGGAATCGAAAGATTATTCAATCTGATATTCAAAAGTTATGAAAAATTAGAAATTCCAACTGATTTTAATAAAAATATCATCTTCACACTTCCAAAGAAGGCATAAGCCGACAAATCTGAGAATTATCGCACCAACATCGCATGCTTCAAAATTACTTACCAGAATAATATACAGAAGGATGGAAAGGGTAGTAGAAGAGATAGTAAGTGAAGATCAGTTTGGGTTTAGGAAAAATCGCGGTACAAGGGAGGCAATTCTGTCTTTAAGATTAATACTTGAAGGGCGGATAAAGAATAACAAAGATACTTTTATGGCATTTGTTGATTTAGAAAAAGCTTTTGATAATGTTAGGTGGGACAAGATGTTCAAAATTTTAAAGAAGTGAGGTCTAAAGTATCGAGACAGAAGAATACTCTATAAACTAAATAAGAATCAAGTGACTGTAATAAAAGTAGAGAATCACGAGAGACATGGGTCAGTTTAAAGGGTGTGAGACTAGGTTGTAGTCTATCCCCGTTAATATTCAACTTGTATGTAGAAGAAGCAATGAAGAAAATCAAAGAAAAATTTCCATATGGCATAAGTTTTCAGGGAGAAAAAATCAGTATGCTACGATTTGCTGATGACATTGTCTTGTTAGCAGAGAGGGCTGAGGATATTAAGAACTTACTGAATGGCATGAACAAAATACTGAAGGAAGATTTTGGACTGAATATAAATCAAAGCAAGACAAAAGTGATTAAATGTAGCAGAAATGATACCAATACTATTAGATTAAATATAAAAAGAGGATCGGATGCAATAGGAGAAGTAAGCGAATTCTGTTACTTGGGCAGTAAAATTACAACCGATGGCCGAAGCAGGAATGATGTCAAAAGCAGAATAGCACTAGCAAAAAGAGCCTACATGAAAAAGAGAAACCTTTTAGTTTCAAATATTGATCTAGGAATCTAGCGAAACATGGACTATAGGAATACCGGAAATAAAGAAAATTGAAGCATTTGAAATGTGGTGCTACAGAAGAATGCTGAAAATTAAATGGACAGACAAAGTAAGAAATGAACGAGTTCTGGAAATGATGGGTGAGAAAAGAAGTTTGTGGAAGAAGCTTACAGAAAGAAGAGACAGGCTGGTAGGTCATATTTTGAGACATGTTGGATTGGTTAATTTGTTAGTGGAGGGAACAGTCGAAGGTAAGAACTGTAGAGGAAGACAGAGATTAGAATTTATGAAGCAGATAATTGAGGACGTGGGTTGTAAGGGGTATGTAGAAATGAAGACGTTAGCACAGGATAGGAAGGGATGGAGGATTGCATCAAACTAGTCGAAAAACTGACGACAGCAAAAAAAAAAAAAAATAAAAAAAATGTAATTATCAAAACAAATATGAACCATATGAAATAACTTAGTTACTAAAAAAAATTATTTCTTGCTGCTAATAAAACGCCATGTCTACAAAGAACAAAATTACAAAAGATTGATATCCGTACACCGAAACCAAAGAAGCATTAACACAGCGCTGATGCAACAATTTTTTTTTTTCTAAGATACATTTACATCTACGAAGTTCAGACCAATGGATATAATAATGAAAAACCTATGACGGAGAGTGTTTTCGGGAAAAAGAATATTCTGACTTACAATAATGTGGCGGATCTAACGTATTGTTCTGAGAAGCATTTTCTTCGCAGTTACTTGGTTAAATATAATTATTACTTAGGTTGAAACAATGACATCAGTAAGATGGCGTTAATGAAGGCAAAATGAATTCAAAATGAAACTTAATAACTTAAGTTATGCAGCGCAATATTAGTTTAAACCCTGATCTAGCCCACATAGATGGCGCTGAATATGGAACAACTTTAATCGGCGTGACGCAATTATTTCAGTAACGGGTGCTGATGGAGGATTTTTTTTTTTTTTAAGAATCTTAAATAATTCATTCCCTCTCCTGCAACTAGAAATGCTAGCTGTCATTCTGGTCGAGGCTGCATTTCAGTCTAATCAAAACCTCCGCTAACATTGTTACTCCAAAATGAAAGCTTTTATTTTACATATCTAAGGACACAAATGTAACGATAACATCTACATCGAATGAATGCAAATAAACAAAAAACAATAATTTAAATACAAACTATTCTTTCTGTGTTTTTTCAATTCATTTATTCACAGTTGCTTAACGAATTTAGATTGCTATTAAATAACGCTCATAACCTCAATTTTGTAGTAACATCTCTGACCGCAGTTAGTCCGTTAACTAAATCCTGACGCTTGATAACATCGTTATGGACACTATGATAGAATAGCCTTTTATTATTAGTATAACATCTATGACTGCACCTAATCTGGTAACAAAGGTAGGGCGCGCAACATCAACATTACAGACACGACGAGACAGTGAGCTAAGTATCGTCTTATTGTATTGACTTAAGAGTTATACGGCGCTCAGGGGATTATTACAGAGCGTCTCAATCCACTCTGCTTAGAACGTTCGATGCATAACGGGTGTTTATAAACGCAGTGTTGATCCAAAATATCCTGGAATACATTAGTAAAACCACTGTGATCGGTACATAACTTGTTGTAGCATAACTGATCCAAAATAATTGTGTTTTCGCGTTTGCCAGGTGATGAAGCAATATGCAAAAAAGTGTCTCACTGAGAGGAAATGGCGAAGGATAACAAGTGGCGGCTTACTAACCTTAACACCAAGGTTGATAATAGGGAAGAAAAAATACGCTCCAGTGGAAAGGCAGATTTCTGCTTAAAGGAAACTGTCAAGAATCCGCAGACAATATTCTGTATAAAATAGGCTTGCAACGAATATTCGGCAACTATTCAGTATTCGACCTATTCGGCCACTTTTTTACTATTCGGCCGAATACCGATTATCTAGGTTCTATTCGGCCGAATACCGAATACTTAGATTTTTTTTTATAGTTAGATAATTGTCTAAAATAAAACGATTGATTCAATGCATGGTAATGTATTTAACCTACAATTACAAAAAATAATCGTGAATGGTCAACTTACACGATGTCAAAGCAAAACAAAAATATTAAATACCTATTCACTGGAATCATCATAATTGAAATTTAGGAGTGGAAGATTGTGATGCAGAAATACTAATTTTTTCTGCATTGTCAGGTAGTAGTTTACTTCTTTTCTTCTCGTAGACATTTCCAGCTTCAGAGAAAAGCCGCTCCGAATAAACGCTGCTTCCTGGCGCGGACAAGTATTTTGCTGCAAGCTTTGTCAAACACGGAAATTTCTCTGTTCTTGATTGCCACGAAATGTACGGATTATCATGCCATGATATACTATTAATATTTAAAAAACATAAATTTAAGTTTCAACCGCATTTTTTCCTTGTGATGTTCCTTCATTGATCGTACTTTTCTCTGTAACAATCTCTTCAAAACAATCCATAAAAGATGAGTGTACTCTGACTGTGACCCGACTCTTCCGTCATTCTCTTGCACTGAATAGGGGACGAATTCGCGCTGCCGTCGCTGCTTATTTCACAGTACGTCTTTAGACCATCGATCAAAATATACTGCCTTGCTTTTTCACTTTGCAGTTGACTGGTGAAAACATCATTTTGAAGCCAGGGTCCAAAGCGGTTGCCTACAAATAATTTTTATTTTTGGCAATGTCTTCAAATCGTTCGTTCAAACTTTGTTGTATGACAAGTCTCACTTGGCTTAAGTTGGCTGTTAGCTCTGATGTGCTAGTTTTATCCCAATATCGCGTTAGAGCAACAAAATACAGAATAATATCAGAAATACATGCATATCCGGAACTGGTGATTTTTGTTAGTTCTTCAAATGGTTGTAGTAATCTCAAAAGTTGCTCTAAATGCTCCCATTGAGCAGCAATAATGTTGGCAATATTGCAGTCCGTGAGATACACTGAAATTGCCCGTTTTTGTTCCATTAGCCTTTCAAGTATATAATATGTGGAATTCCACCGCGTACCGACATCTTGCACCAATTGATGCTCGGGGAGACCCAGTTGCTTCTGGATTGCAAGCAGTTTTTCTTGCGCAGTACCGGAATGATTGAAATGAGTCACTATCCTCCTTACTGCAGCTGTCATTTCCATCACTTCTGACTGAACTTCCAGACAATCGACAACAATTAATTGGAGAGTATGAATGAAACAACGAACTGAGGTCAACCCTGTATTACTGACGGGTTTTACTGTGTTTCGTCCGTTATCATGAATGATGACATGAATCTTTTCCAGCAGGTTGTCCCAAAAACTTGCTATTTCTTGTAGAGCAACTGCAATATTTTGTGCAGTGTGCTGCCCCTCAAAATGCTTGATGCTCAGAACGACATGTTTGACATTGAATTCACGATCAATAAAATGCGCAGTAAAACTTAAAAAACTAATGTGATTATGCAAGCACGTCCACATGTCACATGTGACGGAAATAAAATCAGTCTCTGAAAGCATTTTTTTAATTTTCTTTACTACCATTTGGTATATTTCTGGAATTATCTTGTTTGAAAAGTAAGGGCGACATGGTATGTAAACAGTTCAGGCATTTAGTAAAGTAATTTCAAGCTTTTAGTACAGATGAAATGAAAACCACACTCGGCTTATTTAACAGATATATTTGCTAATTTTAATTGTGTTGACTTTCGGTTACTAAGTCATAGTCTGAATTTAAAACTAAGGCCATAATTTTTGGTTTTCTTGTCAGAATTAATATATATTCAAACAAAACGGAAGCCACGAATCTTCCCAGTTCTCCAACTTGTAACTGATAAACGTTGAGGATGATGACGTTTCGGCCTATATTCAACATTTAGTCTAATGCCCTTCTCACAGACTTAAAAACGAGGTATGAGGGTGTTGTGACTACGGAAATGTTGCACTCTGTTATCGATCCATATTGTGAAGAATGGCATATCATATAACAAGAAGATTATTGATCGAAGTAATCACTATCGCACTGTGTAGGGGGCAGTACAGAAAGTGATATCAGCAATTCGGTCTTAAGAAGGTTATAACAACTGCTTATCCCGTATTATGAACTATCGTAAGAAAGCTTTTCCATCTTCACACCTCATTGGATGTTATTCTTAAGAAGAAAAAAAGTAAAGTAATAAATAATTCAACATAGATACTTGAGGCCATACTTCAAGCTTGTTAAAACAGGCACAGAGTGGTGGGAGGTAACTCTGCTTTAACAGGCGGACGAGAGACAAGCACAGCAATACAGATTTTGGCTCACTCCGGCCGAATACTTTTGCCGAATATTCGGCCAGGAAGTCTGCCGAATATTCGGTATTCGGCGTATGGCCGAATATACTATTCGTTGCAAGTCTAGTATAAAACTATAAACAACGCAGCCATATTCTAACCACGACCCTAAAAAAGACTTTACGATAGGAAGGAGAGGCCAGCACACTATGACCTACTAGACATCTCAAAACATTTAATGACCATAGAACTGTAACCTTCAGATCTCTTATCTATTGTCTAAGGGAGTAAAAGGACAGTTTCACTAAAATTCAAAACAATGTTTCTCAAAGTTATATGATGGTGGAACGTGAATTACTAATATAAATAAATATAATAGTATAAAATTATTCTACGCTGGCAAACGATATACAGTATTAATTGAACAAAAGTTGTTTTATGTTGAAAGAAAATTAATGCGAGAGTTAAATATTTTCTGCTGAGTTAATCCCATATACGACAAAGTTTCAAATATTTTCGTCTAGTTTTAATTATTTTTTGTTTGCATTGTATGCGTGTATTAATGGTAAGTTCACTCTTAATTGGCACGAATATTGTATTTGCCAATTACATTCATTTTCCTTTTTATTTATGTCTTATTAGTAGGGGTACCTCATCTTATTTCAAACTCCCCTCCTTTTTATTTAGCACTGTTGGCACACTTGGGATATTTATTACTTTCGCCTTAAATCACGTGCAAGAGAAAATATATGTTTGTGCTGCAGTATCTAATCAATGGAATTACTAAGAAAATAAAAGAAAAGTTGTAACGAACTCTGTCATGCAACTTGTGTTGTTGTGGACCGAATTTATCGCAGTAGGAAGCGCTTATCGAGACACGAGTTCACTGAAGCGTGGTTATGTGCTGGAATTCTGTCCGTATTGCCTTGTATCTACGGACGTTTTACGGATATAAATCTCTCTGAACGACGTTCCTTTTTCTAGGTTCCACAGGCACCAATGTAATTTAATAAATGTTTCCTTTCGCATAAAGATTAATGAAATACGCATACAAAGATTAAAGCTTCTACTTTTCTGGAAATATGGCACTCGCTCGATGCAATGATGCAAACAGTATTAAATAATTAAACAATGAAATGTGCTACTGTGTACTGCTTTAAAATCACATTCTGTTTAGATTATTTCTAAAATTGGCACTGCAAATGAATATGACTTACTTGTTTTGCATTATACCTGCAAACAATTCATTACAAAAATAATCGAAATCTGTACCTCGAGGCTCCTTTCATTCCCGTATTGCATTATTTTAGTTTATTCCGTGAACAGAGTCATTGATATTAGGGTGAAAACAGACAACTTTTCGTCTCATTGAGAGTATCTAATGCGGCTCACATCACATGCAAGTAATAGAAACACAAAATAATGTGAAATTAAAATTAAAATCCTATCGAAAAGTTATTTGCGAACATCGGTCAATGAAAATATTTTAGCAGTAACTGTATCTTCATTTTAGGATAGTACTAAAATATGATGGGTAATAACGAACTATATTTGTTTAGGTAATGGTGGAGAATGAAACCTATATTCGTAACTTCAGAAACCTAGAATACTGATAAAATGGATACCTAGCTTGGCAGAACTTAGTACAACAGTTTATGTTGTCAGCTAGCGATATAAAGACTTCGCGAAACGTGCCGTGAGTGTTTGTGGGAATGAACTGCAGCTGTCAGGTTGTTGCGGTCTTTAAGATTCCACTCAGCTCTTCGTTTCTCCCCTGCGGATCCACTTCGCCAACAGCTGAGGAACTCCGAGGATGCCATTAGCGGTAATGGGCGAACTGTGTACGCCCACCTGTAATCACTACAACAATTTGCAATGAGAGTTTGGTTTCTCAAGCGTCGCTCAGCCGCGGGGCTCTGCCTCGGTTAGCAGCGACACTGCGTGCAACTCCAGACACTCCCACGGATGCTGCAATCCACGTTAGTTGTCTCCAACATTCGGATATATAACATAACCATGCTGATTTGTTACGTTGCTAGAAAACTTCTAAAATTAAAATGCTTTTAAAGAATGCAAAATATTAAAATGCAGGACAATTGTAACACTGATTAAAAAACTAATTTATGAACTTTATGCCAGTCTAATGGCTATTCCTGATTCACCTAATCTGGAGTGTATTTATCAAACGATTTTTTTTTCAAAGCACTGCTTCGACTAGCCTGGCTCTTCTATTATGTTTTTCTTTATAGTATTGGCATTACACAAATATGTAACTAATTAAACCAAAAATATTATTGTTAGTCATAATTGCACACAAATTCTGCATCTACATTATATTGATTTTCTTTCTACTTTTAGTTGCGATATCCTTTTATAATTTTTAGACATACCTGCCATTCTCCCTCATTATTTATCGTGAATCTTCAATTTATTTAGTTAACAAGTCAAAGGTTGTTTCAATCAACCAGAAGGAAAGGTACAGCGGTCAAATTTGTATCTTATAATTGAAAGCATGAGCCTTCTGGCATATTTTATGTGAACAAAGCAAAGTGCGTAAAGATTTCTTCCTTGACCACCATAACAACCCAGCTCCTTCAGATTTTAAGTCAAGAAACTGATTTGTTGAGACACCATACCACCCTAGATAAACGCCTGCTCTATAACATTAATTCTTTCACGAAAATAAGTAGCAAAAACTCTGTAGTAGAAAAAATTATAACTCTTAATTCAAATAAAACTAACACAAGATAAATGTAATAAATTTCGAGATGTATTATTTATATAATTAGCATGATCTAATCAAAAACTTGAGCGGTCAAGTTGCTCTGTTGAGGCACTTGCTTTCATAAAATTCTAGGCCCGGTACGAGGTTCAAATTCTGATGGAACCAGGAAATTTTGAGAGTTATGTTTGATCACATGAACTGTGACTGGTCGATCCTTCGGTTTGGATTCCACCTTAAACTATCCCAGAAGAAAGGAACTGGCAGATCTACCTCTGACACAATGGTTTAGTACACCTCCTTCGGGAAGAATCAGTAAACCCTGAGGATGTGGACTTAGCTCAGTTTTCAATCAAAAACTTATATAACTGAAGTGCTATAATATATTTTTCATATGTACATTGCAATCGTTTTATAGTTTCACTATATTTATTACTGTCAAGCGCGAGATGCGCGGGAAGAAAAGATACGTTAATAATAAAAGCCACCATTAGTTTTAATATTAATGAAAAAAACGATATTTGTAGTAACGAGGGCATAAAGCAATCAGAAAGGGTTGGCACCGACGATGGGGTAGTTTGACTGAATGTGGGACAATGGAGAGTAGTGTATATTTTAGTAATAATAACTGTGTGGAGACTCAAACTAATATAAAGAGCGCACTGAGGTGTCTGCTGGAAGGACACGGGCTGGGATTGCAGACCTCTGCATTTCCGTTGGTATAACTAGATCGGACACTTTCACTGTAGGAGGGGGAGAGAGCACTCACTAGAGTGGGGACAGCCACAGCAAATACAGGTGCAGGGAAATAGCACGCATGTGGAGAAGTGCACAGACGATTGTGTCCCACCCAATAAGTTATTTGCAGTGGTATAACTAATTATGTGAAATTGTGTTGGTGTGTATGACGCAACGGGACGACGCCATCAGGACCTAGCTACAGCTGCTTGATGCCAAAACGTCTGTATCAACAACCACGTCGCCGTCAGTAACCACCCCACATCTCCCACGATTAAATGAACAATTACAATAGTTTAATCAGTACCACAGTAACGGATTGAGAAAGAGACTCAAAAACTACCGATGAGGCGATAAAATTACTTTCAAATCAGTTTAATGCTCATGTGACGATTTTGTCTTATTTTCAATGTATTCACTTAATTTATTTTATGTCCAATACTATTCAATTAGTAACATTAAGGTGGAATTGAATAAATGTGTATGTCCTTTGTACATTTTAGTTGTGGGTTTCATTTAATAGTAATAATAAACCATGACAATAACCACTCCTGCAGGTTGGTATTTACACATAATAATTTATTCAGTTCTTTTCAAATTAAATTCAAATTTGATTTTGTGATATGTTTATTGGCGCCTAAAAATAATTTTGGAAAATATTATAAACATTATCTTGTTCGAAGTGATACACTTCAGGAGGATCGTTGAAGGTCGACCTCCGCACGGCAGATAGTTTGGCGTCAGACGGAAGTTGAAAGTTGGTGTGTGACGGAATAACTTTAAGGGATGAATGGCCACGCTTTCTTAAAATGGTTGCCATATGAGAGCCCAAATAATTTCTTAAGAAGCGAACCTAGCGACGCAATGGTGGAACCAATAGTATGTACTAGAGTAGACGGAACATTTATCCAGTAAGGATTGTAAAGAAGGCAGCTGTCAACTGAAATGGTGTTTCTATTTTCTGTTTCAACCAATGACGGGAAGCGTGGCTAAAGGAGAAGGAGAGCGGTGCGTGGTTTTGGTGGGAGCTGATCCAGGACTTCAGGCAAAACATCACTTTCGGCAGAGACTTGGCACTGATCCTTCTCATTAGCTGGGTGCTGGCTTGTAGCCGCCTTAAGGAGAGTGTGACAAATGTTCTGACAGTAGTTATGATTCTTTGATTGATATTGTGTAGAAACAGTGTTTCGAATGTGTTGTTCACAAATGCTGTGGATAATAGTCATCCAATCAATTGTGTTGTCTACAATCAACTAAACTAACGCATAATAGAGCATTCTGTATGCATTGAGCTTCACTCGATCGAAACCCTTAGAAGACATGCTAGTAGATCAGTTGCTCTGAAACCATAAGTTAACCATGTTGAGCTATCTGAGTGGCACCCAAATCCTAAAATGATGTGAAATGAAGACAAATACTTAATTATCGTCACTCTAGGATGTTGGTTCATCTGGCAGATTAACAGATTTCGCGCGATGTTGATTTGTTTAATATAACTTCCTACGAAGGTTTTGCATCCTGAAGGCCTTAAGTTCGATTATTCCATTGACTGACATCCACTTGTGAAATGTCAGATCCGCACACCACTGTAAGCGGCCGGCGTTTATCCCCTATCTCGAACCCTACATTCTCTGTTGACCCGAGGGCGTTGAGATTGATTTTGTGGGCTTTAGGCGGAAACAAACTTATTATTAATATTTGTTATTTTCAGGGTTTAAACACTCACCCCTATTCAGCGTAAATTGACATTAGCTAGTCATGTACCCACCTAAGAGTCATAAAGTATGACAATTAAAATGATGAATTATGCTTATGAACACCGTGCTCATTAAACATGCCCACATTGTTATTAACGGATGATTGATTAAATTTCAAGAGACTTTTTTCCATTACTATGGAGTTTTGTTTATTAGGTGTTTCGGTTGCATCTGTTCAGTGTGTTGATCTATTCCATTGTTATCCATTTGCCATGATAAATAATATTTTGTGAATTCATTTTTATTTATGGTGTCCATGGATCTCACACAACCATAGTAATGTTTACTACTACCTCTATTTATAAACGTTTCTCGGGAAAAAATCGAGTAATATTATTATTATTGATGCTCACTATTTCGGTGACATAAACCTCCGTCGCCATCTTCAGGTGCAGTTGTAAGCCTTGAAGTCTGCCTCAAGGCTTACAACTGCACCTGAAGATGGCGACGGAGTTTTATGTCGCCGAAATATTGTGCATCAATAATAATAATATTACTCGGTTTGTTTCCTGAGAAACGTTTATAAATAAACAACGGCGAGAAAAATTGCATTCATTTATATCTACCTCTATTGTGGTTCTTAGGAACCTTTACAAGCAATCTCCGTAATGGAATTCACATCTTTATTGCAATCATATACCGAGCGTGGTGGGTGAGCGGTTAACGCTCTGGCCTCGCATTCGTGAGGACACTGGTTCGAATCCCCGTTCGAGCATCCAGATATGGGTTTTCCATGGTTTCTCCAAATCATTCCAGTCGAATGCTTCCTTAGAAAGGTCAGGGCCGAATTCCTTCCCGTTCCTTGTCCCTCAGTTCCATCTCGCATCTAACGACCTCAACGTCGACGAGGCGAAAAGCCATAAGGAAAAAAAAAATCAATCAATATAAACTAAATACGGCGTTTTAGAGTCTTTTATTTGTTGCACTTATTGGCGCAATTGAGAATAAAATATCGACGTTTGTAGCAGCCCTCTGCCTTTTGTTTGATTACTCCTCAACTGTTATTTTTTAATTATCTGCAACTGCTAAATGGTTTATGACTACGAAATGACTAACCGACCAATTCATGTTCTGTAAACGTGATTCCTACCAGCACACTAATGCCAACTCCACCCAACGATACGCAAAGCTTCCAATTCTCTGAGTGCACTTGCCTGCTCCCATCGTCTTCGAGTGTTATGTATCTGTTCTTGAATATTTTCTGATACTAAGTTATTTCTTCCAACTCAGAATTTGCACACTATTTAAATATTTCACTTACGGAACGTTACCTGATCCAAATATTCACCCTCTTGAAACTGGATGAGTCACCAAAATGTAGTAGCCAATCTCGCTTGCGAACACCCTAGCAGTCTGTCCCAAAAAACATTATAATCATGGAAAGTTTGCTTGTCATTGCACTGTGACATATTCATTTAAATAATATACAAGAAAATATTGCTTTATCTATGCAAGCTGGAAAAAAGTGACGAAACACATAAATTCAAGGACATTTATTGCCTTACACACCAATGTCAGTCATGTACCACGTTTGGACGATACCAGGTGAATACAACACTACCCATGCCCAAGGCAGTGCTTGAATGAGACTTCACGACTTAAATATGATCTCTTGTTTCACAATAGGATTTGCTTTCCGTGTCAGGTAGATTAAATAGATATGAAAAATGATGGCAGGAGGAAAAGAGTATACTGCCGACGCCCCCAGCTATCAATAAACTTTAATAGACTGATTTAAAGTGGTGAGCGGTGGGGGTACACTGTTCGTTTGACGTGGTTAGTAATTTCCATACACCCAGGCTAAAAAAATAAATAAAAAAAAATCACCAAAAGTTAAAGACTGCATGAAAGAGGGTTCTATTACGGCTACACTCTCACCACAAAAATGAATATAAAGCAGCTTGTCCGTCCTTGAATTTCCTAGTCGGCGTTAATTCTGGCAGAAAGTGCCTTTCGGGAGAAGCGCTCGCGTTGGAATAAGAGCAAGTGTAGAAAAGAGACTGGAGGAAAAAGAGGCTTTAGAGAATGAGTAAAAACGCTAATTTTATACGACCATGTCCCTAAAATAATTAAAAGCCCTTTTAAGCGGTATATTAAACCTCCCGCTCTGGCACGCACGCAGCCGCAAGCCAACTAACACGGTCGCACGCACACTATACTCAGACACCACGCGGGCGGGCTTCAAAGGCGGCGCAGCCGTCGGAATGCGCGGCGTCTCGTTACCGCGGCTTCTTGTTATTACGCGAGGATCGGCGGGGCGCTCCTGAATAATGCATCACCACATCGACTGTCGACCTGGGTAAAGCGAGCCGGAGCGCTCCCAAATCTGGCCCTCCACCGGCCGCCCGCCACCAATTCGCCATTTCGCAATACAGACACGTAGGGGTCGCCTCTGGGTCAGTCTCTCCCGCATTCTGTACGGTAAGTGTTTAGCTCTCTTCTATAACACACAACACGGCAGGTACGGATCCAAGATTGTATTGCGGTACTGTGTTCAAAAAGATATTATTTATTTTTATTATAAGTAGTATTATGTACTTTATATGAAGCAAAAACTAAGAATATGGTGATTGGATAAGGTATAATACTAATAAATATTAAGATAGGGCTAGCTTATAACAGCCAAGTAAATATCTTTGAAGTGTAATCACTGAGATGGCACCAAGAGGTAAAAACTCGCATTCCCATAGCGAAGGAAGCGTTTAATAGGAAGAGTTGACTATTAACTGGAAAAGTAGACACAGGGCTCAGGAAAAGACTTGGGTAATGTTTTGTACGGATTGTGGCTCTTTATGGAGCAGAGACGTGGGCACTGAGGCGAGTAGATGAAAAACGGTTAGAAGCGTTTGAGATGTGGTTGTGGAGGAGACTAGAGAGAATAAGCTGCATGGATAAAATAAGTAATGTTGAAGTGATGGAAAGTGTTGGTGAAAGGAGAAAACTATTCTAAGTCGTAAAAGAGAGGAGGAAGAACTGGATGGGATATTTCCTGAGAGGGGAGTACTTGCTAAGTGATGCCTTGGAAGGACTAGATTGTAGGAGGAGAGTGAGAGTAAGACGGAGGTGCAATATTACAGACAACATCAGAGTAAACGGCAACTACATGGACATGAAGAGAAGTGCAGAAGACAGAAGAGCATCGAGAGCAGCCATGTGATAACCTGTCTTAGGACAGAACACTGAAGATGATGATGATATGTAATTTCGATGGAGCCTGTGCCCCTCCTTTGTATTACGCCAAATTTGCTTTAAATTCATTCTCTAACTGGAACGCACGGCAAGCACCTTTCTCCACAACTTATTCCAGTCTCTGACACCCATGTCTTCAAATGAATTCTTCCAAAATCTTTAGTGTCAGAAGTCATGTGTCAATTAATGGAATTAAGCGTAGTGTGTGAGCAATTAACGGTCGTGTTTACCAATTGGGAAAAGTTGGGATCGATCGACGGTACGTCTGTGTAGTTTAAAATTTTCCGCGACTTACCGAAATGAGTCAAGGCGAACGACATCAGGCGAAATTCTGTCATGTTGCTTACTCCAATCCTCTCCGTTTCTAATGACGTCAACGTTGACAAGCCAAAAACCGTAAACAAACGTTTATGGAGAGGACTAAGTTTTAACCTCCACATAATACCACTAATGCTTCTCCCAATATTCATTCAGATCCTGTGATGTTCTATCTAGGGTTGCAACAGAGGTCATCTTTGAGGATGCAGATGCGGAGGTTTAGTGCCTGACCTCCGCGGATGCGGATTTTTTGTGGAGGAGGAGATGGAAAAATAAATTTATAATCAATAAGATTATAATATTTTAACAAAAATAAACTTAAAATCAAAATAAGTATATTTTATGAATAAGCATGTCTTATTTATATGTAATACTGCATTTTTTTGCATCTCTCTCAACAATAATAAAGGTGGGATGATTTCACAAGTGAATTAAATTTTCAAATAAGATCCTTTGTCATATGATCCTTGCGTAGTTCGCGGCTCGGCTACGAGTAATTCGACAAGTATACGGCACGCTACCGCACATCACCGAGCCCGCCACGCGCCTTTCCACAACTTTAACATCCCATTAATAGTCTTACTTGTAGGAACTCTTGTTGGAACATGAAGGGGGTAGTAGGACTACTCGTAGGACGTGTTGGATGTTGTTGGACTTACAGGCAACCAACATGTGTCGCTGCCGTCCAACAAGGTATGGCGTTGGATCCTTATTGGAGGAAACATCCTACAAGTGTGCGATAAGGGCATAGGCGTGCCGCGAGAAACTACGGGTGGGAAGGACTGCTTATATCTTGTTTGCCCCTTCTAGCAGCGTGAATAGATGAGCACATCTTACGAGAGATCTACCCGGAGATACAACGATTAGGGCCGTGAATAAGCCGCTTTTACTTACATATAAGTTCAAAATTGTAAATTCGTCGTTTAGGTAACAAAACCATTCAATTCATTGTTACTTTAACTGCAGGATTGTAAGAAAAAATAACAACGTTTATTTATTTATTTAATGGTCTTTGGTTTTTTGCAAATTTTGACCAGTTAACAAAAATACATTTCTTTACATAAAAATTCCAAACACTTATAACACACTATCTGGCCATCATTAAAAGACATAGTTTGAAAATAAACACATGCAAGCACTTCTCCTACATTTATATATATTGATCTTTAAAAATAAACAATTCAAAAACATTATTTAGTGTCAGAAAAAACATAGACATTTATATTACATTACTGATCCATCCTTAAAAATGTTTTGCAGCAACTACTTTCAATCATTTGTAATATATTTGTATATATGTACACCTTTATATATGTATAATAGAAAAACCTTTTTGGTATCAATCATAGTACAATTATTTATAAAACATTATTTTGCCTCCAAAAATAAATAATTTTGCACCACCCTCACATTCATAATCAAAAATAAACAAGATAAAAAAAATAATTAATACAATACAAATTATAAAAATTTATGTTACATTGTGGAACCATCACCAAAACAATATTTTTCAGCAATCACTGTCAAGCATTTGTAAGATATTAGCACACCCATATCTCGTACAATCATACATGCATTTAAAAAAATAAAAATAAAAAAAATAAAAAAAAGGAAAAAAATTAAAAAGGGAACACTTTATTTAGTATCAAACGCATTTCAAATATTTAGAATAAATTGTAGTAGTATGGGTAAACCAAAATTTTAACTTATTTGATGATGTTATATTAGATTTTTCGGTTACATTTAGCTAAATATTTGCATAATTGCTTTTCCTTATCGTCCGTTAATGTCGCTAGGAAGTGTACAACTCTCACAGTTTGAATAACCTCGTTGTTGTTAGCTAAGCGACGGTAGGCCGAATCTCATATAAAGAGAAAAGAATAAGATATATGTACTGCAATGTAAGCAGAGCCTCCTTTATATCTTCCGATTAAGAGTTACAGATGCGGAGGTAGGATTTCATGAGGAACTTCCGCATTTTCGGATGTGGAGCTCCGTTATGTCCCTAATTCTATCACATACTTTCAGCCCACCCTAATTCGTGTTAAATTTAATCAGAATAACTTTAATTTCACTGCACATAAATTAAAGTTTTGGTGTTAATAGATTACTTCCTGCAATGGTAACAATGATGGATTGTTTTTCTTTTCCGAACCCTTTGCTGGAACGGCAAGTGTAATTCAAGGACAATGTCTCACCTAGGGCACGGTAGCGAACGATAAAAGACATCAGTCAGTATGCGGCGCCTGTATGGAGGGATAGCAGTATGCGGCGATGATAGGATTCACATTAGGTAAGTAGGAAAGTAAGAGTAAGAGTGTGCTGGGACGAATGCCTTAGCGTGTGTGGGCAGACTTTATGGAAGATGTAGCAGTTTAATATTTAATTTTGAAAAATTTGACTATTTATAAAAGAACATTGTGAAGATTTTTGTGTTATAATTCGAAGCAAGTTATAAAATGAAACGAAGTTCACAGAACAACTTGAAGTCAGTTGATAACATTAGCACCTTTCTTTGTAAGTGAAAAAGTAATTAATTAAGATTGTTTAGAAGAGTAAAAGTGAATGAATGTGACCTATAATAGACGAGGCCATATACCAAAACACCTGCATATGTTACAACCGCTTCTCGAATGTATTCCTTATTTATGGGAAGCACACCTCTCACCTACCTCCTATCTTCGAATGACTCCCAACCCAGCATCTTTCATGCCTTGTTCTATTCTGCTTTGCAACCCTCCATCCCTTTCAACCAAATCACCAGTATTTCTAACAGGTCATTTAGTCAACTAATCTTACTTTTAAGCTGACGTGGTTGCCTATCGTCGAGGCGTTCCTGGAATAACTTTGTCTCCCTACGAAGCAATATGCTCATTTTTGTGGTGTTCATCTAAATATAATCCATTAATTGCTCAACATGAAGATAGCAATTAAGAGATTATAATAATGGACTGATAATGAACTATATTCCTCTTGAGATGTCAACTAAGAGCCAAACAGAAACATTACACTTTGCGCCGAGTGGTTGGAAGCGATTTGTCGAACAAGCAAAGCACACGGCGTGAAACAGGAGCGTGTGTTACAGTGGCCTCGGGCGCAGTATTGTTGGTGGTCCGCTCTCGCCTCACGCGCCGGCCATTAGTGGAATGAGGCGGAACGTTGCGGCTGGGCCATTGTCACTTCGTTATCGCTCCTGGTTGGAGAAGCCAGCCAGCTAAGGACTGATGAAGCGTCTTAAAAGGAGTTTACCGTCACTAATCCCTAACTGTGCTTAGCCAAAAAAAAAAAAAAAAAAATCTCTATCTTTGCCATTAATTGCCACTATAGGTTACAATTGCAATAGTACAGACATAATACCTATACATTTACACTAACGGTCAAGAGACTGTGCAAAAATCCTCCACTTTTGAAATTTTATAAAATTATTTATACAGTATCTCTCTGAAAGTGACCACACGAAAACCATGAATATTGAATTCTAAAAGTTAAGTGTGCGTTGTGGAGGGTGCCTAAGAGGGGAATTCTACGTTCCGTTAATATTACTATTTTACGAATATATTTACAGTTTTAATAATATTTTCGGTAAATTCGTTAACATATTCCTTACTAGAAAGTCCGTAGCAGTTAAAGAAGTTTCAGATACTATTATTTTCATTTTAACTTGTTTAAAACTGAGTGATTTATCTGCGATTAAGAAATACCAGCTTTATATTATGGTCATGTGAGCATAAAAATTTATGATGCAATACTTTCAGGAAACAGGTTTATAAGTTGCAATTTTTATTTTTTTATTTTTTTACGTAAAATAGAATAATTTGAGAGGGCACGATTTCTTTTTCTTACCTGCTTCTGATCTCAGTTGTGAGGCAAGTGGATTAGCTCAGTTAAAGACATAATGAAAATTCAAACGAATTAACAAAACTAATCAATTTTACCATTATCTGATAATACTAATAAAAAAACATGTTTTTCTGTTTTTCTATTGTATCTTGACGATGGAGGAGAATGCTTTGAGTCCCAGAGTTTTCTTAAAGAGAAGTAGTTATGTAAAATGAAGGTATGGCAAAAAACGATAAAAATCTTTGACTATCAACTCAAGTAGTCTAAAGACTATAAAAGTATCTCGTGTCAGAGGAGGTACATACTGACAGCAACTTTTTGGGACAGGAATCTTAAAACCAAACAGTTTAATGGGCTAAGCATGCTCCGCTCTAGGATGCATCGAATTGTACACTTTTAAGTATGACTAAAAGTATCCTGACAGTAGAAAACCTCATGATTTCTGCATAATAACTGCTCGGGACTCCCGGCGGGGGTGCGCATGAATCAGATGCAACGTTTCGGGACCGTTTTCAGCCTACTTCTTCTGGCGAAATATTGATTTCGAGGAGAGCCTTCGGCGTTGGAAGTTTCAGGTAAGAGGTTCCTGTTGCCACCATTGGCAATATCTGCCCATACAATGTTTGCCGATTATACTGGTACAACTGTTGCCGGATTTCCTTTACTTGTTGCCCTTCAGGTTATTTCTTTATTGTTGGTTTTTGTTCTTCTTCTGTCGATTCACAATTCGAATGATGCCTCTGGTTTCTTATACCAAATGTTTTCTGCATCTTATTGCCAGATATCAAAATTCGTTTTTGCAGCTTTCTTGTAGAATTTTTGTGCTGCAGTCTTGAGCCTGTCTTGAATCTTTGGTGTGTTGACCAATACATTCATTGGAAAGCGAAAAGGCAGATGTAAGGCGCTTTTGAGGGGTTCTGTTTTATAACACTTGCAGTTTGTTCAGGTGAATTTCAGTTGCAAATATTCCCAAGCGAGAGAGACATACTCCATTATGGGTCTACTCCGAACTTGGTAGATTTGTACTCCGTATCGCAGTGGTAATTTCCAGTTCGCGTTCAGGACGGGATACAGTGTGCCCAAGCTGCTTTCTGTTCTGCATTTGATATCTTCTACGTGTTGCTTCCATGTTAGTTTCTAGGCGAGATCTATTTCCAGATAGGGGACTACAGTCTTCTGAGGGATTCTTTCACCAAATAAGTCACGATTTAGAGGCCATGGAGTTCCTCGCAGATGAAAAAATAATTGCTTGTGATTATTTGGCATTTATTTTCACCGTCTACTTGGTGATCCATTCTTCTAGCCGCTCCAGGGCAGCTTGGAGAAGTATTGTTATCATGACCTGGAAGATGTGAAATATGTAGTTTCGTCTGCATAATATAACGACGTACATTCGTAGTATGACCTGGGGATGTACGATGTGAAGAGTCAGTGCATCACCGGGCCCAAGACTGAGCCTTGGAGCACACCTGCGCGAACGAATCGTCCGCTTGACCTCAGCAACTCGATCCTCACGTGAACCATTTTTCACTCATGTATTTTTGAATCACCTCCACATACGGCTTAGCGATGCCCGTAGTCTCCATGTTCAGCAGCGTTCCCTCGTGCCATGCTGTGTCAAATGCCTTAGACATGTCTAGCAATACCACTTCGCAGCACCGGCGACGTTTGTATGCATCCGTCACTTCTTCCATTGCGCGTACCAGCTGGTGAGTTGTTGAGTGACTTGATCAGAGCTCGAACTGTTCGTCGGGGATGACATGGTGGTGGTGAACGTGGACCATCATGCAGTTCAGAAGTATTCTTTCAAAGATCTTGGATACTGCCGGCACTAGAGACACCGGACGGTAGTTCTGTGGGAATGTAGAATCTTTCCAAGGTTTGGAAAGAGCAACAATTTCCGCCACTTTCCATGCTGCGGGGTATCTTCGCTGCCTAACATCAGAGTTGAATATCTGCGTCAGTCATCTGATTGCTGCTGCTAGATGTTGTTTTAGGAATTGGTTGCTAATCCCTTCACGTCCTGGTACCTTCCTCTATTGTGTCTGTTTAACGAATTCCACTGTCTCCTTTTCACCCACCTCTTTAATTTCTTGACCATCGTCGTTGTCTGGTGTTTGAAAATGGCGTCGCTGTTGGCGGACGTCTTTGATGTGGTAGTCATTATACGGCTCTGCGAATGGTAGAAAGTTTTTTCACAGACGTCGGCGAGGGTGTTGGATACGTCCCCCGCAGGAAACACAAGACTCTGTGGTACGTGCAGCGTTGGGAAGCGTTTTCCTGTACGAATGAACTTCCTGGCTTTTATCCAGGCCGTCCCGTCTTCCAATCTTAGTTGAGCCACTTGATCATCTCATTGTTCCCTCCGGTGAATCTCTATCCTGGCCTTTACTCGGCGATCGAAGGTGTTGAGCAGGGACTTCAATGTTTGATCACTGGTGATTTGACAGCTGTTGCGCACCTGGTTTGACTTCCTGATTAGTATCATGAGGTCGTGGAGTGTTTGACGATCACTCTCTTGCCTCTTCTGTGGCCTAGCGGGTTGACTTAGTCCATTTGTTGACTGCAGTGATGAGATGCTCTACTCCGGTCGGCAGTTGTTCTATCATTACTGGCTGCAGCTCGTTTCTGAACTTTTATCATATCTCCCATTATCTTCTTCTACTTCTCTTTCCACTTCCCAGTCGGCTATGACTGGGTTGTGATCCAAGGTCATTTTGAGTTATTGACAGTAGTGTTGGATCAACTGCTATGTGCTTTGTAATAAAGATGTTGAGGACGTCTGCTCGGGGCCCTTCCATTGCTGGGCATTAGAACGTATATTTGCGCTTCCCGATACAGGACCTCGTCGCTGGTGTTCACAGCTCTGCTGTGCCATTCACGGCGTTTCATGCTTATGTCGCCTCCGAGTATTAGGCTTTCTGGTATGCGGCTTAGTGCTGCCATATCAGTGGCGACCATCGCTGTTCCCGGTGGATGGTGAGCTGGTATTATCGTTACAGATCCTGACGCTGCAGAAGCCACTATTGCTATAGCCTTCATGCTAACCTAGTTGGGCGGCTTTGTTACGTGGTGTTTCATGGTCTTCCTGATGTATCTGGAGACTCCGACATCTGCAGTCGGTCTGTCACGACGGTATGATTGGTAGTTGGGCACAGTAACTCTTATTCTCCGGTTTTAGGTGAGTTTCGCACACAATTGCATATGTCTAGGCCTTCTGAGCGAATAAAGTCCTGAAACTCCGTTCTTTGTTTGAAGAGGCCATTTGCATTAAATGCACGTATGCGGAGGCTCTGAAGTGCTTGTTCTTATACAGCCCTGATGGTGAACGGTTTCTGCCCACATCATAGTGACGTGCTCTTCTCTTTGCCGAAATGGGTGGGAGGTACGGCCGTACGGGGAGTGGGGCGAGAGTCGTGGCGAGGATACATGCAGTGGAGGATGCCAGTTGTAGTTCGAATTCATTCTATCATTTACTCGACGGATCTGTTTCGTTAATCTCAGTTGGCTAATCACCGGGTTCGAAGCTGCACTAAATTGGTAGCCAGTATATCTGTTTAACAGGCCTTCCTAAAGAAGAAATTCCACAGCCTTCTTGTTCAAACTGACCCAGTATCCATTAGTATGTAATAATAATTCTGCTTAGGTGGCCGCGTAGCTGAGGTGGGAGACCATCAGACTGCGGCCCGGACGACCGAGGTTCAACCCCCGACGAAGCCGAAGATACCTTCATCGAAGCTGAACGTCCGGAACGGTCCCCCAGGCCCACTCAGCCTACTATCAAATGAGTACCGTGCTGGAAACTCCGAGGGGAGGTAAAGAGAAAGGGCCCGACCGTGTCGCTGACCACGACACATCCAATCTAATGCCTACGGTCAGGAAATAGGAATGCAGAGCTCCACCTCCGCTAATATCACGGGCATACGGCAATTAAGCAAAACAGAAGGATTATCTTTTTGGTAACTTTATCTTAGAATTACTACTTAGTACTTAACTGTATCTTATATTACCTTACATGATAATAGTTGTAAATTTTAAGATAAAAGTTATTCGATACTTATGGTTTTTTTCATATTTCTAACACATAATTAGTTTTTCATAGGATTATTACGCACCAAGTGTTTGCCAACTAGGACAAGTTCCGCATTCCATAGGTTTTTCCTCACTGTGATGTATTGAACCTAAAAACAAAATAAAAACACTATTAAATTATTGTTCAGATGAACGAAGAAGATTCTTAGAAAAGTGTATATTTTTATCTTGTTAGAAACAAATATGATCTGAAGTTTGGTCTCTTACAGAAATATTTGAGACTACAGAACTGAAAGCCACTTTACGGAACTGTGTTTCTTGCTTATAGTCTGTAAGAAGATCCCCGATGTGACATTAGTGTTCTGTAGTTAACACATTTCCGCAAAACATTGGCGCAGGCGAAGTTGGCTAATTAGCTTATAAAACGAGGTGCTTAACTGAAGGTACAAAACGTTTAAAGACCTGTGTCCGCTGTTATGGTATTTCCTTGGCGGTAAGCTGAATGGACCCAGGCAAGAGTTAATGTAGAGTTTCGGAACTCAGAAAGCCAGACGTCTTACAGAAACAAGCAGCAAGTTCTGTACAATTATAAGTAACAGATGATAATATTAACGGAAAACAACTACGTGCTGTTTACCCAAGCAAGCTGATTTTAAAGAAGAAATATTTCTTTAAAAATGATTGGAGTGTGTTAAAAATCTATATTAGTTTACTTCTACACCAAACCTCAATGATCAAGTATAAACAAGATTATAAAACATATTTAAATTGCTTATAACTACCTTCCAGCTGTTGAACAATTTGAATTAATTCTGTGTTCCTTTTTCTTTTTCAGCTTCTCACTAATGCGAATCAATAGGGTTTAACAACTACACTATCTCTGGTCATTAAATATAAGAAATTATAGTTTCAAATGTAGGTATGTTCAGTTTTGTCATGTCTGTCACGCGTTATGCCACCCGGCCTTCTTCAGCGAGCCAATGACAGCCGAAAATATTTCCGCTTTCTGTCCAGTGATGTCGCTATTGTAACAAGTTAAGAACCTTTAAATTAAAATTTCAAACCAACCATAAACAAATATATGTATTTCGTTTAACTCTGCATGTGGATGTTTTCGTTATACTCTCTTTCCATGAATGGCGCTGTTACAGCAAAACTATGAATAAAAGTTAGCTCTTTGTCTTTGCGTAACATATACCTTTTATAATAATATGTTTTACCTTTTCAAACAAATGGTGAAGAGAGGCGTGTATTTCTTTAAAATCTACATGTTAATAATAAGGTTTTTTCTATTCTTTGTAGGAATTACTAGAACCAGGTGGAAAATAACTAATTTTTTAACCGAAGTTGGGATAGGCTACAGGGAGTTTTATTAAACAATTAAAAATAATTTATACGAAACTAACCGATACCGCCTACCTCGTACGAACGCACTCGGAATTTTATGGCTAGAATTGGATGTAGAAAGGTGTAAGTTAAGTAAAAGGTGTCCCAAAAGCATGGAGTGGGAATATAGCAATGGGGAAACCACCATCATACCATTCTACCGCTGAAGCTATCTCATGAAGAGGACCAATTCTTAGTAAGTTTAAAAATAGCAACAAACTAAGGATGGGTGTTAACTGTGGATGACTGCTTCCACAGTACCACTGGGAGATTTTTGTCTGTGGTTTAATACTATTGTCACTTTCTGGGCACATCTTAATTCAATAACAACGTTTTTTGTTTTTGTGTCCTTTGCTAAGATATATAGGATTTAGGTGTTGAAAACCCGTCAGCTAACTATATATAACTGCCCATGGAAAAAACACGTAGCATTCTTTTCTAAGTGTACACTTAGGTTTTCGGAATCTGCCACTGGGTTTTGTTGACAGTCATCGCAAATTCTAGTGGGAGCTGTAGTCACAGCTTTTACGTTGCGCCCCAATTGTGTTATTTGCGGGTGCGTAACGTTGCACATTCGCGGTGTTTGTACATGAAACTTATGAACAGATCATACACAAACTTAATGCGAGAGTTACAAAGTCTGAGCGACCGATATAAAATTATAGACTTAAGCACGTTATCCGTCTATTTGTCACCGTTCGGTTAGTTTTCAAAATTTTATGACAAAATGTGTTAATTATTCAGAAAATAGTATCCTGTGTTCTTCCTAATGATACACTGTATTTCATTGCCAAATTTTATCAAGACTGGATTAGTCGTTTAGTCTTAAATACGTAACAGTCAGAGAGACAGAGTTATTTTCGCATCTGTAATATTAGTGTAGATGAAGATTACCACGAAATGTAGATATTAACATAAATCACAAAATATATAATATTAATACGGTAAAAATGTTATTTTTGTTGATGATAATAGCATGTGAAAGAAATAAAATAATTAACAGGTATTCATTTTTGTAATTATACTTTTCTTGGAAACTTTTCCAGAATCAGTAAACTATCCTTCTTTTTGACTGGTCCTTTAACTACTTCCTTTACAAAACAAGGAAGTTTTGTTTGTCTTAGAGCGTATTTCGCTTCTCGAGCAGTTCACCTGCGCCTTCAACCAGAATTTAAATTCAATGTTGCATATAATTGTGATGATTCGTGGCAGTAAAGCATATCTCCCTTTGCATATCTCATCATTTTTGCTGTATTATTTAATTTGCCTTATGCTGCGCCTTATACTTGCTTACGATTATTGTGTAAAGCAAATTGTATGGGGAATGTTCCAAAGCTTTACAAATAATGTGAGAAAATTATTGACTCCTCTTTACATAGAATAATTGATTGAAAGGGCAAAAATTCATAGAGAAATTGCAATTTTGTAATATGTGTATAAGCTCCCCCGCACCTATGGCCATTGTTGCTGAAATATCATTGAATGCATATGCTGAAGTTGTATTTCACAGCTCCAGTGCGGTCTGTGTGATTACCGCCCACTGGATCGGGGAACTGTACCGGGGCGAGATCGAGTCCTCGCCCCCGCATGCCGCAGTATTTAGATAATTTTCTGCAATCACGAAGGTGAATTGCTGGATAGTCTCATTACACAAACAAAAATACACTCATCACACAGAACTGAATTACATGTTTCGCAGTCAGCTGCCATCACAACTTTCCTCCCTGGGTGACACCCGGCTCAGCGACAAGTCGGCCAAATCGCAGAACATAGCATACTGACATAAGCTGACCCTGCAATAGGGGGATAAGTGCAAGGAAGGAAAAAAAATTATTTGTGTGTGTTTCACGCTGGTTTCGGAGTTTTTGTTTTTATAGATCAATCTCCGTGTAATCGGTCCATGCAAATGAAAGTAAAAAGATATGGAAGGCAAGGCACTAGGCGATTTTTCTTTTACTAGGAATTTTCTACTAAAACTTAAAACAATACTTTATTGGTATACCACATTTCAATATTCTACCTTATGTAAGGTTATACCAAAGGCTTTTATTCCTTCGGCAACAGATTATCACTGGTTATATCAGTTCCTGTTGTGCATTGTAGCAAGGATTTGGTCTCGTGTCTTTTCCTGATCTTTCACGTCTCAGAATAGGTCTTGCAATCCACAATCCAAATAGTTGTCACGCAACCAGCGACTGCTGCATTATAAAAAAATACACTATGGAAGTTTAAAACGCTTAGATGTAACGCAGTATGTAATCTGAGGAGACAAACGAGAGAGTGAACATTTCGTAATACGCTAAATATCGATCTATGGCATAAGGGTGAGAATGATCTGTTCGTACTCTGCACACCACATTCCCACACTCATGTACTTCAGATGTTAATCTTGGTTTTATTCATTACCTGTAAAGTGTGAACCAAACTTCTCTTATGTGCTCTTGTTAATGTTCACATCATGTTTATCGTTTATTATTATTATTAGGCATTTACAGCCTCATTGGACCACTTAAGTCATTTTATGGTTATCTTCTTAGGCATGTGCATGCTCCGTTTTTTCCGAATTTCCCAGTATCATTTCATTCGTTTTGGTCTACTTTGTCTTTCCTCATCTGTAGGTACCCTCTTCATTGTGTGTCGTTTGTCTATTTTAGGTTTAAATCTTATTTTTTCGTCTTTCAATATATTATTTCTTCCATATCTTATCTAACTTCCTTAATCCATCCTTACTGTTGCTTCAGCTTCCAAAGGTTTTCTGTTATTCTTCTTATTAATGTGGTTTCTGGAGTCCTCATGATGTGACCAAGGAAAGAAATTCTCTTCTTGCGTATTGTATCTGTGATGGGCTACAGTTCCCTGTACACCACCTCATTTGGCATTATCCTCCATTGTCAATCTTTCTGATTTTTTTTATATGGACATGTTCTTGCTATTCTTCTCTCCACTTTAAAATTTTGTCAATTCTGTTTTTCTGAGTAACTTTAAATAGAGTTTCACTTCCGTATGTTACTTCTGGCTGAACCACCGTCTTGTGTTTTGATTGATAGACATTTTTTGTTGTATGTAGACCGCATTAGTTTTTAAGCCTTTATCATTTTGTTAGTTCTCTCTTACCAGGCAGGTTTTTCATTAAGTTGTATGTTATAATTTCGCCCTGTTATTTAAATTGTTCAACTATTTTTATTTTCCTGTTATCTACAGTTATGTGGTTTACTACTAGAGGCTCTGTTACCATAATTTCAGTCTTTTCAAAAGATATTTGGAGTCCTAATTTCTGTGCTATATTTTGTAGACTAATTATTTGATTCCTGGCTTCTTGTATGTTATTAGCTAGTAACGCTAAGTCATCTGCGAAACCCAAACAATTTAGGTTTACTTGATCCTTCTTGGTACCAATTTTTATGTTTTAGGATTTTCCTTGTACCATTCTCTCATCACGTATTCAAGGGCGCAGTTGAAGAGCAGTGTTGGAAGACCTTCTAACTGTCTTATCCCTGTCTTAATTTTTTTTTTTTTTTTTTTTTTTTTTTTTTACGGCTTTACGCCTTGTCGACGGCTAAAGTCATTAGTGGCGGGATGGGACTGGGGACAAGGAACGGGAAGGAATCAGCCAGGGCCTTTTTGAAGGAAGCATCCCGGCATTCACCTGGAGCGATTTGGGGAAACCATGGAAAACCCTAATCTGGATGCCCGGACGGGGATTCGAACCCGCGTCCTCCCGAATGCGTGGCCAAAACTCTAACCGTTCACCCACCACGCTCGGTCCTGTTTTAATCATAAATGGTTCAGAAAGTCCTCCTCTGAAACCTACTATAGATTTTGTATTTGTGATGGTTAATTTGATCAGTTTTATAAATTTGGGATGGAGTTCAAAATTCGTTAATATGTCCAGCATTGAATCTCTGTGGATACAATCACAGGCTTTCTTGAAGTCTACAAAGGTTATTACTAGTTGTTTTTGTCTTCTTTTGTAGGCATCCATTATTAGTTTTAAGGTGATTATCTGTTCTGGGCAGCTTCTCCATGGTCTAAATTCTCCTTGATAGTCTCCTAGTTGCTGTTCAAGTTGACATTTGCAGCGATTGTAGAGTATTCTCGACTTTATAAGTGTAATCCAAGAGGGAAATACCTCTGTAATTGTCTTGATTTTATTTTTCTCCTTTTTTGTGTATTGGATGTATTATAGCTGAAGTCCAATGTTCTGGAAACTCTTCTCTGTTACAGATTTTCACCATGCGTTGGTGTAATGCTTTCTTTGCTGTTTCTGCAGCATATTTCCAGAGCTCTACGAATGTTTGATCTTCTCCACTTGCTTTGTAGTTCTTGAGCTCTCTTAAAGCTTTGTAAACTCCTTATATTGTTGGTGGTTTTATATTTTCTGTTATGTTTTTATTGGGATTTCTGTGTTTATTTAAAGAAGTTCTGGATGATTCTCACAATTCAGTAGTCTGTTAAATGCTTCTGATAGGATTACCTTATTTTCTTTATTGCTATGGCTATTTTATTATTTTTATCCTTAGCATTAGTGTCGGAGGATCATATCTTTGGAGTTACCAGCTAAATATTTTGTAGTAATCTCGTGAGTTTGTTTTATCGTTTATATATATACAGATTAACTCGAATTTTTCTTTCCCATCAGACACATTTCATCTTCTAACACTCACTGAAGCTTAGTGCTCATATTGAACTTGGCAATACAGACACTCACTGAAGCTTACTGCTCACAATAAACTCTCCTGAACAGCGCTCACTTTATGTTCCAGTTCTCCATATAGTAATAGCGACATATTTCTTGATTGATACCCATCTTAAGATGCATCAACGCGCTTCGTGCCAGACAGCGAGTTAATAGGATGGGTATTCGACCTAAAGGTGACCTTGCTTAAACAAACGGCATTACGCTTTCTTGGAAGGATCAGCTCCCATTGAATACATTGCCCCAAAGACAGCCGTGCGTAGAGATTTCTTGCTATCAGGCTTGGCGTGTGTAGCACAGCGCACCCTTTCAGAGGGAGGGAGGGAATTCATCCGTGGTTGGTCAAGGCCATCTGCTGGCTCTGGGCCAGCTGGTAATACCTTTTGGCTAATCAACGAGGGGTAAGAGGTATCCGGCACTACCTATACAGCACGTCGCTCCCTTTTCTGTTATATTATACTACATTCCTTATCCGCGGTGTGTTAAAAAGGAAAGCTGCTTTACATGCTCTTGAGAGATAAAGTTCAAATTTTCTGATTGAGACTTTGATGCATACAAACCCATAAACTCAAAACAACTAATACGCAGGTATCCTTCCATGAATGTTTATAAAAAGACACACAAAAATTCTCAACCAATACCACAGGGTATACTGCCCAATATTGTGATATACCACAAAGTATTTTTGCTCCGAATAAAAAGTGACAGTCTATGACGTGTGCGATATACCTGCAATTTTGCCATAACGAAGCAGGAAAACAGTTATCATGTAATAACGAACCACATTTATGTACAACTTTCGTAAATGATCCAGTTCAGCTCAGTAATTTTATTTTCCTAAAAGCATATTTTGCGCGGTTTGAGAAATTTTTGGAGTTGGGGATAGCGTCGCGGGTAGGATATTATGAACAATGATGCCGCCAAACCCTATGAGTACCGGTTTTGTCCAAGTAGGTAGAACATAGAATGTGAACAGGAGACTGGATTCTCAAGAAATGTTCCTGACCGTGAAGAATCTTACGTGGTCTTAAATAAAAGGCTTCGCCTAAACTTGGAGATTATAAGATCTGAGGGCGCCGCGTAGTCATCTTATGGGAGAGGGCTCATGTTCGTGGAAAGAGGTTACAACACGGGATTCAACGATCAGTCCGCAATATTCCATGGAAGACGCTAACGTATGGCGCTGTCCTTAGCTAATAGCCTATTGTTTGACGCTTGCTCTAATGCTGGTTTGTTTCTTTACAGTTTACGTGCACACTCCAGTGCCGAGAGAAGAAACTGCGACCTGGCCTCGCATTCGGGAGGACGCAGGTTCGAATTCCCTTCCGAGCATCCAGATTTGGATTTTCTCTGGTTTCCCCAAATCACTCCAGGCGAATTCCGAGATGCTTCCTTTAAAAGGCCACGGAAAATTTAATTCTCGCTCCTTGCCTGTCTCTAATGACCTCGACGTAGACGAGGCTTAAAGCCACAAAAAAAAGAAAGAAACTGTCGCCATGGGGACGATTGGCGTAAATATTAAATCAGCGATCACAGAAATGCAGGTGACGTGGATCTTGACATCAATAAAGACAGTCTAACACGTCACAGTTTTCTCCAAAGTGCTAAGTTTGCTTATGAAATCAGTTTAGTGAGAGCCAACAGCATTTTAATCGCGACTCATCCAGTGTCAGTTGTGTCAGTTGAGTTACAGTTGTTTAGTCATCAGTGGTGTGATGGTTATGGTCACGTTGCTGTGCAGACTGGAATCAACATTGATTTTAAAGGAACAAAAGACTTTCAGAGTAATTTCATTGTGTCGCCTGTGATTTTAACCTGAAGCGAGCTGCGCTGAGAAATCCGTGACATTTTGATGGAATTTAATGCTCGAGCATAATCAGTTTTATTTGAACTTGAGATAGTCAAGTTTGGCAGTACCTTTCAAGCTGTTACGCGTTGTGCATGTATACTCAGAATTGTAATTGTCTCTATAGGAATACGCATAGCTCGTAAATGAAACATACCAGAAGCCATACTTCATGTTTAAATGTAATGTTGTAATGATGAGTGTTTAATTATTTTTGTCAAGTGTAACATTTTCTGGTGCTGATTTAAATGAATCATTCTGTCAATTTCTTGTGTTTTATGCAAATATCATTTATGTTCAGCATTAAAATTTTAATTGCACAAATAATATCTTTGTTTAATTAAAATAAATTAATGATACATTGTAACTAATATAACAGTTTATTGAAAATGAAACTTTCTCCTATCAACCCTAAGATTAATATTCACAGATATGCATAAATTTAAATGAAATTAGAATCCAGAGTAAACATAAATACTGTTTCAATATTTCGTAAAATTTAAATGCAAAATTTGGAGGTAAATATACTGGAAGTAAAAACTGAAGCAACCAATTTTCTCTAAGAGTATATTTCTCCTGACGCACAAAGTAATTCCTCCTTAATTACAGTGCAAGTGCGCTATAAATATTATTTTATGCAATGCCATTAAAATCTGTTTCCCAGAATGTAAGATTATATTGATTAAATGGAAACGTACAATTAGTACAACTTTATTGATATTTATAAATACGAAATGTTTATATTAAACGAAGAGACGAATATTGTTTGTTGTGTATGAAATAGTAACAAATAACCCTCTAAAACCATTTACGTACACATTTAATAAAGGGGGAAAAACAGACTATTCCGAATTAGAAAAAATCTGTCAGTACTACAGGTTTATAATTAATCTTAATTATTAATATCAGCAACTCTAAACTATTACTAGCGATACCACCTATTAACGCAGCTGATAGAGGTCCATAAAACATGCTCACAAGATGATTGCAGTTAACGCAGTGACGTTACGCTGCTTACTTCACCTGACTTATCAGATTTGGCATATCGTCAGTGAAACAGGTATCTTGCAAACAAAAGAATAATAATAATAATAATAAATAAACCTCCAGCGAATTGTATGAACACTCACTTATGTCACAGTTCTTGTGGCCGATTTCGTCTTAAAACACAAGAGCGTTTAAAATAATCTTTAATAATCTGTCATGGCACATATGCTACCCTTTAATACGTAGTCGTAGTAACCTACCTACCTATTTTGCTGATGATGTAGGTACCACTTTGAACCTTTTATGGTTCCGATTTATAGAAACTGGGAAGTCTCTGAGAAAAAAATGCGCTGTTTTACAGTCCAAACAAAGACTGACCGCTTCGCAAGCCCATATCTGTTGGTGACAATGGAAATAATAGACCTTACGGTCTATGCGAACTTCAGGAATCACCAGTATAGAAAATACGTCTAAAGAAATGTTGGCATATAGGTTCTACAATGGCAGGTTGAAGGACAAGCTATAAATATTTTTCTCGTCTTTTTCTTTTTTTTAAATTGTATTCCAATTGCTACAGTATTTATGTCGCCATTTTCTTCTTCTCTAAACGCGAGTCATACGGGATGGGACCGGGAACAAGGAACGGGAAGGAATTCGGTCATTTACTTTTGAAGGAAGCATCCCGGCATTCTCCTGGAGTGAATTGGGAAAACCACGGAAAAACCCAAATCTGGATGCCCGGACGGGGATTCGAACCGGTGTCCTCCCGAATGCGAGCCCAGAATGTTAACCGTTCACCCACCACGCTATCATTCAGGAACAAGGGATGAAGATCGCTGGTATACAAGTGACTGCAGGGTTCAAAATACTGTCTGTTGCAAATTGGCAAGCCGTGCTAAACTGCTGGAAGTACAGGATTTCATGTGGTTATCAGTATTAATCATGGCGTCTCAGTTTTTGTTTTAGGAGTAACACAACTACCGTCCCTTCCTCCTCCTCCCCCCCCCCCCTTACCTTTTTTCACTTCCTAACGTCAAATCCAGAAGAAGAAGAAAATTCATTGTTTCAAATTGAAAAAAAAAAGCTTTACAATTAAACAATTTAAAGGATCCTAACCAGGAAGGATAAAATAATATAATTCTCCCAGTTCGTTTATTCAAGTTTCTTAATCCGTATATTCAATTTTCCAAACGTAAACTGACTCACATTTTTGAAAATCTAAATTTTTAAGTGCCAAGTCACAGTGAAAGTGTAGAGGTTTTCATGTTTCTTTGAAAAATCGAATTTGTTTATTAACTACGCCACAAATCATCAAAGAATTCAGTTCCCAATGATTACGATGATTTTGCATTTTGAATTTAAAAAGTAAATCGCAAATAGTTTAAAGTAATGTAATTGCACTGTTAATACAAATTATTTAAAATAAAAACATTCTACATTAGTTACTTTGAAAAATATCATCCAGATGACTATCTTGATATAAGTGTTAGAGGAAAGATTTAAATATTTTGAGAAGGAAATTTTTCTTCCCGAAATTGTTTATCAGATGTGTTCCCGAGTTGGGGTAAGCTGGTTGTTTTCGCCAGTGGCCCCGTTCGTTATATCGCCGCCCTGGCAAGACAGCCATCTGTTTACGACCAGCCGTGGAGCCTGTTCACTCGCCAGCGAGTGAGACAACTTTTAATTGCTGCAGAGCTGTGCTCTCGACGCCCTAGCCGTCAAGCTCACATTCCACGGGGTAGCGAGTTTATGATTCGCTTTTACACACTCTGAAGCAAACTACATTTTTTCCTGATACTCGATATGTATGTTAATCGATCATTTGATGCCTGATATTTGTTTAGTGGCAAACTCCAAGAAGAACAGGTAATCACGTTTAAGTAGGGTAAAATAAATCGTTTCTTGTTTTTTGCATTAAATTTCAATTGTTAACTGTACTGTATCAACCAATCAATAACAAATAGCCTTTGGGTATATTGTTTCCGTTAATAATGCCATACCTAAAATTCTGAGGAAGAAGAACATAATACTGCGGGTAATTGAGATCTCTTCATATCTCTAGAAAAGGCATAATACAAACACACTGAAAATGAGTTTTGTTGTTATTTTACACTCCATAGTACCTCAGTTTGATTGGTAAAAATATTCATTAATAACGGCAGCTAGTATATAATATAGTATTAGTTATAATTCAAAAAATGAATCAAACGAATCTTGTTATTAGAAATAATAATAAATTTACAAAATTTAAAATAAGACTTCCAGTCGTCCCTTAAAGTTCCGACTTCAGTAAGGTGAGAAGATTATAAGAGAGAATAAATGCAAATTTATGGACAATGGAATGACTTTTATCCAGGACATCATGAATCACGTCCACTTTCTCAGTATACTTTCCGCACGTCTTTAATATTCTACACAAAATTGATTTTTTTGCACCCCCGTTTTTATATACCATACTATGTTAAATCGCGTAACCACTTTTATAATCTGTGGTACATATAGAAGCCACTAAAGCCAGTTAGCCTATCATTCTTAAAGTTTGTGTCTGGTGATATTTTGTTGCAAGATAATGCCCAGCGACACAAAGCTGCTAGGTCTTTAAGACTCCCACACAACACCATCGGTCACTGTATTGCATGGATCAAAAATGTATGGAAGGAAATTCGACTGACTAATAACCAATTGCGGCATAATTACAGGTGAAATTGAATACAACTGTGCAGATTACTTGCAGTGGAATCGTATTTCACTTTTGATTACGGAACTATACCGATCATCAACCAGCATAACATTAAACATCAACCACACACGCCTCCTTGTATGTTTAACTGCATTTTTAGGCTCTGGATCTCTGATGTTGCTTACTTATGAAGTGATTGCGAGTAATTGCGTCACTGCTAAGTCGTTAAGAAAAATTAGCCTTTATAAAATTACTTATTAACGAATTAGTTCCGTTTTTGTTTTTCTGACTGGTACATAAAAACTTTAAAATAATACATTCATCATGCACCAGACTCACTGCGATAACGCTTTGACTTTAGGTTATGTCATGTCAGGACCTCGATGTTAAAAAATAAATGACCACCATCTATTTCTTCTTGTCACACTTACATGCATTTAATTTTTAATTTTTATCGTTTTCTACTTCGACTGAAGCAAATCTATATGCTAAAGGAATATTATAAACAAGTTAAAACTTTTATCTTCTTAAAAAAACTATTTGTTTAATAAATTTGTTTCCATTTGTATTAAATTTATTTAGACCGTTGGTCATGAGGTCATTATCAGATTAGTCCGATGGTCTCGATGCTCTTAGTTTTTTTTTTTTTTTTTTACTATCTTCGAACACATTTAATCGTATTACATCTTAATATTCTTTAAGAGTAATAGTATGTTAATTCAATCGACGAACAAAGCGTAAACAAAGAAATTGTCAAAGTTATATATATATGTTATTCGTCCGTTCTAGTCATAACATTATCGGCATATCGATTCACATCACTGAGAATTCTTAACGATGATGAAACTTAACAAAAATCAACAGTACCCACTCTCAACTAATACTGGATCATGGTGGGTGAGAAGTTGACACTCTAGAAGGAAACTGGGAGTGCCGCAGGTTCGATCCTGGATCAGAACATCCAGATTTCAGTTATCCATGGTTTCCCGAAATCGCTTCCGACCAATGTTGTGCTGGTTCCGTCAAAATGGTTATGGCCTAATTCCATCCGATTCCATGCATCCAATCTTCTCCCGGCAACGCAAGGGCACAGTGCAAGCCACTGCAGTAACAATTTCTGGGAAGCATTGAATAACAATTTTTTCGAAACTTGACATTGTTGTGTGAGCTTACATGAATACTAGTGAATTTAAACACTTTTAATTAATGATGGCGATCAGTTAGATTTACTAAAAATCTCTGTATTCATATTGGTTGCTGTTTCCTTTAATTCTCATAACGCCAAATCATTTCCTTCAATTCGCCAGATAGACACCTCATATTTTCAATATTTGACATTGAAAATTGTCTCCGTCTCCTCGTTCTGCTGATTTAATCTTCATTAAAATTGACCCTTTAACAAGTCGCTTAGTGATGGTTCTTTTTCCATCTTATATCTCTGTGTCAGAAAGAGGGAGAGAAACTGTACTAATGCGTATCTCGCTCACGTTAAACTATCATGGATCTCATTACAGATTCTCTCTGAAGACCGAGGAAACTTTCTACCGTTCGATCTGAAGCGTTAAAAACTGACATTTGAGTGATATGAATATTACAGTTATTGCTGCCCCAGGAACCTACTTCTTGGACTGAGGAATGGTTTAATTATTTATCCTGACAGATGGGAACGGTATTTATGAAAGCATTAACGAGGTCGCTCTGGAAGACATCAAATAAGCGGTGTAGGCAGAACCCATGATTTGCTGTTCCGTGAAATTAATTAAAAGCCTGATTGCCGCATCGCGTGTGCGCCTGAGTGTATCAGAGGGAGGAAGTATATGTTTTGTCGGCACTGTGTGCAACTTATCGGCCACTCAGGTTATTTCTGTTACAGACATTCCTGAGTGTGTGAATGTGAAGGAAAGCTTACAAACAACGTCCTGCGTTGATGTATTTCTGGTATTGCATCCACTTTTAAGTAACACTGGTTTTTATGTTGGCTATTTTATTTGTTCCTACGAAAGTCCAAACAATTCGTTACTAGATATTCAACCAAACCGATCATAACTTGACACCACAATCCGAAACACTGAAATATTGTGGATTATGTGAAAAAATTCGGTATTTTTTCGTTGGTTTTTGTGGCGGAGGGGTTGATGTTGGGTTTGGAGGTAAAGGATTTTATTTGTTTCTTTATTTGTTTATTTGCTCCAGCGTGTGCTCATTCTCTTATTAGTTACCTCTACTCTGATTTTGTAGACAAAAGCCTCTGACTCTGGAATCCCAGCTTAAAATTAGACAGAAAATTAGCTAACAGAAATAATGCAAGACCATTGGGGTGTCTGGCGGTCGACGCAGGGTTAGCTGCTGCAGGCTCTGCTGGTCGAATAAGCGTTCTCTACCGAAATTTAGTCGTCAGGATCGGAAAGGCAGTGGCAAAAAGTTAGTGATCAGATAGTACATCCAAGTCCTAAGTTAAATTACACCTAGGATATTAGAGGCATTAAATGACTAGGAGCAAGGAACAGGAAGGACACAATGGTCCCTTGGTGGGACCATCCCGGCTTCACCTGGTGTAATTTGGGGAAACTAATGAAAATCCAAATTTGCATGGCCATAGCGGAATTCGAACCAGCGTCCTTCCAAAAGCGAGGGCAGTGCGTTAGTATAAAAAAGTTCTTTAAACCAATAGTGGTGAAGTTATAGTTGTTAAAACTTAATTAACTGACATCAGGAATAGCATCAGAAACCAATGAAACATATTAATTTGAACTGTATTTATCGGAGATCTCGGTTAGTTAGAAGGAGAAACGAGTTATTACGTCAGAAGTTAGTAATTTGTAGTGTTACTATAAGAAAAAACGTCTGCTGGATAAATATGAAGTGATGCTCCAAATTAAATGGCAAGGAATACTTTACTACACCACACGGAAGACAGGATAGAAGCGTAAGTGAGCGGTCTTTTGGTACAGTTGGTTAAGACGCGTGGCTTTGGAATAGACGATCCTCATGTTCAGCTAAGTTTTTTTGCGGGTCTTAAAACTGATCTTCCCTTTTTGACAAAGCTATGAGTTGCTAATGTTAAGTTGCTAGGAGGCTCCGTGCTTCGGATTCCACGTTAAACTGCATGTCTCCTTTGCCTGGTAGTTTTACCAGATCAACTAATGCGACTACAATAGAGGGTTTGCGCAGCCCGGGAGAAACTCTGTCTCTGTTTCTTACACACCTCACGAAATGTTAGAATTGCGAGAATAGCGAATTAGAATAAATGTTAGAAGAATTTAGTCACGTCAGTAACTTCATTGGACTATTGGTCGATTGGTTTGAAGAACTACATAATTTCTTTACTGTCCTTGCCTTGAAATCAGTTGACATGAGAATGAATCTTTAAAAAACAAACATTCGTCAAATAAACATCTGAGATTAAATTTATCTTGCAAATACGAATAGCGAAGTAGGAATAGAAATTTTCTGTCGTATCAAACTGAAGAGGTAACCTTAGGGAAAGCATTTTGTGATCTTGAGGTGGAATATGTTCACAAATCTGAAGCTGACTTACGGCTTCGAGACTTGGACAATGAATGAATTTTTTATTTTGTTTCGGGATGGCTCAACGACGGAGAGATCATTACGATTGGAGGAGGATGGGAGACAAGGAATGGGAAGGAATTTAGTCATGACCTTCTGAAGAAAGAATCTCAGTATTTACTTGAACTGATTTCCAGAAATCATGGAAAACCGAAATCTGTATTTACCAATTGGGGATTCGAACTCGCGTCCTCCCGAATACAAGCCTCAAACGTTTCTGCTCGCCCACTTCACTCGTTAGTCTGAAATATCTTTGTTCTTGTGAGAAATAAATCACACGTTGTGTACAAAACTTTCCAAATATTCCTCAAGACAAGTACATGACTTTGTTGGCTTTAAACATCGTCGCCGAACACGTCATATTTCATTAGCTAAAAGATTTAAACTTTCTATCCTTTACGAGATGTATAGGTCACTTTTGCCATACACACCTTTCTTTCTATTTCTTTTTTTTCTTCGGGTAACAGGAAGATAGCTAAATGAAATTCGAACCAAGATAATTTGGGATCTTCTCTTTGGTTATTAAAATTTTAAAGTTATACTTAGCAGAGGTGAAAATTATCTAGATTAAACATTGACCAACTGTAACTATGATAGGAGTCATTGAGCAAACAGAAAATATAGTAACAAATGTGCTGTAAGATGAATTTCATAATGTATCTGATGGTTAAGTTCATATGAAAAATGTTTAGCGTTTGTATTATTTGGGTTTAATATGAGCAACATGGGTGATACGATTACTAAACACAGATCGAAAATACATTCCTAAGAAAAATATCTCAACAATGTTTAGTGAGACTTCCCATCAAGACAATGACACTGCTGGCGAAAGTATTTAGGAAGCAGACTACTTTTTAGTGAAGAATTTACCGTGTTTACCGGTTAGCGCTCCCTCATATTTCTTTCTCTTATAGTAACTCGTACTTCTTGGGGTATATTGAATCGCCAGAGACGGATATTTTGCAAATTTCGCGGAAAACCATTGGTGACACGAAAGAATGGAACTGAGTAGGAACATTGCTGCAATAAACGTATTATTTATTTGGTGATAATATATTGAAAAATAGAAACTCTGATTTTTTTCTGAAGCTGAATTCTTTTCTGGAGTCCTTCTTCGTTATAAATTTACAGCTTGGCACTACGTTAACCATCTGCCATATAATAAGATACTTTGGTAACTATCTATCTTTTAAATTACTATTAAACAGATGATTAAATTGTCCAGCTGTCATTTGAACCCCCATTAGACATTAAGGATGGAGGAAATGTAAGTACACCACTTTTCGGAAAGCAGCTACCACCTTGACTTTCCGTGTGAAATGTGATATCGTAATGCCTGCAAATGATCATTTTTCTGGGTAAAATGTTACTCGGGAGAACTCCTCCCAATACTGCTTTTTGTAAAACGGTTTTAGGACTACCCTCTTACAAAGATGTCAGCTGACATCATATAGTGAAATCTAAACAACACATGAACGTTCTTTCAGTCATTGGATGTTGTGTACGGGCGTTTTTCTCGCATGACAGGTAAATATCATTTACAGCTGTAGGAGCAAAGTAAATGTGGGGAGTACCAGAGGTTAAGGTATTTATTTGCCCCGTTTTTCTGATACGCTTGTGGTCTGCATCACGTCTTGTACATTACAGTTGTTTCTGAATCGATAGAGGAAAATGTGTCACTACTATGCAACAGTAAAACCGTAAATTGCTTAATTATTATAACTAAAAAATGAAGTTATTATGTCTTTATGAAACATATACGTTAAATCGTGATCCGTATGATAATCTTACCTTGGCAAAAATACGAATACCCGGTAAGCTTATCAGATATTACGTACCCAAAGCATAGAATAATGGGTTAAAAATCACGCTTGTATAGAAACTTCATTGTAAATTTAGCGCTGTTCGCCGAAAATGTGAAAACGTCATTCTATGAGAATGATGGCTTGTCAATAAAAATACAGAGAAAATACAAAACAAGCAAAGAATTTGTAAATCCATTTTTCAGTAAAATATTTATTCCCAAGTCCCCTAAGATTGGTGCAGTTCTCGTTTCACCGTAGTTTTACTAAATACGACTTTTTTTTTTTTTTGAGAATCTTAAATTTGTATGTACACTAAATATGTTTGAATTATATATAGATAGCTGTCAATTATTTCTCATCTTGACAAAACTTTATATCTCATGGAAGTGTTTTCTCTATTGGCAACACCTTACTCACTTCTCTAATCAAGCAAATACAACTCCGTTATTTCCAACAATTGAAGAAATCGTGAAACTATAAAACTATTTATTTTATGTTGATTAATGACATGAAGTAACATTACTTTGTTCATCAGCAAATTTATTTGTCTTTAGATCTATCACTTAGTTAGAATTTTCTGCAAATGAAATCTAACATGAATAATTTATTAGACGCAATTGTCTTATTCACAAGTTTCTTAAGTATTAAGTGTTCTTCTGAATTTCAGTCACTAATTTAGTTCATCTGAGAATATGATACTACCATATAGTCTCTTATACATTGGTAGGGTAAGAAAAGAGAGATTTTTTTTTGCTAATAATTATGATTATCTTTTAAGTTCAGAAACTTTTAATGCTGATAAGATTTGATAGCACTCTGCAAACGACTGATAAACTGAATCAATTCTCGATATTCAGTGTAAGTTTCCAAGGATTCACTTAATTAAAAGAATATCTACTATTTCAATATCCAAACAACGAATAACTATGTGTTGCTATTCCACCGCAACGTTTTCTTGTACTGTGATTTCTTCGTATGAATGTAGGAAAAAGGTTTGATAACGAAAGTAGGTACAGCTTAACGAAAATAGATACAGCTTTTTAATACAACTTTTATTTCTCGATAGATCCATTGCTATCTACACAAACGAGAAATAAAGATGTGAAATCATAGTCAAGTTGAAGAAGAAATACAAGATCCCCATAAAAACATTTGGTCAGCAACCTCCATCTTTCCCAGCAACCTCCATCTTTCCCAGCGTCTGATATGCTGCTTTCCTAACAATTGTAACTTAGAGGAAAAGAAAAACTGTTTCGGTCAGATGTATTAATCTATATTTACGACACAAGCCGTTACTTTCAGTTAAATAATACAATGAAATTTCAGTATCATACATCGAATTTGTCATAAATCAAATATAATTCAATAAACCGGACCTTCTTGAATGGAACTGAACGCGTAATCTTAACCTATACTATATTACAAATGAGTTCTACAGAAGTATATCGAGCAACTATTACCACTTTAAAATTTACTTTGTTCTTGTTTCTTTTATTATTGAATAAACATCATATGCCCCTAATTTTTCTTTATCTTACAACTAGTTGCAAATATTTATTTTCAAATGAGATATGAACAGAGTGTCGGGAAGTATTTTTTCTAAGTTAGTAACATTATAGTAGTTCACTTCTGTGTTGAACATTGGTCTACAACTCGTGCAGAATAGATCAATATACCTATTTTAGAAAAAAGTGTAGATTGCCGTACTCAGAAAATGTAGTTGGGTGTTGCCTCAAAGTAGAACTTACGTCCAAACAAATATCTCATAAAACCACTGTAGGCACAGCAATAGATTTAAGGCTTTAAACACAGAAAGATCTAATTTACTTATTGCTAAATTTTTTTTTTTTAAAAAGTCTTAAAAGAAGCAAAACAACGTCCTTGGTATACAATCAGATTGTCCCTTTAACGCATAAAACTCCTTTAAGGGGCTCCGGTAGGATGGAAAATGATTAATTTCGTCATTTTAGTTTTTTGGCGATTATTGATCTTTGGACTCATGGTACAAGTACAACAATGCACAAGCAGCAGTCCAAACATTTGTACACAAGGAAGATTTACCATATGCTGTCATTGGGAACTTAGGCCTATTTTCAGGGATCTATCTGATAAACAACTACTGAAGAAGTGTTTACATTGTTGGACCCGAAATCCAAATGAGTGCATTAACAGTGTTATTTGGTCAAGAATTCCAAAAACTGTTTTTGTATCAATTTAGCCTCTTCATTTTAGTGTTTATGATGCTGTAATGACTCTTAACAATGCCAAGGTGTGCAGCATTGAAGAAACTGAGTATTAGCGTCTTGGATATCACACCATACAAGCTATGTATAGGCTTGACCAGGAAAGGATTAGGGTGTCAGAGAAAACATTTAGGGAAGTGGTAGAAAGAAGCACGAGAGAAGAGAAGAATACAAAAAAAAAAGGCTGGAAGAAAGGTATCAGGACAATCCAGATCACTCTAGTTATGGTTCTGGAATACACTGAAACTTTGACAGCATTTTCTCGTAAGTTTACTTTTTGATAGTTTTAGTGTACCTTTTCTTGGAACTACCTGCATGAACTTCCTTAAACTTTTAGAGCGTTGAAAGTATGTTTCTGTGAGCATTTTAATACAGGGATATTGTATTATACCTTATAGTTTGTAAATTATTGACTGAATAGCCCCTCCAAAAGTGCAATAAATTTGAATATTTTTAGAAAAAAATAATACTGCCAAACCAATTCGAACTTTGGGAAATCCCTATGTTAAAGAATTTGAAAACTATAATAATTTCACCCTATTTTGTTTTATATATGTATCACAATTAGTTGTTGAGAAAAGGTACAATGAAGTTCACAAGAAATACATGGGAAAGATACACCCTACCGGAGCCCCACTTCTGTGTTGAACATTGGTCTACAACTCGTGCAGAATAGATCAAAATACCTATTTTAGAAAAAAGTGTTGCCTGCCATACTCAGAAAATGTAGTTGGGTGGTGCCTCAAAGTAGAACTTACATCCAAACAAATCTCTCATAAAACCACTGTAGGCACAGCAATAGATTTAAGGCTTTAAACACAGAAAGATGTAGTTTACTTATTGCTTTTTTTTTTTTTTTTAAGTCTTAAAAGAAGCAAAACAACGTCCTTGGTATACAATCAGATTGTCCCTTTAACACATAAAACTCCTTTAAGCTGCAGCCCAATTATTTCTTTTTAAAGCTGTACGCCTGACGCGAAGGGATGTATGTGGCTTCTGTTTTGCGTGTTGCCTGCGTCTGACCCTTAAAATAGCCTCATTCGTGCCACGTAAAGGGACCGAAATACAACCTTAACAGCTCCTTAATATACCTCCTTTTTACGGCTTACATTTTGTTTCTGAGATTTACCGCTCGGATTGTGAAAGTAAACAAACCGTCCGTAGCGGAAATGGGGCCCCAAATTGTTACAAACGGACGGAGCATTTTTAATACCCGCGCTGTGAATTTATTCGTTTCATTACGGCTCGCGTATTAGACGGCTGGGCAGGAATTTGTCGCGGCCATCGGCGCCGCATCGCACTCGCAAGCGCTGCGCTGCGGTGAGCGAAAGCCACTATTAATCTCGCACCCCCGAAATAACGCCCGCCTGCCGTGTGCGCATGCGCAGTGAGGACGTCTGGCCGTGGGGCGCGGCGGCGTTGGCCGTGGCGGCGACGCGGCCCAACAGTCGCGTCGCGGCAGCCGTAGCGAGAGGAGGGGCGGCCTGGTTGCCTATAGTGCAGTGCGCGCACGGTCCGTCCGTCAGCTAACACGCAAGTCGGCTTCGCACCACTCTCTAAGGACGGGCCCGCCAGAGAAATGTAAGTGTCTGACTTCCATCATCTCGCTGGGTGATGGTGTCAATGTACAGTTTAATTCTTTACGGTATGACTGCGACTTTACGAGGTGTCCAGTTTGTAACTTTCATAATTACTAACTGGTAAACTAACACGGCTCATGAGTCGTGTTAGTTTAGTATTAAAGTCTACAATACTTATTTAGATGTGCTATTATGAGTAAAAATAAATAAGCGACACCTCCCATGATGTGAAATCATTCCGCATTTCACTATTTATAAGTTGCACTGTAGTTTTCAGAGAGATGAAGGTTTCAGTTAAAACTGACATCTCTCAATCAGTGCATTGGGAATTACTCGTATTATTTCAGCTACTGCAGCTAGAACAGTTACCGTTAAGTTCAAAGACTTACGATGTCATACTTCCTTATCGTATTAAACGAAACTTGTAGTTGCTGGTAACTTGTGTACGAATGACAATATTTCTAAAAAAAAAAAAAAAAAAAAAAAAAAAAAAAAAGAAATACATGTGCAGTTTTCATAAAATCTCAATAGTACACACATTTCTATTATCTTTCTTTGAACATTTCAACAATTGTTAATTCACATACGGACTTGGCAAAGTATGAGAATATGCGCTAACTTTTCTTACAGTCCACTTTTGCCATGCCACGTGTTCTTCAGAAAAAAATGAAAAAATTCTGTTTTACCTGTAGAATATTATATCGTTGATTTAGTCGTTCTGTGTGTCTACTTGGCTGAAAGCTGTTATGTAGTTTACTGCGTCGTCAAACTTGTTTGATCAGAACTCAATTTACTGTTTCAAACTTTTAGAGTGAGTACGCAACCTGATCCATCAACCGTTTATACAAGCTATAACATCCATTAAATAAACATGTTGTAACTCTCTTTTATATCGTTGGCAGTATATTCTGTTTTCTTTCCTTAACAAGTTGTTCTAATTCCTTGTGCTAAGGAAATCTATATTGTGACCAACCTCCTATGCCTTTCATGTTTTACTTGTTGCGTGACCACTGATTAAATGGACATATTATTGAAACATCTGTAATTTGATGCTTTCGTTTCAAAGCGGTATGAAGTATTCCCTGATTCATATACAATAGACACATTTCTAAATTCGTCATTAGTTTCAAAAAGGTAACGTAAATGTTTTTGGCACAGAAACTATCTTACATTCTTTATCTTTGTTAGTAATCCCCTTACTCGCACGCTCAGAGGTACAGGAGAACTGTCACGCAACATTTTCCTTCTACAGTGCATGATACTGATGAAATAAAGAGCTAATGATTGAAACATTATATGTAACAAGACTTTTTCACATTGCTACAAATGTTTCGTTAAATTTTCCAGTTAGTCAGCAGATTATGATATTAAAGTAAACCTGTGTGGCCGCAACGAGCTGGTGACAGTGTTTCTTATCGGCTTTTCATGCCGCCCCTCCTCCTGGTCTAACTCAGTAGACCTGCCGGGTTTAACGTGGAATCCGAACCAGGGAAGCGTTCTGCTATACTTCACATTACACAGCCAGTTGAGCTGGAGATGAAGGACAGGGTTAAGGGCCTTTTAAAATCCCCACCGAGACAGGGATTTGAACCAGGGAACTTCGACGCCTTAACCACTGAGTCACCAGGCGACGTATTGTAATAACAGAAGTAGGATATCTCTTGCAACATACATTTTTATTGCCGTTATAGCGCTTGAAAGTTACTGACTTTCTTTGCTTGATAGACTGAGGTTGTCTTGTTCTGTGTGACGCTTGCTGACAACTGTTTCATTTGTGACTGTGGTTGCAGAGCGGAGTGGTGCGGCGCGCGGTATCGAACGATGCGACTCGCCTGTGGCACGCAGCGTCGCCTTGGCGGAGGCTGAACGCACGGACGTCACGCTGACGGCGCACGGGCATGACGCCATGACGCCGACGGCGCCCCGTCTGCTGCTGCCGCTGCTGCTGCTGCTAGTGGCCCGTGAGTAGACGCAACGCCCCTTCTCGGCCTGCTTCGTGAGAGCACAACTCACTACATCACAACAGGATATTACTAGTGATTCCAACAACGACTATTTGCATCTATACACATCAGTTCACAAAAATGTGGGCAGCAGACGTTGCTTTGCACCGAAACTAATCTTTATCCTATGAATTGCAATCTCTAACGGAACAAAGGAAGTATGGAAACACACAGAATTAGTAAAGCACCCAGTTTTCGCATCTCTTCTTTTGTTACGACCAAAATAAATTGATGGGAGAAGTATTTCCTTGTAACCGTAAATAAAAATGGCTATTTGCATATTTCTCAATAAATTCATTTGTAAACTACTTTCTTATGTTTTCCGGACAATCCCATCGCGTGGTAGCGCAGACCTACGCGGTCGTTGTCGATGTTATCTAGGTTGTACGGTTTGAACCCAGTCAATTTATTGAAACCTAACGTTTCAGCCAGCATTCAGTGGTTTTCTTCAGAGGACTCTGAAGAAAACCACACAATACTGGCTGAAATGTCAGGTTTCATTAAATTGACGTGGTTTCACCCAGACAATCATGATAACAAATCCCATCTCAGTTTATGCAACAGTTTCATAAGGGTTTTGACAAGCGTCTCATCTGTGTTTTATTGACTTTTTAAATTAATCATTTGCCTTTTGGATCTCATACAGTGAAGCTTTTCAGTTTGAGAATGAACGAAAGTTTTATTGCGACTTTCTACGACCCAAACTCATTCTGTGCGATTTATTGTTACGTCTAAATACTTCAGGGAATCAATACGTTTAGTCAACTTTAACTATTGTTAATTAGCAAGTGGATAGTTGTTTCTTTTACGTTGTGCTCAAAACACAACATTTAAAAGAAACTATTCTAAGTTGTCACTTATCATGTTTAAATAACTTTGAGATCTCAACGAATCTCTGAACAACCAACAATCTGCAGCATGCAAGATAAGTTAATAAGTTACAAGAAACTAGATAAATTCATAAATTAGGAACATTTTCATAGCATCAGACAAATCAGTTGGAGGCAGTAGAGAACTAGTTACGGCCGAAGTAGTTTCTTTATAAATCAAACATCGAATTTAGTATGAATGCAATGCTGAATCCCAGACGGTCAAAATCGTTTTGAGGTATTTATCAGCACAGGTATGAGGCAGACTTTTGTGACAGAATAAGAGTTTCAAGTATGTGAGACTGTAAGTGAAATATTTTACTGATTTAAAGAAAAAAAGTTTTCTCTCATAAGAATTCTGGCCAGAAATTGGAACAATTCGCCAGGTAAGAACTTTTCCGGAAATATTAATTAACATCCAAGGAAACGTGTGAGAAATAGATGAGTGAACTTTCTATCACATTTAAATGATACTCCTATCGAAACTTGATCCTGTATGTGCGTATACTGCGATATAGCTAATTTTATTGTGGCTATATGAAACAGAAAGTAAATAAACCATTTCAATAAACTTATCACATTTTCTTACATTATGAACAAAGATACAGCAAAACAAAGAAACACATGTTTTAGTATTCTTAGACATGTACCACCTTTCTCTTTCAAAACGTTATCAAATCTCTCTGTTAACCTTATTAATTGGAAGCCACTGATTAAGATGACATTTACTGGTGATTATGTTTCGTATTTTGACGGAGATGAATCAAAGAATGGGTAAATGTAATATTATTCATTTTTTCGAAACTAAAACCTGTGACGTTGTATGAAAGTTTATTGTAATTCAAATAATCCAATCGGAAGTATTCTTTTCTTATTACAGAACGTGTAAAAATACGTAACTCATAACATGTGTCAGAGTAGTCAGAAACTGGGTATATAAATGAATATAAATTTGTTGCAATCCTTAATAGTAACAATTCTTTAACATAGTATTATTTGTTCATAAGCATGTTTTCTAGTATCTCATTACCAGTTAAAAATATATGAGTTGAGAGTTAGACGTTTTTATCAACAGTGAGATGGTTATCCATGTGGTAATCTCTATTAATATTACTATTTTTTTCTTATACACGTTTCTATGCCTTCTTTTTAATTGAATGGTGTTTCTTAAAAGCTTACTTTGCTTTTATTGATGACTAGCTTCGAAACTAAAAATAGATTTTGAAATAATTCCCTTCCTCAGTACCACTGTTTGTCTCATATAATTTGAAGGCTTTAATTCATCTTTTAATTCATATGTTAATGTTGTTGGTGGATTTATATAAATATAATTGTACGTTCGATGGTTTTGTTGATAAACATGGTCACAAGTACTTTAACACATTGATGCAAACTTGACCTCATTACTGGCATAGCTGTTAAGTCTTTTAATTCCCCTCGTGTAAATACAATTTACCAGATTTTCAACAGACCGCATGAAAAATAACGTTTTCGTTTCCAACAAAAGAGAGATTAATTTATATAGAATACACTTGGTAAGTATGGGGAGATAAAATGAAGCTTTTCATATTTGATGAAATACATGGTTTAAACTGAACAATTAGAAGGGCTTATTAATTTCATAATTGAACTTGGTTAGTGATGCAATTCGGTTAAACATTCTCAATCGTAAAACTGGAGTCTTGACAATTATTTGAATAGAGATAAATGTTATTAATCCATACTGCATCATATGGCGGGTATTCCTAATTGCACAGAGAACATATAAATAATCCCATTTATAACTGGCCTGCATTGTTTGTCATACATTGTCTAATCGAGAATAAACGATTCAGAGAACGTAAGTATTTCGATGGTACGTATAATTTACCAGCACGAGAAGCATGTGTGTGAGGGAGCGTACAGCCAGTAAAAGATGGAAAATCCCATCGATCGGGCAGATTTTGGACGTCCCCGCGGACTGAAGGTGAGGGTGATACGGACTGTCCCTACTTCCCTTGACAAAGGCGCTCCCCGACAAGGCTTGGCGCGTCCCCTGCCTCTGATTGTAGAGGCCAGAGCTCCCCCTACAGTGGGTAGGACAAGCTGTATTAGGGGTATATGAATGGCCCTCGTTGGCCGGCAAGGGACTGAAATGACAAGCACCCTAGTAATGTAATGTGTTGTGTTGACAATTCATATTTGTGAGAGTACTGCACGCCAGATTACAGTCATAATTACCTGGCGTAGCCACGCTCAAGAAGCTACTACCAGCATACGCTACGAGTAACAAACTTTAATATGTACAATTACTTCTTTTTTCCGTTGTTGCACAGTAGGCAGTAGGTTTCTGTAGTCAATATTATTTATTTCTTTACCAAAAATCTCATTTTACGCATGACACCGTACGTTGTAAGACTGAGAAGCAAAGTAGTAGAACGTCTGCTTTCAAAAGCGAACTTCAATGGATTTCCGATTTGGGATGGAATTTTTGAATTCCAACAATTTATTTTTTATTTGGCTATTGGATCAAAAACATAAACAACTCTGTCCTCCCTTCGCCTTTGTTACTAAGCATTGAATATGACTCCAGACAATCAACGGGAGAAGGAAATTTGGAGCGAACTTTATCAAGAAACTACCGCTACACTCAGTTAGTATAAATTTCAAAAACGACGGAAAACCGAGATCTGAATACCAGAACCGGCAGCAAGCCAAGGTGCTCTTTAGAGTCAGACCCCAACCATGCCACTTCGCCCACCGCACTCGTTAAGAACATATTTTACATCGCCTTAGATGCTACGTAATACTGAGTAGAATACATCCTGAAAATTATATCTTAGTGATTTTGGAACGTTTTCAATTTTTCTGACGATGATTTTGATTCAGATTGACAGACACTAGAGAAAAACAAATCTTCAGCTTTTCTGTGTAGAATCTAACCTTATTTCTAGTTTCTAAATTGATTTTTATAAGTCCGAATGTTAGATGAAGTAAATATTTTCGATATATACTTATCCAAGAGTTGAGATACTACAAATAAAGTTTCGGCAAAATCAATAAAATTGCGAGACCCATTGGTACGTTTACTTTACAAAGCTGCAAATTCTGGGTCACCGAAGGTCAACGTCTCCATTCCACGGTCTCTTAACTGTTCTCTAAATTTACCTCCTTTGATATCTGACACTATAGAGTACAATGAACATCTGCTTAGTTAACTGTGTACACTATTGTTTGATGACATGTGTCGTGTGACGTGTGTCGTAAAGTCTGTGTTTATTTACAGAGAAAGAGAAGTATACGCAGCGGTAGCTCGATCTACTATTTTTTTTTTTTTTTTACTGCTTAACGTCTCTTAACAGCGAGATCTTTAGAGACAAGAAAGGATGGGGGCAAGGAATGAGAAGGAATTCGGCCATGACCTTTTAAGGAAGCATCCCGGCATTTACCTGGAGTTATTTGGGAAACTATGGAAAACCCAAATCTGGATACCCAGACGGGGATTCAAACCACCGTCCTCCCGAATGCGAGGCCAGAACGCTAACCGATCTACTATTACCCATTTAGATGTAGCAGTATAAGACCCTTGTTCCCTACCTTCCAACCACACCTACAGAGCATTAGTAATTAGTGAATTGTTGATGACTAGATGACATAATCTCGCCAGTATTCCCCTGATTGCCGGTTAGAGAGAAACGAAACATGTCATTAGCTGGTTCGCAGAGAAATGTTCGTGGCAGGAACATTGTGTCATGAAAACAAAAAACAAGAGGCCTAACCACAGAAACCCGCTGTTGTGTAACCACGTCCGGTTGGTTAATTATATAAGTGACCACGTATTAAAACGTAAACGGTACAAATGGTATGATGAATCAACTAACAAATTAATGTAAATTGCTTGAGCGCTACTGGCAGTATAATTTGTACCGTTTATTCAGTGTTTTAATTGTGTTTATTATGTTTCCTGCAATTACATTGTGTTACTTTTTCGTTTACTACTTGACGGAAAGATTGTAATCTTCTAAATTGCATGTAGCAACAAAAATTTGTTCGGCAAATAATTTCTTTAATTGTCGTTCAGGAACAGTTGCTTATTTTAGTTGACAGGCCCTTTTAAAAAACACCGTTTAAATATCATCAAATATTGATGAACGTTCAAAATAACTACGCAATTTCGATTAGTTCATTTTGTCACCTATTCCTACCCGCTGTCCACAACGACAGGCTAGTGGCTAGTGACACACTTGCCTCGCGTTCAGAGGGTAGTCAGTTACGAATCCACTTCGGTCAACGGTGATTTAAGTAAGTTCTCTCTTTTCCAAGCGCGATACAGTGGTTGTAAGTGAGACAATACAATATTAAATCGTGACGAGACTAAAAAAGTTAAACAGGATGTATATTACTGTATTCATGTTGTTTCCTGAGAATTTTCGTGAGTAATTTCATGTTTCTGTAAACTGCTGATTGAAACTACCGTTCATCTACTGTTACTTTTCAGTTGGTGATAACATAAACGTAAACAGAACAATATATTTGTTGACCATAATATCTGAATCTGGTATCGACACTTAAGATAATAGTTGGCCTACTATAAGCGATATCCGACTTTGTGCCTGACTAACATCATTTTCCCTGTAACAAATTTAGTTCAAAATGTTGTTTTCCTGTTATTATCGTTCTCTGGTTGTAGGTAAAGTTTATGTTAGCCCAAAGAAATCTTTTTTTTTTTTTTTTTTGTAACTGCTTTACGTCTCTTTTTAACATCGAGGGTCTTTAGAGACGGAAAGGATGGGGGGCAAGGATGGGGCAAGGAATGGGAAGGAATTCGGCCATGGCCTTTTTGAAGGAAGCATCCCGCCATTTGCCTGGAGTGATTTGGGAAACCATGGAAAACCCAAATCTGGATGCCCGGACGGCGATTCGAACCGCCGTCCTCCCGAATGCGAGGCGAGAACGCTCCCAAGAAATCGCGGAGACCCGCATTATCATTTACAGCGTTGACATTAGAAGAATGTGACGGGTCAGCGCCACTCTGCTGCCATTCTTTACCTTCCAACAGAGTTTGTTCCATGGTATTCATTGGATAGTCCGTGGAGCCGTACTGGACGGTCAGCTTCAAAGAAAAATCCTTGCCCTCATTGGTATCGAACCACTGTCGTCCATGACGTAGGCAGATACTCTACCGCCTGAGCTGCGCGGCCACCCGTGGTTGCAGATAGCGGCTTTATCTATCAGAACTTGCGGTGTAGAAACCTTAAGATAACTGGGAAGAAACTAAGAACATAAAGTGTCGAGGGATTCAGCGCGTTAGGTTCACAAAGCTAACGTTATGATGAGAAATGAAGTCACAACGTAACGTGGCATTAAGAACTGATGAACGTTCCAGTAATTTAATATTTCAACATGTATGGGGAAAAAGGACATGATCCGCATTCACCCCAGGAATATTTGTGCTTCTTTCACATATTAAATACTGCTACACCAAAACAAATATCTACCTCTTCGTTTTGTTTTCGGAGAATCATGAAGTTTTTCTTAAAGATACATAAAATTACTCTACTTGTGAACTATTGCTGTTCCATCCAGTTAATTTTCCCGACGATGGTAACAATTGCCATTAGTTCCAAATTTTTTTGTTTTCCTGTGGTTAAATTTAATGCCACAATGTTAGCATTAATATGTATTGATGGTAACCGTATCATTAAACAAACGAACAATTAAAAATTACAAAAAATTATTACCTCACATCTAACTACAATTAAGGTCTGGTTTTCCAAATACAGGTTAATATCGCACCTTAATATAATGGAAATTATGTGCTTTTGTCTAAACAACAAGAAATCAAACTACGCTGGTACAAACTAATACTCTTTCGTAACAATACAGACATAAATCATCAGAGGTTTCCTAAGAATCTAGCCCTCACCCTGGATAGGACATCCTCTTTCAAAAAAACATCTGAATAACTGCTTAGACGATAAGAACACGAGTTAGTATAATTCAGGAACTTTGTGGAACTGCGTGGAGGCCACCAACCAATGATCTTCGAAATTCGGCGTTAAATTATGTGCTCCAGTTTTTCTGAACAGCAATCACTTTAGCAGAAAAAACTGCATTCTACATTTCAAATGATCACAGACTGCATCAGGTCAAGTCTCCCAGTTCTCATCAAATATTCAATGCGCTCTGTGTACTCAAAAGGTTCTTGTGAAAGAGGTTGTTGAAATTATGAACAACTCTAAGCTACCTATTCGCTGTTATTTGGTGAGGGAACATTAAAAATCATAAAAAAATTATCTATGTCTGCCTAAAAAAAATCTACTGTCACAACTTCAGTATCAATACCAGATGATGTGAATAGTGCACAGAAAATATCTCACTTGAACTTACTTCTGTCAACACAAAAACCTCATGAATTTGAACCTGTAACTATTCGTATTTTGTATTTTCATATTAGTACTCATTATCAACTACTTTTTTTTATTTATTTATTGCTTTACGCCTCGTCGACTGCTAAGGTCATTAGAGGCAGGAAGGGTCTGGGGACAAGGAACGGGAAAGAATCCGGCCATGTTCTTTTTGAAGGAAGCATCCCGGCATTCGCCTGGAGTGATATGGGGGAATCCATGGAAAACCCAAATCTGGATGCCCGGACGGGGATTCGAAACCGCGTCCTCCCGAATGCGAGGCAAGAACGTTAACCGTTCACCCACCACGCTCGGTTTATCAACTATAAGTGGTGAACAGGTGTATTAGAGAGGATTTTTCTCCCAACCGAAATTTATCAACAATAAAGTCTATATGTTAGACATCAAGAAGGGAAAACGGAGTTCTCATTAATATATCGGCTACAGGTCACTTTTACTTTGTTATCAGGCTATTGTTAGTTTCGTGCGGTTACAAATTATAATCTTTTATCTTTAATCTTAGCTCAATTTTAGAAAACTAATTACAATTATTTTTATTTGGCAATATTTTCAATACATGTTTACTTCGGAATATATCCTTCCACTTAATTTTCAATAATCCTTTCAAGAATTCAACTTCAGTGCTCTTAATTTTCTTATATCTGGCTTCACCAAAGTCTAACTCTGTCTGCAGTCAAGTAGCAACTTTATGCAATAAACTTTAAGGATTTTTTATCAGTCATAGTCCAATGCACAACATCATATTGTTTCCGTCTTTGTAGAAATTTTCTTTTTCTCGTAGCGATAAGGTTCCGATTGTCCTTGTGACAAATATTGTTTATGATTTTTCTTTCTTACTAAGGTAGCTCCCTTATTATTTCCCCTCAAATTCATCTAGTTTTTTATGTTTTTATAATTTCTTGTTTTCTTTGTTATCTTGGTTTCTTTACTTTTAACAGTAACTTTGTCCACAACCCGAAGGTTGGTTGGATCCTCCCGAAGGAGGCATACTAAGCCATTGTGTCAGAGGTAGGAAGGCCAGTTCCTTTCCTCTGGGACCTACAGTTTAACTTGGAATCCGAACCACTGAACATTACTTTTACATCAATTTTAAAATTTTTCACTGATTGTTTTTATATTTTCGTGGAGTAATCTCTTAACTTTTCTATTATAAAACTTAACGAAAATTTAGCCAGAATATCAAATACCAGTGAGATTAAAAAATAAGTAATACTTCGAGCACTATTTTACGTATTATATTTAGTCAATCGGTAATTTGAAAGCTAAGATTTATCGTAATTTAAATCTCTGTCTCTCTTGATGTGGTATGTTAATATTTATCGTTAACCAGTTCACTTTACTTACTGGATTAACGTCAGTAGAACATTAAAATTAGTATGTTTTTATCAGAATGTTTTAGACACATGGGATAGTTTCTCAATGGATATCATTATTAAAGCATTGAAGAATAGTCATTTTAATCAAACTTCTGGCTTCCATTTCATTCATTCTAATTTAAACTTTTTGCGTTGAGATAAAGATTATTGCCCCTTGGAAGAATATTTCTTGGACTTACGAAAAATATTCTGCGGATGCGAAAGCCAATTACGGGACACGTTTCGGTTCGTCAAATGGGAAGCGTTTTGAAATCTGAAGTAAATGGTTCTATTGTGCCCTGGCACGACTTTGATCAATTAAAGCTGAGCTACCACTCACGCCAAAGAGAATATCTGTATGCGCGATGACATCATATACTGAAAGCACGCTTACGAAACAACAATTGTAAATAGCTTATTTATGATTTTACTCCTCGTCGACGTCGTTAGAAGCGAGAAAGGACTGAGGGCGAGGAACGAGAAGAAATTCGGCCCTGGTGTTTTGAAGAAACCATCCCGGCATTTTCCTGGAGTGATCTGGGCAAACCATGGAAAACCGGAATCTGGACGGCCTGATGCGGATTCGAACCCGCATCTTCCTGAATATAAGGCCAGAGCGTTACCGCGCACACACCACGTTTGGTCTGTAAATACCAAGAATACCGAAACGCCTGAGCTACCTTTCCTTCGAAGTGTTTTTGGCAGTTGATTAATCACAATTAAAGTTCAGTACTGAAAACATCTCTGATATGAATTACGATGCAATATGTAGTCAGCTTGGAAACTGAGTTTCGACCATGTTTGAAAGGCGAACAGGCATCATGTAATTTTCTGTCTGTTATACTGTTTGTGGAAGGAAATATTTAAATTTAGACTGAAATAAATCTGTGAATTACTGTTTAATAGCTAAATTTTTACGATATACATTCAATTTCAACACTTAAATAATGGAAATATGCATTAGACATCTGCGAGTGGCAGAAAATTAAATATTGAAAGTTTAAAAAGAACCTTTAGATTTGCGCTGACCTCATAATTTTTTTTCGACAGTGTGACAACGTAGAGATATTATCAACTTTAGCTCTTTTCAAATTATCTAATCAATATTCTTTTTGACTAGAGATACGTTTGCTTTACTATTTTTGTTTAGTTGGTACAGTCTCGAACTATTGTATATGCGGTTCATTTGTAGACAATTGTTTTGAAATCAGATACAGGATAAGAAATTATACTCCGACATTAAATTTAAAATCGCTGATAGAAAGATCGACGTAGCTGGCGTAAACAAGACTGAATGATCATAACATGTCCTAACTATTTGTTAGGAAAATCGTTTTAATCAGGTATATCATGCTACATCTGAAAGAGGAAACTTGAAATTTTGTATTCAAACTTCGTTTAACGTAGTCCAATTTTGTCGACACTTCATACTCGTGTCTGATATAAGAAATACTCAATAATCAATTATCGTAGTGGATCGTGTACCTACAACATTACTTATTAAGTCTTTTCGTTACTCATTATCGCTACCAGAAAATGTTTTGTAAATATTTCAGCAAAATTTACTGAAGGTTATTGAGTATACTGCCACTGCAGCCGTGCCCGTTAAAACACCCGCAAAACTGCGCTAGGAAATGGTTAAACAGCCCAGATATAAATTATCGCCTGCCATACCGGTGATCCTGATTAAGGTCTTTAGGCAGATGCTGGATGGTCGCTTAATTCAGTCTCAATAATTACACAATACAAAAACTGACCAATACTTATTATTTGGAGCGTGGATTACACTATTCGCTGACTGGTGGCGACACATTCTTTTCACTGCAATTTGATAAATAAAAAGTAAAGGAAGAGAGAATACTATTCCGACAGTCCTCGCCTTCAATAAAATTTTGGAAAGCTCTTTCAAAAGTGAGCACTAACGTGAACTGAATTTGATAAGGCATGGATAAAAGGAAGTAAATTTCATGAAGTTGCAGTGTAATAAACCGCTACAAAAAACTTATAGTACAAACTGACGTTTTGTTCTTGTATGAAATTTACGCTTACAGGATATTGAGGCAGTAAAATTACAGTACCTAATTTTTCAATCTGATGAGAAAATATCACTCTCTGCTTCCCCAAAACTTAAAACATGTAAAAGTCGAATATACTTCTTTTTCCGAACCGAAGCTCATATAACAGGGCACTCTTCCTGGAGGAAGAGGTGCTCTTTGCAGTTCTTCGCGAACTTCAACCGGGTTCTGCCAAGAAACGAATTCCTTGTACACTACGATGCGTCCCCTTGCAATTGAGTTTTGGCAGAGGCGGATGAACTTCTTTGCGGAACGCGCTTCGTGTATAGAAGGAGACTCAATAAAGAAAGAGAACTCGACTCGTCCCCTTCCTCACCTGCTGCGAGAGGCGAGCCACCAACACTGACCAAGCTTCAGCAGCTCGTCCGCAGGAACGAAGCTTCACTATTTATCTAAACTGTGACTGTAAAATGTGATCCTCATCTGAGATATGGTTTATTATGCTACATAGGCGATAATTTCAATGCCTTGCTCCGTGTCTGCGAACACATGAAGAATGTGTGTAAATTATCATGTTCTATTTTGTAATTCATATTTTTTTTCTTGTGACTTTACGTTTCGCCGACGTAGAGGTCGTAAGAAGCGGGAAATGACTTGGTGCAAAGAACTGGAGGGAATTCGTCCATAGTCTCTTGAAGGAACCATCCAAGCATTCGCCTGGATTGATTTCGGATATTTGCGGAAAATCAGGGATTCGAACCTGCGTGCTTCAAAATACGATGCCAGGTTGCTACCGCTCACACATCACGCTTGGTATAAAAGAAAATAAAGCAAGATCTTTAAGACTAAAAACCATGTTATTAAGAGCGGGTTAATATTCATTACTTTAAGAATTCAGTTTTTCCCGGCGTATGTTTGAAATAAATACTTCACGGGTTTTCTGCCGGATATTTTCTTTATCATTAATCTCTTTATTTACTAACAACCTGATGAAGGCAACAGAGGTACTTGGCGACACGTTGTTATTATTAAATAAAGAGTTTAATAATAAAGAAAATATCCGGCAGAAAACCTGTGAAGTATATATTTGATTCATTACTTTGTTATTGTGTTGTGACAGAAAACCTGTTTTCCAAATCCTAAAAATAAATGGTTAATATTTATTTTGGTTTGGTTGGTTTCAGATATTCGGCTTGCTTCACTGATAGATGTTTTATAATAAGTACCTTCAAATTGTTTATCAGTTTCTTCTCTATCAGTTTTATGAATGGTTACAATGTTGTTTTTTTTTGTGTTTTTTTTATTTATTTAAGCGGATATATATTTCATTGCCTTCGAGTAACTGCCTCGGTTTCAAGATTCCTGTCTTGTTGTATCGGATACGTTCATCTTCAACACAGAGCTAGATTATCTCTATTCCTTAGACAGTTGTCAAAACAAAATCTTTGTTTTTCATATTATTATCACGTCTAATTAAGCGTCCTCTAAAGTTATTTTCGAGACCGTTGTCCAAAACTGTCGTTAGGTAAATAGCCTGTTACGCATGCAACAAGGGTGATGAAGCGGAAACGATAAATATCCAGTTTTTTTGTTGTTGTTTATTTCTTCCATCAAAGCAGTCATGAAAACTGCTTACATTAAGGAACACTTGTTTCTGTCAACAAATCTTTATTTCAGATCTCAGAAATGACATTTCTCGAAAAGTATCAAGGCTACCTATCGGATTTACAGCAATAGTAAATTCACTGTTAACCCATACAGTATTTTCAATAGATTTCAAATACATAGTTACTGAAAGCGGTTTATTCATGCTTTAGAACTGACATGTGCCCACATTTTCTTCAATACATTATATGTCTTCTCCAAAGCACAATGTAGTATCCGTAAAATTACATATGTGGAAATCAAATAATGTTTGGTTTAGTGGCTAGCCCAATCATCAGAGCGAAGCGTTGAAGACTATTCACATCAAGCATTGTAATTCTAAATTTTCTTTTATTCTCAATAGCCGTTCTCTTGTATAAATTTATCTTTCATATTTATAGGAACTTATAGTGAAAGCATTTTTATTTATGACTTGGACAAATATTGTCTGATTCAAAACCAGCACGTGTGGTAGGTTGTAGCTAATTATTATTAAATATTATCCTCCAGCCACTTTTGTTACAAAACAACTTTTGCAACACTTGAATATCCGCTCTAAACTCCTTCGACGTTTTAAGTAACCTGTTCAGCGTGTTCGGTAATTTATTCCAAACTCTGACTCCCTTATGTACTAATTACAGATTTTGCACTACCTCTTCCCTGAAATCAAGAGCTAGTGTAAGTGATTGTGTTTTTTCGGTAATTGTCACAAACCATCCGTCGCACCGCATACATCTCTTATGTTTGACACCCACAACGAGGTGTACCCCTGCCACTCTCAAGCCAGCACTTGACTGAGGTTTCGTATCCTAGTTTCCTCTCCTTATCCTCGTAAATGCCCTCTTCTCTAAATGCAGTACATTGAAAGCTCACCCTAACTCTAGCCCCGCTGAGTTTAGATTCAAGTGATATCGGACGAAATTAATGCTACATGCTTCATGCTCGTGTGATGAATGAAGTTTATTCTATAACATGTGTCCATGTGAGTGAGATATCTTACACAACTTGTCATGCATAGATCTTGTATTTCTTTTTCCACTCTTCTTTTTTTACTCCTCTCGATTTGATTTTTGAATGTTTCTTGCCTCTTTGGAAACATTCTTTCCTCATGGTCAACTTTCCGTCCTCTCGTGTATTTCGTATTTACTTCACTCCAGTTTTTTCTACCATCCTCGTTTTTACATTTTACGTGTCTGCTATTTGAGAAACATTTCATCTGATGCCTCTTATGGCAAGTCCTCATATTTCCTAGTGTCCATCTCTTTTATGTTGCTCTAAGGACAAAAGGTGAATTGTGTCTAACGATCTTGTATTTTATTTAATTATACATATATATATATATATATATATATATAATTAAAATGCGTGTGTCTAAAGATGTGATGTATATATTTATGTTGATATGTTCTCGCTCACACTCCAGGTTTCTGCCCAAGTTTTATATTCACATTTTCGAAATGATACTAAACTTTATGTTTTTAAAGATCTGCTTTACCCCTATGAATTCTATTGTTTCTTCTTCTTATTTTTATCTATACAGATCAGGAACGTCATTTTCAAATGTATCTTCGTTCCTCTAACTATCTATGCTAGGGGTTCCTTAAGGTTTTTTACCACGCTCCCTACTGCTTCAGTAACCTATAATCTACTCTTCATCATAAACTATATAATGATTATATTCTTTTCTCATTCATTTTTTTCCCCCCGGAATCCTTTCTAATATTTTTATATCTGTTACGAACATCGGGATACAGAAATTACATCTTATTTACCTGTTTTAGTATGCTTATTATCGTAAAACATTATGATTAACGTATTTCCACCATTTAAAATGTAAATAAAACAATAAAACTTAATATAACTGATGTTAAAGGTATGCAACGTGTACGCTTTAAAGAGATCTATGGTGATTTAATCACAACCTAGTAACATGAAAGTAAATTCTTATACAGATTGTAGATTTTTTTAACTTCATAGAGATAGTCAGTGGATGTCGACATAATATGAAGCTGGCTACGATAGTTATTACCATCTTATTTTGTAACGTGTATCAAACATTTTTAAAATTCGTATCTACAATCACGAACGGGAAAAGGCTTTGTTTGACATCGGATGAAATTTAAGTACTTGATCCATTGATGAAGATTGTAGGGCTGTATTATTCAGTGTTTTCTTTGTGCCCACAGCGAGATTATTTGAGCGAAAAATTTACTGTTAAACATTCGTCTTAATGTTTGGATTTGTTACATCAAATAATTTATCTAGCAAAGAACATTGTCTTGAAATAATAACACGATCATGTATCACTATTCTCCCAAATACATGACGATGGGAGAGGTATCATCAGAAATAAAGCAACTGTAGGTAGAACCTGAGTACCTTTATGAAGGAATGTCATAGGCTTATTAATGAAACAGTATTCCCATCATATAACATGCATTTACACAAATGCTTAGTAAAATCAGCAGCTGTTTGTAAATGGTCCTGCAATCGCAACGGACAATACGACTGTTTGTTGCATTCTTTGTAAAGGTTTTTTGCTGCGAAACTATTTAGTACTTGCTGCTAAATAAAAAAACATCGAAATTTTTTCTTGATGTCATGAGTCAGAAGAAGCTGGCCTCTATTCATTCTGTCACAATAGCGACACAATGACTCAAACAGGAGCCGCGGTTACAGCGGACAAGAGACCCCGGCGACACGCACACACACACACACACACACAAACGCACACACACGCACACATACACACACATTCCCTGTATGGCTTGTTAAATAATAATGACCTCCACACAAAGGAGTGGTTGTGATCGTAGCCTGGCACGACAAGTCGGCTGTGTGTGGAAACAGTGACGCAAGGTTTCGGTCACGTCATATGGAATATAAAAAATTAAGTGTTTAACCTACCTTTCCAAGTAAATTTTTCATTACAAGCCTTTGATGCCACCCTTTTAGCATTTTGCTGTGGCTGAATCTTGGAAGCAGTAATCTCCAACAGTAATTTTACATGTCTTTTATAAGCAAATCTGTATATTTATTGTCAAATAGTCAAGAACATCTCCGCGCCTTAACAAGTATTGTCATCTGCTGTTAGTTGGATATATAATTTATGAAACTGGGAAAAGCCTTTCATAACGTTGGATGGAAAATATGTTCAAAATTTTGAAGAACTAAGTTCTATCTGAACAGAAAAATTTTTTTATAAGAATCAGGCGGCTGTAATAAAAGTAGAGAATGACGAGAGACAAGCTTCAATTAAACATGGTTGTCATCTATCACCACTAATATGCAAATTGTATATAGAAGAAGCAATCCACAAGATTAAAGAAAATTTTAGTGTGATATAAGTGTTCAAGTAGAAGCAATCAGTATGATGATGACATTGCAGTGTTAGAAGAAAGACTGAAGATGTTGAAAAATTACAGAACGTCTTGAGCAAACTACTGCAAACCAAAATTTGGACTGAATACAAAACGAAAGCAAAAAAAATCATCGATTATAGTTGAAATAATACAATAACAACAGATAGAATGTAAAACATGTGATCAGACACGATGACAAATGTAGGGGGATTTTGTTATTAGAAAGTATAATATTATAAGTGAGAACCAAACCAAAAGGAATGTCAAAAGCAGGGTAGAACTAGCAAAAAGATTTTTAATTGTAAACGTTGACATGGGGCTCAAGAAAAAAATTTAAAACTGTACGGTGCACAGGACTTTATAGAAATGATGCTCGGACATAAAAAATCAGCAAAATGAAGAACTGAAGCATTTTAAATGTGGTGCAATAGAAAGTCATGAAAAATTCAGTAAAAGAATAAGGCACGAAATAAACTAATTTTTGAAATGGTGAGCGAGGGAAGAAGTTTGTGAAAGAATCTCATAATATACAGGCAGCATGCGTGGACACATTTGAAGACATGCGTGATTGGTGAACTTGTTGTTGAAGGGAATTGTTGGGAGAAGTAATTGTAAAGGAAGACAAAAATTAGAATATTGGGACGTGGTTTGTAGTAGGTAGGTTGAGATGAAGAAATTAGTTGAAGATAGTGGACTGCATTACATCAGTCGATAACCTGTTACGCAGGAAAGTAGGTAAGTAGTATAGCCTACATTGAATCATTTTAAATGTCTTGTTAAATAGGAACTGTAGTAACAGAAGCTGTCAAGAGATTTTACCAATGGGTGCAAGATAAATGAAACAACGAAGTGCTTCGTTGCTACATTGATATCCAGTATACAGTAACAGCTTAGCGAGACTTTGCACTCTAGTCTTCGTTGCTTTGGTTCACATAGGACACTTTAGGCGTACAGTTTTCCTGGAACGACTCTTAATATCTTGGAGGTGACCAGGTGCTAGTTGGGGATTACAAGGCTTAATGGTTAGTGCATATTAGGTTTAGCATATTTTATGCTTAGAAGGCCGTTCACACAGTAAAGCACCTTGCATCAGGAAGAAGATATCATAAAAGTGTGAGCACTGTAACGGCTTTAAAACTTTCATGAAACTGCCTAACTCCTGGCAAGTCACTATTCTCAACGTCTACAAATAAGAACCACCAACACTTTTTGTTTTACCGTTAGTGAAAGTTACTCATTTATTTATCGCGTATCCTTAACAACAAGACTCATCTAACACTGTACTAAACACTTCATAAACACATAACTGCATCCTGGTGCTTTGGTTTGGATAGCACCCCTGTCTTCTGTTAAACTTCTAGCAAGTAATGCATATTTCTAGTTTCCCCAAAATCATGTAATAACACATCCAGAGGTTTTGTAAGTAGCAGTTCGATGATTCTGAAATACTCCACTTGTAAATCAAATACCTTCTTAACAGAAATATATCTGAATTAGCAATGCAGAAAATGCAGGATGCATGAAAAACCAAAGAAGTTTGTTATCTTGTATTGAATAACAGATATCCAATTTGATAGTTATTTTATCATAGTATTAATTTTGGCAACAAGTTAGGTTTTAAGGTTTACGCTGAAATTATTATTATTATTATTATTATTATTACTCCGCGATTCACTAAAAGTGTGTGGCGGAGGGTGCATAGCACCTATCGAAAAGGGTTATGGTTTGGAAGGGTTATAAGGGATATGGCAGGAGGCGCCCATGGGCTATTGTGAGGAACCATCCCCGCATTCGCGTGGAGTGATCTGGGAAAACCATGGAAAACCCAGATCAGGATGGCTGGAGTGCTTTATCGAAAGCTACTCCTGTCGGATTTTAAGTTTACTCGCCCGGTAAATCCTTTCTATTCCATTCCCTAATCGCTCGTGGGAAAAATGAGTACAGAAATGAATCGGTTCTGGCCCTGATTTCTCTTATCTTATTTCACGGTCATTTCGAGATATGAATGTTGCTGGTAGCAATATTTGCTGACTGTCATTCCGGAATACATCTGTCGTCAATTTTTCAATTAGCTTCCGTCGAGAGCAACGCCTTCGGTGTTCCAGGTCTTCCCAACCTAACTCCTTCAACATCGCACTTACGCTTTCCCTCCAACTATATATACCTGTCACGAATCGGGCGGCTCTTCTTTGGACCTTCTCTAAAGCCTCCATTAACCCCTTTTGATGGGGACCCCATACAGAACAACAATACTCTAAGTGAGGACGTACTAGTGACTTGTATACAATCGATTTAACTTCCTGAGTGCATTGATTTAAATTACGACCTAGAAATCGGAGCATACGATTTGCTTTTCCCATTACATTCTCGATATGCTCATTCCACGACAAATTATTACGAATTGTTACCCCTAGGTATTTAGCGGAATCTACCGTTCTAAGGACAGTGTCATTAATCGTATATTCATAGTTAAATGGTGTCATCTTTTTACTTACACGCATGACTTGGCACTTTTTAGCGTTTAACTCCAACTGCCAATCTTTACACCATGCAATTATTTTCATAATATCGTCTTGTAACAAAGCGCAGTCGTCCTGGGTTTTTATTTCGCGATAAATTATAGCATCATCGACAAATAATCTTTTCATCCCCCCTATTATGTCGCATAGATCATTGATGTATATGAGAAACAACAGAGGCCCTAACACGCTTCCCTGGGGAACTCCAGACCCCACTTCAGTAAGTGACGAACGCTCACCGTCGAGAACTACACACTGTATTCTGCCCTTCAGGAAGTCTGCAACCCAGTCGCATATTTGTCTAGATATACCGTAACCGCGAAGTTTCCTAAGTAACCTAGTGTGAGGCACAGTGTCGAAAGCTTTTTTAAAGTCTAATAGAACCAAATCAACCTGGGATTGCTCATCTACAGGGCGTTCGCCGGAAAACGCTACCCTCCCAGTCTGTTGCCGTCGGCAACTTGCTCGGTCAGTGTAGCCAGCAGTTTCCGCCAACCGGCACCGTGCATCACCGCACTGTTTAACACCTCCGCTGCCCCAACAGTGCATTGCAGTGACCCTTGCATTGTTAAGAACGGTTTCTTTGCATTGTAGATAGTTTGTGACTTCAGTCTCTTATTAATCAGTGTTGTGAATAAACGTTTCTTTGCGGTTTGGCTGATTTGGGGCTTCATACTCTTATTAATCTGTACCGTGTTTGAGTGTGAGTAAAATTATGGTACGTTACAGTTTGCAACAAAGAATATTTCTCTACGATACATATGTGAAGAAGAAGTCGTTTAAAAAGTGTCGCAGTAAATTTCGTCGCGAATTTCCTGGCGCTTTACTGCCAGCTAAATCAACAATTCTGCGTCTGGTTAAAAAAGTAAGAGAAACGGGTTCATTTTTTAACAAAAAGAGACTGTCGGTCAACCGTATTCTCACAGAGGAGAAAATTAACGATATCGCTTTTCGACTAGAACAGTCACCCAAAAAATCATTAAGTCAGTTAGGGCAGCGTGTGTCTCGAAATATGTTCAGAAGATGTGAAAGGTGCATTACACAAGAGGGTCAACACTTCCAGCATCTTTTATAAGGTAAGCTAATGAATTACGTCACATTTAAATGCTTAGCACACAAGTTTATGAAGTTTATGAAGCGTAATTATTATGAAATAGTCCGCGGCCGACGGTCGAACAATGCCGGAAACTGAGAGCTCGCTCGCCGGGAGCAGTTTCTTCCTTGTAGCGCTAACAGTGGGTTGCGTTTCCCGGCGAACGCCCTGTATAATTCGGCACAAGTCGTGAATTAGAAGTGCAAATAGTGGGAAGCACCAAGAAGGTTGGAATTCAATAACGATCGTAATACAATTATTTGATAAATAATTGGAGGATGTTTCTATAAAAATAACGGCATTTGCAGTCACTATTATTCCCTACAGTCTATTTACTTATTTGATGGTTCGTTCACTAGAGTCTACAACGAACCGTTATTTCTTAGTACTATAATAACATTTTATGCTTAACCCAATTTTAAAAGATAAACACAGATCCAATATAGTACGAAATGGTACAAATAATTTACTATTTTTACTACACACTGTTGCTAAAATACTAAAGAACTAATCAACTTGATCTTACAGAAGTTATATTCGTTTCACGCTGGTATCCGTTGAAGAATAAGCTTCGGTAATTCCAGAAGCCACACTTCTGGCATCAGCGTTCCACTTAGTTGTTTGTAACATTTCTCGTCCATTTCCGGTATCTTGACTCATTCCATATATGGTTTGCTGTATCCTGACAGGTTGATGGCTATGCTGAAGCCGATACCACTCCCTAGCTGCACCTGACACAGCATCTACCAGCTTCACCAGTTCTTCCCAGAGGAGGTTGTCACGCGGTATTTCGGAGGTAGTTTTTCCCATGACCTTAACTCTGCACTTTTTGATTCGATCGTCAACTAATGAACATCCAAAACAGTTTACGATCAGGTGTTCCTGGGGATCCGCAGGTGCACAGATCATTCTCTGCCCTATTGATCCTGTAGAGATATGTTTCGTACGGCCCATGACCAGTGAGGAAATGTATCAATCCTCGGGATTGATTGAAGTGCTTTAAACGTATCCTCTCTCTAATTTCAGGAAGTATTTCAAATATTCCCCTTCCCGTTTCCGAATTGTTCCACTGCTGTTGCCATTCATTTAAGATACAGTTTTGTTCGCTATTGTTAGAGTTTCCTTTACGTAGCCAATAAAATGCTGCTCTCTTTCTTATTTCCAGGTCTAACGGACATATTCCGAGAATGACCATAAGTGCATCAGTTGGGTAGTTCCGAATGCGCCTGTAAGACGCAAGAGAATTCCTCGTTGCATTCCGCCTGAATTCCCTACAGTCAGCGTGAATGATTTGTATCTCAACGTGGGACTGTCTGTTTGTTTGTTCCGTGGAAACTAATTAACTCTGCCAGACATCTGCTGCCGGCCAGTACACAGAGGATCACTAGTGCCACCTACAGCTCACGTCCCTTTGTATAGATATAACTGCAGAACGTTTTCACGATACATTTTTAAACCTTAAACATGCACTTGTACAGGTATCACTAAGCATTAAATACAATCCCTGCTAAAAAAGGAAAAATCTTTAAGTTTACTATTGTTTTCTTTATGTTAATGTTCCACCACACATGCGTAAACCGGACACTATTCATGAATTTGTGGAAATTGTAGGTGATAAACAGCTCAAATTTTGTAACCAGTGAGTGATGCGCTAATTCTACCTCGAGAACAATCTACAGTTGCTAAAACTATGTCCTTCATGCGATACCTTTACGCGTTGAGTTTAACTTAGGTTGCTGAAACGCGCATAACTCAGAGTTCATAGTCGTCTGATAATATTTAAATGCAGAATCTTTTCTGACACATCTTAGTCATTCGAAGAATGACTGTTGGCTTTTTATGTGAAAAAAAATAATGGAATTAGATAACTAGGAACACTGCCACCGTATCATGCGCTCCATCATAATTAAATTCAATTCAGTTCAACTTTTCGTATATGCCAAACCATTCAGTATTCTCTTAAACGCTGTGTGCCTTTCGATGTGGAGATGCTAGAGGTGAGACACGGTAAAGAACTTGCCCTTTGAAGGAACTATCCTAGTATTAAGCTGGAATGATTTCATGAAGTCATGAAAAATCGAAATCTGGGAGGTCGGTCCGAGCGTGGCATTCATGTACTCCAAAAGGCCAGTCCAGAACATACGAATCACTATAGTCCGCTGTTAAGCATAAGAAGTAACAGATATTAGGATAATAATCGAAATTTTGTGTTTTTTTTTTTTCAGCGACATTACGTTCACACACATCTAAAGATTTGTGAATTTGACTGTACTGGAGGTACCCTGGCTTAACTGGCATCCCAACGAAACGGTCTTCCGTAGAAATAAAGTTTCAGTTTTATGATGCAGTTGTATCAGATGATTTTAACATTAGGTTTTATGATTTTTGGATCCTTAGTGCCGCACGCATCAAATAGCATGCTTAACAATCGTTTAGGCGCAGAAAAGTATCATTTGCAGAGGACGCACTGAGCATGTCCTAGAAACACGATACATTGGGGGAGGGCTCCCAGCTATTAATAGCGATCTGCTCCCAGTGAATTCAGTCCAGAAGAGTGCCAGCTGCGGATACGTTGAAAGCTTTGCTACCGAACGACCAGCCAGATGTGTTGCATGTGGACTCTATCTGCAAAAGTTACGAGTGTTTCAATTCTTTTATCTGTGGCTATATTTATTTATAACCACATTCCTCTGAATTTCGCAATATTTGCTGCCACAGAAGTGGTGTTTTTTATCCGTGGTAGCTGTATACATGATATTACCGAACGTAAAGTAGTTTCTTTTATGCTCTTTTGTATTGTTCTGAATCGGATGAACACATGATTAAATAACATTACATTACTATTTAATGAATGAGAGACCAACAAATTGTATTTTCAATTAAAACAAAACAAACAACAACGAAAAAAAATTTCATTTAAATTAGTTGATACATATGTGTATGGTTAACTACTAACAGCACATTCAACAACATCTTAAGTTCTTATCAATAGTTCAATTTAGACCAGTTGTTTCGAAAACAAAAATTTGGCGTGTATTTCAGATCTTCTTTCTACTTTCTTGTGGAGGTTTCTCCGCAAACTGTACAATAACCCACAAAATTATTTAACTAACAAAAATTGGTGTTAAGGTGTTAGAATTGTATTTAAAGATGTAAATTAACTTACAATCGACATACTGTCTACTTGCTTTTATTTCAAATAATTCCAAACTGTTAAGTTTCAACGATGATTTGTCCAGAATGCTAAGAGCAAATAAGTTATCAAACAATAATGCAATTCGTTGTCAGTTTACACATGAAAGATAAGCAATCCTCTTGTTGTTCATTAAATACGCTCCCTCGCAACGTTATTCTAGCAATTTCAAGCCCAGACTGAATGATTTTCTATTTAGTAAATACATTTTGGTCGCAAAATGTCTTTTACATATATTAGCTGAGGAAGACTCGATGACTTGATAAGTAAATAATGAATCATAAGAGAAAGTGTTAATTTCACAAAAACTAAGACTAGTTTCAGAGACTGCTGTGGTTTGGAATCGAAGAAGCGGCAGATAATTTACTCTGTTTGTAATTTTGTGCTTGAAACCAGCTACTGCTTAAAGATGTCTCACAATGTTTTCTTTAATGATTATTTTAATAGGTAAGCAGTCAGTGGGAGATCAGCTTTCTTCTTTATGCACCATTTCACAGAGTCGACAGACAGATTATTTACGTAATACTTTTTTTTGGGAAAACTAAAAATAGAAGAAGAAAAAACGATGATAAATTTATCTGAAGTTTTCTTAAGAAAAAAGATATAATTTATTTTTTATCGCGATTACTTAGTACTCTTTAACGAAATGGTTTTAAAAATTATGATTGTTTTGTTTATCGCTATAATGTACTACCTTTTGACGAAATAGTGCGGAGCTCAAGCATTGTCTTTTTTTATATTTGGCGACTCCCTTCAATGAAACCATACCATCCACTTAACTTTAGCTTTGTGTTCTTCTAATAGGCGGCCTTCCTTTGTCCCAAATCGTTGTGGTTGATACAGAACGGCCTTGTTTGATCCGCGTTGGCAATTTTCAATAAAATGTCAACCTGTTTCAAAGCTATGTACACTACACAGGTTTTTAGCCTTTACTATTATACACGGACTATGCTACAACGTCAATCTGTTTTCTTTTGTAACTCAGGTGGTGCTGATAAAAGCGGTATGATCTTACATAATGTTAGTTTAAAATAGATATTAAATACCATCAATCAAATAGTTATGTCTAGTGTTGTAAAAAAACAGTTTTTTTTCTGACGTGAAAAAAAAAACATGAAAAAAAACTTTGAAAAAAAACATGTTTTTTTTCTGGGACATGTTTTTTTTTTCATAACTACTAAATTTCCAATTTTTAAGGCATTTATCATTTAATATGACTGTTTTAGAGTTTATACTAAGTACTTATCTTACTTTTAAATCTACTATAACTTTCTGGTTCAGTAGAGAAAAAAAAATTACAAAAATATTGGTAACATCGACTGAAGTTTTCTTTTACGCAAGGGGACTTCCCGAAAAGGCTAGGTTGCATGAGAAGGAATCCCCGTTCGGCCGTTCCCCATTGTTTGGATTGATACTCGCTATTTGAACTAGTGCTGCCAGGCCCTACAAATTTATCTGTAGACCTACGAATCTTTTCAAAAAATTAAGAAATTTAACTACGGTTTTTTGCCTCTTTTTATTACTTGTTGTGCTTTCCTTATATTCGTATACTTGTTAAACTCGCAGCGTATAGTGATAATACTGAGTCATTGTCAGTAATTATGAATAATTTCCTTGCAAACGTTGGCGTAAACCAACGATTGAAAACAAATAAAGCTCCTATTTTGTATGATAATATATTTAAATTCAAACTTAAAAGACCGTAATACAGAACTATCGGCGCAGTCTTCATTCACAGTGTGTACTTTGCTCACAGTTTAAAATTGCAATCTCAAAAGCTTTTGCATGCAATACAACCAGTAAAAGAAAATATAACTATTTCTGAAGTTATGGATCTAGAGTGGGCAGAAGAAGAAACAGAAAATTCCAACTCCGACCGAACTAGTGTTGGTAGTACTGATACTAGGGAATGTGGTTCCGACATAGAAGATGAATAAAAAATTATGTTACCTATATAGATACATTTATGAATCATTATGTAAGATATTATATGATTTAGTAAGGTTTAAAACACACATGTAAAATGTAAGTTCCATAAATAAAACTATAATTTATCAAATATATAGTTTTCTGAAAAAAAAACCAAATTTAGAAAAAAAACGAGGGTGCTAAGTTTTTTTTCATGTTTTTTTTTCACAAATCTGAAAAAAAACATTTTGTTTTTTTTTCAGTTTGCAACACTAGTTATGTCTACTGATAACAACTAGAGATTGAAAGTGATAATCTAAAGTTTTAAAAACTATCGTAATTTTGATCGAAAACTGGATGACACAACGTTCATAAGTACAGTAGTTTAAAAATCGTGGGAAACGGAACTAGTAAAAAAAATTTGGATACGAAATATGCATATTTGACGGATTTATGTGTGAATGAAATCGAATGAAAGTGATTGCACTGAAGAACTGGAAGATGATAAACTAGAGCCTGTCTGCAATTTAAAACAAAAATAATAATAATTTAAGAGCAGTCCGTAAGTACTGATTAACATTAATATGAATACAGGAGTGTATTTTCTTTCCTCCGTGTCAGGAGATCAGCATCACAGGTATGGTGGAAGCCGCAGCCGTGTACACAATAAGAGGGGCCGCTGCTGAGCTCATGCTAATGCCTGCCGATGAGACAGGACTCGGCGAGTGTTTGTAGAGGCACCACGTTATGAACTCTGCGGCCCGAAGAGAGCATCTAGCGCAAGGGAGGCACACCGCATCGAGTTTAATCCGGCTCTATCGCAATATGTAGCGCCAGTTTAATCAGGAACGAGATGACGCTTTTTGATCTAGAAATTAAACTTGGATAAACCGTCATTAGCGTTAATGTTGGGGAGCTATACAATTCTAATATTATTGATGCTGCAGTTCTTACACAAATTTCCACTTATTTTTAAGACCAGTGCAGAACTTTATATCTCTCACGATCTAAAAAGTGAGCCCCTTCTCTTTCGAAGGTGAAATTGATTGCTTCTGATTGCGGGTAGTTAGAGCTAATGGCGTTTGCACAAAGTAACTCGTCGTAATATCGTAACAGCTTTTGCTGCCGTGGCTCCGTTGGAAGTTTTTTCGTCAGATATAAAGTTTCCACTGCTCTTATCACTCGAGCATCAAAACTGAATCTGTGGAGACTTAAGTTCAAGAACGTATAAATTTTTAATACGCAGCCTAAGTATTCTTCCTGTAGAATTTTTTTCTGTATTTTTAATGAAATGCTGTCACGGTGGTCAATAATTTGATATTGATGAAGATTGCATTTTCCGCAGTCACATTGACGCAAAAAATGATGATGATGTTTCGAAGTAATGTTATGTCGTTTGTATTAAATAATTTAGAAAATACAGATTTCTTTCGCCACATTTAGGTGGCTTATACTTCTCACAAAAGTTAATATTTTATTACTTAAGATTGTTAAATCAATTAAAGTTTTCATACAAATAATCAATTCGACGATATATTTTCAATTCGTATTCGTTCAAAAACGAGGGTAAAATATTATATCAGGACTGTCCATTCAAAAAACATTTACACTTTGGTGAAGGCAGAGAGAGACAGGAACCGAATTTTGTTCTGAAATTATTCCTTAATGAACATTCTTGAAGCTGACAATGGTGATCGCCCATCTGATTGAGTTTTGTTACGACTATTCAAGAAACTAACGAAACATGAAAGCAATCGCAGAATATCAGTTATCATTAAATTACTTTTATAAAAATATAAATGTATTTATTACATTAAAAATCACAACCAAATGATATAAACATTAATAAAAACGATTTAAAGATTCCGGATACTACTTTAAAAATGCCAAAGAATTTGCAACAAATGAATATAAACCAACAAATGGTACCATACGCCGGAGCAACCGATAATACTTTTCATGATGTATATCATACATTCAATGTTAAAGCAAAAGCATAATTATTGCAACCACTCATGCATGGAATTACAACTATTTTGTCCCTTATTCAATACTTTAACCATCTAATTGACTATATTTCACAAATTTCCAACCATACATGCGTAGAATTGAAACTATTTCATCTCATATCTAATACTCTAATCATATAATAGATTATACAGGGGCGTAGCTACCATAGGGCTAGGCGGTGCACTGCACCGGGGCCCCTACACTCAGGGGACTCCGAAGGGTACCTCAGGGGGCCCCCAAGTGCAGTTCAGAGGGGCAAACTGGTGACTGGCGACCTTTTTTTTTAGCTCTACCGTCGTCTAAGGGGCCCCTGAGACACAGGGAGCCCCTACACTAAGGGTCCTCACTGCTCAGGGGGTCCCAACCACTGCTCAGGGGGCCCCCAAGCACAACTCAGGAGGGGCCCCTAGCCTCAGCTCAGAGGGCCCCTACCAGCAACACAAAACAAAACAAAAAGGTCGCCCAACTGACCTGAGGGCCCAAAATAAATTTTTTGCTCCGGGGCCCTTGTTGACCTAGCTACGCCAGTGTTATTATAATTTAACTATACAAAAGTAAACAGCTATAGATTCCGAACCAGCTGCAGTATCGCGTGTCCTCAGGTTTACATCCGCTAGAGCGCATCATTTTAAGTTTCAAACGACAATCAAACTTTATTTAGTAATCACGGATTCGTATAGTGGGGTGGAGCATGCTCATGTTGAATTGTTTTGTATAGTTTCTTACCAAATCTTACCAAGGTGGGAGGTGGAAAGGGTAGACTGAATTCAAACGTCATCATTTTAATTCCATTAAGAGCAGTATGGCTAAAAAAATGACTTCAAATGTCGCCGACCCCAACGTTAGAGGGAGTCTAACCGCCCTTTAAAACAGGAGAGCTGATAAGAAGGTAGTCAGCACAGGGGGTCCCGCAAGGACTTACCACACATCACGCAATTAATGGACGCGCCAAACTGGATGTGTACCTGAATATGGGTTTCTGAAAATCGCCTTTCGGTCATGGAAAATTCTCCAAAGGTAAACGTTTTTTGTGCACTAAAGCACTAAGTTTATTTAAAGTGATGGACCGTTTCCTTCTTTGTTTTTTTTTCCAGTTAACCGTAACTGCAATTTCGTATCTGGAGTGCTAAAATAACTATCTAATGCCACAAATTTAAGATGATACGTATCGTGATTTTATTTTTCAACCAGATGGAGCACCTCCGCGTTTCCACAACAGTTACTGCGTACCTGAATGGTTTCCTGGCCGCTACGGTCACCTGACCTGACACCATTGGACTTTTCTGTATGGGGTTACGTTAGGGACAAAATTCTTATTCCACCTCTTCCAGCAAATCTAGACTACTTCCGACTTCGAATAACCGAAGCAGTTACAACAGTAGATCATGATACGATTCTTAAGATCTGGAAAGAAATCGCTTACTGGTGGGATGATGTCTGCCATGTGTCGAAAGGTAGGCCTACCCATACTGAACGCTTGTAGACTTAACTTGAAGTTCTTCTGAATTCGATGATGTATCACTTAGTTCACAAGGACTTTCTTTGTAAGTAGATCTTAACTTTGTATAACTGATTTAGAATAACCCCACACATCACAAATTTCATTAACGAAAATATTCTCCTTGTTTTCATAAAATTTATTAATAAAATGATAGATAACATAATTTTAATGAGATCAGTTGCTCAATTTTAAATATAAAAATGTGATAGATTCCCATCGCAGTATAGAATGATATTTTAGGATGCCCTTTACCTTCGGTCAGATTTTGATTTATGTATGAGAAGCTGGAAAGTTGAACAATGATATTTGTCGAAGATAGCTAGGGGAATAAGATAATGCTATTCACTATAATAAGGAACAGAAGTAAAAAGATTCTAGATAAAGTGGTAAAATTTGCAGTGAACTAGGAATAGAGGAAATCTGGAGAGGGTATTTTGGGTAACAATTAAACGCGACAGGAACAAGTCAACAGACTGAACTATGCCGGTCTGTCCAGATGACCGTTTTTTGTATAGCCTAAAGGTTTCAGTAATGTCATCCCTCTGCAAATATTTAAAAAACCAATCTTAATAATTTAAAATCACGTCTGTGCTTTGATGTAATCAGTAAATCACAGAACCCGAGTTTTGGATGATGCAAACAATAACAAACCCGTGTATTAAAAGTAAAATCTCTTTGTCTGAAAGTAAGGAATCAAGGTTTACAAAAGTAATATTTAAAATCGTTAGCTATAAACTTAATACGAAATTCTAGCAACAGATATGTTCTTTGGTGCATGGATTTGTGGCTTTTGTTACGGAATAGTGATTCTTGATTGTTTGATTTGAGTTCAATTACATTTGTGTATGGCATTGCCTGAAAATCATTCTGTCGTCGGCCGTTTCGAGAATTACACCAGTTATAATGCATGCAAACGACGTCTCATTAAACGTGTCTGTTCTCACTGAGCGAGAAATAGCTGTTTAATTGAGTCCACTAATTCCCTTCGTCCCTTACACGCACTCTGATACACTTTTTATGCTGATGGAAATTAACTGCATCCATTTATTGGAAATTGCTTATTCGACTTCGAATAATGTCCCAGTTTCGATTATCAGAGGGGAATACGGTCCTTCATCTGGAATGTAACCCTCGCTTAAGAACAGCATATTAGAAAATATTCTAGTTTTTGGCTACTATGGTGGCAATGTTTTTAAGCTTCCCGTTTTAATTAATTACTCTTGTAGCAATTCACTGAGTTCCAGAAGGTTAGTTCTGTTTCTTCCTTACGTTTTTGGTTGCCCTAGTTTATAGGGTGGTGAGGTGGGGGATCAGGTAATTAGAGGCCGAAGAGGGTCGGATGCAACGAATTCAGGAATGAATGTGACATCTGAGAGTCGGTCGCTAAACTGCTGGATTCGATTTGCTCTATCATTTACTGTGATGAAAATTCTGATAATTTTGAGCATTAAACAGACATATTTTAAGAAAATCGAGAAATTGTGTAATCATTGCGTTCGCCAAGCACATACTTAACTTTTCCCGATAAATAAAGTTTGTGCCTTGCCAAACAAACCTGACATCAAGAACACGTTACTTCCCATAAACGTGTTTAGGTCTACGTAATGATAGTGCATTTCTCGATCTGTTAATATACTGTCTGCCATCACCATTTCATGTTTCCCATTCACATTTTATTGATTAATTGTCTCACTGATCTTCTCGCGCGGGGTTAATTTTTCTGTGTTGGTTATCCATTTTTAAATTCAGATACCTTTTAGCCGTAATGCAGGCAATGTCACCTTCTCTTGATGTTGGCACCACTCCTACATGAATGTCCTTTGCTAACGTCTACTTCTTAGGTAAGTATTTAATCAAACCACTATTTTTTTTCTTCCCTAGTCCATTTGAAACATTCACTTCCTACTCTTTTATCACTCTTAACAAAATAAATATTCGTGAAAATGTATTGTAAATTAGAAAAATATTCTGAAAGGACTAAAAAATTTTATGCAAATTTCACAAAGTTGTATGACTTCGATTCCCTTGTCAGACCATTCGTTTATTAGACTACCGTCAGATCTGAACAGAAATATGATATGGGAAAGTCATTCTTAACACAAATAGAAACCTAGTCGTGTTGAACACAGCTTAATGTTGTTGTTGTTGTTAGGAATGAATTAATTGTTTTCCTAACAGTGAAGAACATAGATACAGATAAATAAATTTTATGTTCGTCACAAAATCATTAACACACAACATGTATATACAAAACTTTTCCAACACACTCACATATGCATATATTTACCCGCTGAGAATACATTGTATCAGGAAATCTCAGGATGACTGCAAATTGAGGTTTTCTGTTATTAAACTGTTTTATACCATTGTACATAGAGAATTTTGAAAATGTCCTTGTAAATACAGAATTTTCGTTTCACCAAACTCTGGAAATACTTCAGCGTAATGCTGAGAGGAAGGCAGTAATATCGTCGCGGATGCCACAGTGTAATTTGTTTGAAAGAAGTCTAGTCTGGGAACACATCTCAGTGGTATTATCAATCGTGTTAATTCGTCTTGATTTTCTTATGAAGTTTTGGTTTCTTGCCGATGATAGTGGTTTATAAAAAGTGCTCTTTTCCATTTTACGCCAGCACACACCGAACTTGATGGTTTAATTCCAGAGGACATATTTTAGATAGAGCTAGAGATAATATTACGGGAATTTTCATTGGTTTACATGATAAATTATTTTTGATGATCCATTTCTTTTTACTTATGTATTAATCATTGATATTGTCCGCAGTATCAATGATTAATACAATACTTGGAGTCACGTGGCAGGACAAAATGAGCAATGAGAGTGTTCTGTCTGCCACAAAGTGTCACAGTATTACTGCCACCCTAAAACAAAGACGACTCCGCTGGCTTGGCCACGTCCATAGAATGGACCCTGAGAGACTACCACGGAAAGTCATGCTCAGTCAGATTGCTAATACCAAGAGACCTGTAGGGCGCCCGATGTTAAGGTTTAAGGACACCTGCAAACGTGATTTGGAGAGCTTCGGCATGCGCACTTCTGACTGGGAAGCTTGCGCCAACATGAGATCCTTATGGCGTCATCATATTACCACCGGCATGTCCAAATATGACAGAGCATGGTTGGATAAAATAAAGCTGAAAAAGCTTCGTAATAGGGAAATACACCCACCGGATCCCTCTTTCGTGTGCGATAGATGTGGCAAAATTTGTCACGCCGCCATCGGACTATTCAGCCACAAAAGAAGATGTGATGCACTCAACCCTAGAGACAGCTGAGTCACTACAACTATCATCTGTGAAGATGCTGTGGCCAATATATATAATCATTGATATTGTTGATAGGTATGTCTACGTTATACTTAAACAATATTGTCTTATTTAACGAAAGTAATTGTTTATGGTTAGTATTTCTGAATAATTAAAGCCAACATGAAAGTAACATCAGCAATTAATAATAAAAATTTAATGTTAAAGCAATAAAACGAGATAATGATTGAGATAAATGAGAAGTTTTATACCTTTGATAGCTTCAAAAGAGCATTTAACTATCTAATCTTAAAAATTAGTCTCACCTGTATAACTTACCTTGTGTAAACCATTGCGATAATCCACGGAATTAGTGTGTGATTCAAATTTTCGGCTTTAAGTCAAACAAGATTGCGTAGTAACCTCAGAAACAAGGAAAATGAAAAAAAAAGATCAATTATTTTCCCAGACAGAGGATAGATTATATAGAAGAAAGGTAGTATTCCATAATAGCCTAATATTTCTTTCCAGTTGCTACTATCTTCTCATTTAAGATACGTTGAACCTTTTAATCTTGTACGAAAAGCTAGATAATTTTTCTAATGTCTCCGATAAGCCGCAATATTAAATTATGCCTGGCATATGATCGCGTGATGTGTATAAATACTCTTGTCTCTGCACAGAAAGCAAGTTCCGGGAAAAAATAAAAATCAATTTTCGAAACCACTTCAACTACCTAATTTTGTTTACTTTTAAACTAATCGTAAACTATATTTTCTGGAACTTCTCCCCTCTAGATATTGTGGCTAAACTTTAACATCTTCACTATTTAATTGCTTATTTTACATATAAAGTGAGAGCAAGAGAATATGTATCTACTAAGAATATTAAAATCACTCAGTGAACGAAGAAAGAACCAAACCAGTGACTGCTGTCCTAACTCTCTCTACACACGTTTTCTGCACTCCGTTTGTGTCGTCTTCTGGTAAAAGGGACGACAGCTCAGCCATCGCCCCCGAAACCCCTAAGTCATGTCGGGATTCAGTACCGCCCCCTCTCATTGTGTGGCCACGCTCTGAAGACAAAGTGCTCCACCAAAACAGTTATTTTGGAAGCACACAATAAGTAACCTTGATGTTATGGTGGAAATCTTCCTCTATTCTCTGCTTTTATCTTTCTTTTGTGAGGTACTGCCATTTTTGCTTACTATTGCACTCTCAGTATCACAGTTTTTGATGACGAATATAAAAGATAACAGAGTATAGTCGAAATAAAATATCTTAAATATAGTTGGACTTCTATATTAAAAAACAATCAGTTAAGAATTATATTTAAAAAGATTGTGTATTGTTTGTTTTCATTTCAATGCTATGAGGTTATTTTTTGTTTATGAATGCTAGATATAATAGCTAAGTTGTATAAACTTCATGGAAGTTTTATAAAAATTTCTCGGGTTTCAAACCGCGTCAGAATTGAACCGTCTGGCGACGTTTCGGAAGCTTGCACTGCTTCCATTGTCAATCCCCCGCTTAATATTACTGAAGTTGGAAATTATTTTGTGAAATTATGAGTGATAAAGATTCAAATTGTAACTATTTTGGAAGATACGTTTCAATCTCGCTATCTTAATATTCAAATTCTGTTTTCGAAATCTAGTTCCGAAATTAAAAAAAAAAAACTTTTGTTTTGTACTTCTATGATATACGATATACGAAGGTATTTGTACTTTAAATCGTAATATAAGGCAATTGGTACTTTAATATCCCATAATTCAGGAATGGCAAATAATCAGTTCTGTAATAAATAGCCATTGGAGTAGAATATTTCAGTGGAGTAGGTATCTCTACTGAAGCAAAGAAATGTTTACGGTAAATCATTATAACACATGGCAGAACTCGTATTACTTCAGTCAGCCAAGTACGCTCATACTATGATAAAACAAGAAGAAAAATTCTTCTTATTCTGTTTTAAGCTCTGCTACGCACACAGACTGTACAAAGACACTAAAGGCAGTACTCCTGACGAATCCCGACTCTCCAACTTCATAAATGTATCTGTATCTTTTGTCCAAGAACATTCACTTTTCTGTAGAAAATATAACGGAAATTTTAATAATTAGCTTAAGCAGTGAAATAGATTTACCTTGGAGAACTGTTTTGTGAAATGAAAGAAACCAATGATACTAAGTAACTTTGTTTTCGTGCATGACAAGTATAAAATATTAGTAAGAGCTGTGTACTAACTATAGTAACGTCATTTGACAGGCAGCTGTCTCACAATCTTCGAATCTCCGTCCTGCAATCCAGATTTGGGTTTTCCATTGTTTCCCCAAATCACTCCAGGTGAATTCCGGGATGGTTCCTTCAAAGAAAGGCCATGTCTGAGCGCCTTTCCTATTCTTGCCACCAGTCTTTTCCCGCCTCTAATGTGGTCTTGTGACCTGGTGACAGAGTTTAGATATTCTGTGCACTCTGCCTCTGTCTTGGCTGCTCCTACTGTACAATTTACCGTGGAATCCGAACAACGGAACGTCCTGGCACAACTAATATCATCTAGCTAGCAGAATTCGTGGGCTTGACAATTTAGTGCAACAATTTTTGCACAATAAGTATGCTTCCGCAATGGCTTAAACTAATAATATGGCGTAAAGGGAGACTTAAGACTAGAGTGAAATGCAACGATCATTCTATCCTTATTTTATGACCTAAGCGGAAATTGTATAGAGGTGAAAATCAGTTTGAGACCTCGCAAAGCTTCGACCAAGGCATCAGATTCAAAGCAGATACCGCCCTGTCCCCAGTCGGGCACTGAGACTTCAAACAAAACCGCCCTACACGAACTACTTCGTTTACAAACACCTCTAAGGTTTATATCTTCAAAGCGCACGCAATGTACACCGTCGGTATGTTCAGTGGGTTTGCCCAGACTCGTCCACTCTTTCAACACAGAGGCGAGCGCTCAATGCATTGCGAGACATACATATTTCAGCCGCCTGAAAGCCGAAAACAGTGCAGGCCCCTCCACGCAGCAGACGCACGGAGGCATCACTTATTTAATCGAGTTTCCCCATACTTCCTGCCTGTCTCGCGAACAATACTTTTTTCTCCTTCCCCTTTCACCTTCGAAAACAAAACTCCCGTTCCTTTTCTGCCACGTTACCCGTCCAAAAATTTCTGCGGTGAGAGACGGAGGAACGGAGAGCCATGCCAGGCTGGCTGAGTGGCAATAATGGATTGTTTATGCAGCGCCGGCCTCCTATTGATATACGAAACGAACAGCACTCCCGGAGCTGTCCCTCCGCCCTTTAATATGCATTCCGGGTGTCCAATATTTTTCTCCGCGCCGTCGATGACGTTCGGGAAAGCCATTTCTCCGCTATCCTCCTCGGCAATGCCTGCAATTTGTCGTTGAGAGGGGTGGGCTGGGAGTTGTACGCGCCGAGAGCCCAAGCAGCCCCTCCCCTTCGCCTCCACCGCAGCTACTGCCGTGCTCCTCCCACACTGCTTCCGAAGACGAACCATCCTTTGATGAGACTCCCGCTCAACCCTCCCCCTCACAAAGGAATTGTTGATGGAAATTGGAAGCTCCGAGGCAAAATTAAGGACCCCGGAAGGAGACTGCAATATTACTCCTCGTCGCTTCTCGCTCTCTGCCCCAACAAGGCTGGTCAGGGTTTAAGTGTGCCCTTGACTCGCTACAGACACACTATGGCAGCGAGCTGCATTCACAAAATACTTGAAAAGCATATCGACGGGTACTCGAGACATACACGGATAGTGTTGATAACCTGATGCTTGTGTAGCTTCATCAATATAAATTCATTCTCTCACTGTTTTCTTTTTAAATTAATCTTCTGCAGCTAATCACTGTAACGCAAACTCATAGTTTGGCCAACTTCATTTAAGCACTATCACAGACATGGAGAGGCATTATGCGTTTAGTTGCAAGCCACGAATATGGTGCATCTGATTGTTTGAATTATAGTTTTTAGTCGGTTTTTCTGAATTATTGTACTGACAGAGCTCAGTTTACGCGGTTCATAGAGAGGTAGTGATAGTTTTGTTCTTCCATTAGGTCAGACGAGCAAAATAGTCATATCATAAGAAATAAAAAAAATATGCAGTTGCGTTTATGGTGATAAATCATATCAATTGATTTCCAAGATTCAATGTAACCTTCTCGCGTCTGTACCAAACAGTTTAAATAAGGTTCGACGATTCAACACCGTGTTTCTGTATTCATCATGTTCTGACAATATTTCCTGGTCCAAATTTAGTACAACATTGCTAAATAATTTTCACGCCATCCCGCCCTTTTTTTCTGAACTAACAGGCGTTATGACGGTCTTTTCCTTACAAATTGTACATTCTGACTAAAAGTTCCAGACAAATACAGTTTATTAGCAATAGTTGGCAGGATTTATCATGGATAGACAGTCATACATGTCTGTTTGATTCTGCTCTTGTTTACTTATCTGATATTTATCAGCGTTAAAAGTGGATAGAACGTTTATTTGTTGCTTCTGCTTATTTTTTTAAGTGCTCGATAACTACCCTGAATATCCTAGAGCACCAACTCTACAGTATATTAAGAGAATTTTAAGTGTACTAGTTTCTCTGAAAATGAACAAAAAGTCATATACCTTGAAAGATATTCATTATTTGAATTTAATAGCCACATATTATCATAAAAGAAGTACATTATTAGCTTCTAATCATGGCAACGCTAGAAAGCTGTTCTCTGCACATTTTATACAAATTTGTCATTGACTCTTTGTTATCATAATGAATCTTTATTCTTCAGGCATATTAATAGAACAGGCAAAAGCTTTTTATCGTGTCAATACATTCAGTGATTAGTGTAACTTGGTGTTAATTAAGTTTTTATTGATCCTATACAGGTACCCGCTACTTAAGAAGAAACGTAAAAACTTGATTGCTGTAGCGCCCCCCCCCCCCCTCCCCACACACACACACATACACACATTTTAAATACCTGTAATTGGTATCCTATTGTAAAAGTAACAACTATGTCGTTAGTATTCACCCCACCAACGGCTCAAAGCAGGTGTACCGATTTTAATAAACAATTTGGCTTACAAACGAATTATACACCAGCATCGCTAGTTAATAATTAACAGCAATGAACACCTTCAGTGTGGATATACTATGGTAAATGCATACTGATTTAGTCGTATTTGTACAAACTTGAGTTAGGGAGTCGTGGAAGCGTAAATCATTTATATACACATTTTGTTAGATAACAGTGAATTATAATTTGTATTCAAGAAACTTTATGCAAGTTTTTTCCGGTAAGATGTAACGGCCTATAATCGTGATTCTGTGTCAAAAACCGTTGTGCTTAAGCGTACCGTATTAACAATACTTCGTATTCCTTATTAGGTAACATTCCCTTATTATTTGTAAAAGTTGATAATTGTGTGCGGTATATTGGATTAAAATGCCTAGGCACAACTTGCTTGCTTTTAGATTGGTTGTCAGTCTTACCTTCTGTAGGTGTCGAGGTTATTCAGGATTATCTATACTATATGGGGATATATGTCTGAAAATCGCTTAACCTTTTTTCGCAATTATGTTAATTGTTTGTGAAAGATGCAGTTTTATAAAGCTGAGTGCCACAGGAACTTAGATGGCTACAACCAACCGTACAGAATAGCGAACGCTGTCGCGTGGTTAACTGAACGGAAGCGAATATGCGACAAAACGTTTTGGGTCCTCCCGACCTCCACCAAATAACCGAAACGATAAGTTGTCTGTGCAGCTCATGTCGAGAAATTAGGTTAAGTATTGCATAGTACTTATAGTTAGAAAACGAGTTTGCAAGCGGTACAGACAATCTCTGTTAGTATTGTGACAATTAGATTGACTGAACACTTAGCATAGTTCAACTAGAATTATTCTTAGTTATTATTTAGTGATCAAAGTTACTTTGAAGGAAACACACGAGCTAAACACAACTAATGGTTATTTATTGATAACACTTGTGAAGGGAAACATATTTGGCAAACATTTCAATAAGAGATACTTATTGTAAACACACTGAATGTAACACAATTACAATGGCACCGATAAAACTATGATATGATTGCTTAATATAGGCACTAGTCTTGGAATGTCTTCGGCCTGTAGCATCTGTTGGAGGATTGAGTGATTTAAGATGGAATAATCCCTAATATAATGGAATCATGAAATAATTTAATCACTCAACATAGATTAAATTACAAGCAGCAGATTTACCCCTGTGAAGTTGATGATACTAGTCGGAGATGTTGAAAGCGACTGTAAAGCGAGTACGCTCTCTGCTCAGGTGAGGAGCAGTTCCTTAGTGGAGGGGAGTACTAGTTTCTGATTGGCTGTTTACGAGTTTAATGACAGTACAAGCTCTGGTTGGCGTCTACGAAGTACGAGGAGTGGGAATAGCTAGCGTTGGCTGTGCGTCTATGCTGACGGTTGGTTCTTATGGCCTTCAAACCAGCTTAAGATTCCACTGCCTAAGCGGAAGATGCGACCAGCAGGCTTTCCGTAGTCCGTCGACAACATTAGAGAGGTCACATATCATTGGCAGAGAAACCACCGTGGAAGACCTATGCATCGAGACATGGAGACGTCGCCTTGCTGGTAGCAACCAATTGAAATGAACACTCTCCGTCTCCGTCATCCATAAGACTAAAAGTTCACCTGGGTGGTCCCAACAAACGACCTTTCAAAATTTGAGTGAGTTATGTGCATCCCTGAGGGCAGTCATAAAGCAAAGAAGATTCTTCCCGAAACCACTAGTCTTCCCTACACTCCTTTCGGGTAGTTTCAGCTCGGTGCAATACTCCGACCTAATTAAGAGAAGATTCAGAGCCTTTGGCTTTGACCCAGCAGGCAACGACATCAACAAGAAACTTCCACCGCCTAGAAGTGAAGACGCCTTTCGACGCGACACGTGAAACGATGCCCGCTGAATGTTCAAGAATGTCTACACCACCACCTGCATCTGTCGCGGCATTCGAAGAGATGCCCGTCAACAACTCAATGCTGATTGAAGACGTCAAGATGCCACCACCTGCACTCGACATGTCATCTTAAGCGATGATCGTCGAAAATCAAACTATGAAGACTGAAGCGGGTACGGTATACCGCCGTTATAAATAGTAATTAATATTTATTTTAAATTTACCAAAATGCAAATGAGTATTTATATTGTGGATTGAAAAGGGTTCTCAAAATGATTTATTGATCACTAATAAGAATGAAAAGGTCATAACCTGACCACATATTCTTTGAATGAAGGCCAACAGACATAACGTGATTGAAATTTAATAATTATAAACAATCAAAAATTATTCACAAACAACACCTTTGTCCTACATTAATGGCCACTAAAATTACGTAATACAAGACGACAAAATATCCGTTCAGATTTTCATAAACACATTAACAGTTTACAGTTTTCGGCAGGACACGTAACGAGATTATTTGTTAAATGCTAATGTCCTTCGTTTCAATCACAGAAACTACTGAATTCAATTTAGTAAAAATGCCACGGCTAATCTCTCAGTTTATATATCGGAGAGTGAGAATTCTTATCGTGTGGACTTCTCCGCTCAGAGCGTTATGTTGGGTAACCACGGAGATTTAATGTGCAAACACAGTATTATTAACTGTTGCAATGTTTGTCTTTTTACCGTCTGTCCGGCATTGACGTAGTCAGCAAACTCCGACCCCACACTGAATTTCTCTGTCACCTTGTGACTCAAAATGAAGACACAACCGATCGCATGATATGCTGTCGGCTTTCTGGGTCGTTCTTGTGCACCAGCACAGTTGAACACGAACCAGTCAGACCCAAAAGACCACGAAGAGCATCTCGCATCACATTTTAAAACCTCGGGATCTTGCTCCTTCTCCTTGGGCGATTTTCTCTGGTCCTATCGTCGATGTAGAAGTTCCTGCCTCTCTCCTCATTGGCGGACATGAAACAAGATTATACAAAAAAAAAGAACTATTCTATAAACTAAAATGCTATTGGCAAAACATTCGCCCCTCCAAGCACTCTCAGGTTCAACACACCATTCCTATGACGGGGTTGGAGGATTTGTTCGGAAACTGTTGTATTTCTTTCGTGTCCACTCGGTTTTACTAGTTTCACGCAGTGAGCACTCACAGAATCTGTAATTTGGCGTGTCTTGACGTTATCACGTATCTGCAATTGGTCACGCGATATTTATCTCACCCGTCAACGTTGTCCATGCATCGAACTGCAGCCGACACCATATTGAGCAGTGAAAGGTCGTAAATCTACCTTTTCAAACTGGAAAGTCCTATTGTGTTTAGTCTTTCTTCCAGACTGATTGGAGAATTCGCTGACCCCTGTCCTGCAGAGAGTACATCTTGGAATTTTCGTTAAGCCAGGCCAGCGTAATGCCTGCCTTGTTTCGTTGCCCAGATACCTCATGTTAATGTGGTTCTATGTCACACCACAAGACCCAGTGGAAGTGGGGCCGGTTCTTCCCCTCACTCCACACTATGAAGGCAACTTCGTCGATCGAGCAGTCGCATTCGTTGAGGAGACCAACAACTATCCGCTCTTCCTACCAGTGAAAGAGGGACTGCGTTTCCTTCCGCAGCACCCTACACAACTCCGTCTACTGACGGGCTTTTTGGACGGGTGCGGCATCCAACACACCCCGCAATACAGCGATACTGGCTGTCCGTGGACTACCGACAACAGTGACTGAGGAGACGGTGGCCGCCGAGCTCACCAGTAGCGGCATTGTCGCCTGGGAAGTTCATCAGATGCGCAGACCAAACACAGAGGAGCGGCTACCGCTCTTCACGACTCAGCCCGCGGAACGTGTACCATGGCAACAACGGACAAGGCAGATGCTGGGACACCAGGTTCAGTTTGAAGTCAAGAAGAAACCACAGATGGCCCTTGCCCAGTATTTCCGTTGCAAGGGGCATGGGCATGGGCACGGGACTGCACTGGACAAGAGTTCTGCGTCATGTGCATGGAAAACCACAGGGTAGTCGACTGCAGCACCCCACGAGACGAGGTGCCTACCTGCTGCATCTGTAATGGTAACCACCCTGCCTGTTACAGCGGCTGCCCAATCTAGAAGAACCTACGGCCCAACAAGCAGACACCAAGCACTGACAAGCCAGTGCCCCCACAGGGCAAGCTGTTTCAAAACCGACGCCCACCCACAAGAACCCCTGCAACCGGACGCTGCCGCAATAGGCAATCCATCTACCATCTCGAGCGCCATGATGAGGGCGCTAAGGACTGCAACCACTCCGACGAAATTATTCAGCTCTTGAAGCAGCAAATTCAGTTACTGACTGCAGTCGTAACTACTCAAGTCAGTATTCCGGGTTCGACATCCCCAATCTGACACATATAATGAACACCGTATTGAAGAACTAGAAGGAGATGCACTATGTGCAAGAACTTCCCCTCACTCTAGGGATAATGTCTCCCTAGAAGATTTAGTGCCATGGAATTCAGATCCCACGTGTAGCTGTGCAGCCGTAAGGCAGGGCGCACGTTGTCACGCAGTTGACGAATGCGGCGCAACACAGTTTCTGTGTCTCAACCTTTTGGGGCGGAACAGCGCGTATTGAGACGCAGAGCAGGGCAGCGCAGTACGTGGACTGCGTCACGCTGTGTTCATGACACAGAAACTGTGTCACGCAGCTCACTCGTTTCGGTTTTTGCCGCATCACTTCTTGCGTTATTTAAAATCTTCCCTTACTTGAAAATCATTTTCAACTATGGAACAAGAAAAATTGATTAATCTGGTGCGTAACCACACTGCTACCCACATTACCAGTCATATCAAACACATAAAACTTAAATGTAAACAACAAATTTGGATAAGGTTCACCAATGAGCCCAACAAGTGTCGAGTAAATTCATCATTAATTTATCATACAACTGTCCACTTACAATTTTACTTTTATTTTCTCTTTTTGAATTAATTTTTATTATTTAAAAAAAAACAAGATCGATATATAGACTATTATTATTATAACATTATTTGTTTTCTTATTATTTTCACTTCATCATTCAATAGTGTTCCTACATGTCTTTTGTTGTACTAGGCATACGATAGTAATAATAATAATAATAGTGTCCCCGAGAAACACTTGTCGCGCAACTTGTGCCCGGCAAATGTTGCACGTAATTGTTCAACTGTTTCCAATTGCCTGGGACATCTGCAACATTTGTAGAGAGGTCTGGAGTGTAAGGTTACAGTTGAAGTTTGCACAGGGAACCAAATACAGTGTTTTCCAGTTTCTTGAGTGGAGTGATTTGTTGGTTCAAATATTTGAGCGATATGGACAACTCAGCTACTGCAGCTTTTGTTGTAATGGCAGGAGCATTCTATAACTTCTAAAAAAAAGGCGAAAACGACCGAGATGGTGGAATAGAAGTTTTCTAGCAAAAAGACATTCGAAAGAAGCTTATAACTCATTGATGGCAGACCTATATTTCCCTTAAATATTGGGACATAAGAGAGTGATTTTTTTTCTTCTTAAATACTGCATTCCAGAATATCAGCAATTCGTTGCATGGCGTCATTTCTAATTGTTCGAAATTTTTTTGCTCTGCTAAGTCACGTGAGGTTTGCTGGCAAGAGCTTCCGGAGTGGGGCACCACTGAGCTGGCTTTGGGGGCCTCCTGAGGTAAGCTTGTGGGCCCCTTGAACTTTGGGGGCCCCGGTGCACGGCACCGCTAGTCCTCCGATAGCTACGCCACTGTTTGCTGTTCGCATCAGTTATGTTCCACAGCACTGCCTACTGTTCCTAAGAGTTCTATAAGCTTTACTACATTATTCTTCAACCACTCCATCATGAAACATACACTATACTAGCTCTGAATAAAGTACGATTACCACAGACAAGAAAACACGTGCTTCACACAGTCTGGACAGTGAGTGTGCAGAGCATGCGCGCGGGCCCTTGTCCTGGGAGATGTCGCAGTCTGTTTCCATTCGTCTGTGGCACAAGTTGCGGCACATGTTGTGTCCCGCAGTCACTTGGCACATTACAGTCCCCGGCATTTGTGCCGGAACATGTTGCAGACCGTTTCCATTTCAACAAATTTCTGGCACATGTGCAGGCAGTTGTTCCGCAACATGTTGCTGTACAAATTTGCAGTAATGGAAACGTACCTTTACGCTTTTTTGTCGCGTTTTTCGCGCAGCACAACAATGCTTTGTAAACTGCGGTCTAATATACGCGGGCTACTGCTCGACACTGTTTCTGTTTTCGTGTTACCCTGTTCTGCCCTGAGCTGCCCCTACTGCACCACGCGGCTAAATGTGCGCACGGCCTAAGGAGTTGGTGTAATGTCACACAAGTCCCAGGAAAAATTGGGGCTCACTTTTTCTTCCCATATGCAATATGGGGTACATTAACAGACACAGAAACAGTGACATCTGTCAGATATGTCGTTGTTATAATTGCTGTCATATTTTCATTGATTGTATTGAACTAACGCGAGAAGTAAAACTTTTTACTAACACTGTTACTTAAAAAATCGTCATCGAAATAGTGAAGCCCTATACGAAATATGATGTCACGGACTGATTGAACAGTCATTTGACAGAGGACGTATACCTCACAGGAAATGGTCCAAGTTGCGATCTTGTGATACAGTACTTGAACTGTGTGGGGAATATCTCCACACCGTTTTTCAAGACTGTACTCAAATGTTAATGTTACAGTGTTCAATGATTAGTGTTGTGGCCGCGCGTGTAAGCAAAAAAAAAAAAAAAAAGTTTTGTATCTTAATGCTTTTCTCTGTGAGATAACTGATTGATTTAAACGCTTTATTGAGGTGCTAATGTTCAATAAATACTAACTTTGTTATGAAATTCGTTATGGATAATTTGATAAGCTTATCCCATTATTTTTTCAGCATATGTATGATGACTCATAACGTATGAATATTTAAAATTTATTAAATTGTAAGGAGGACGTTACATATGTGAAAAGTATTGTTTTCATAAGTGGCATGCGTTTTTTGCTTTAGACGATCAACGAATTAAAATTTCTTTGAATATTTTTTTTCCTTGTTCTGTACCTCCTAATTAATAATGGGCTATTGATCTTCTTTTTTTTAAAAAAAAAAAAAAAAGGAAAAAAAAATATGGGTAGATATGTCGAAGTTACATATTTGTTAAAAAAAAATTTATGTCTCGTCATCAATACAATTATTTTCTTATGGATATTTTCACCGACACACTCCCTTTTAATTATTTGAAAAGATTAGACCTTTTAAAGCGAATGACCAGGCAAAAAAAAAAATACAGAATTGGAAGTATTTTATTGGGGAGGAAGAACATTGGAGTGAAATGGAAGCGGAAACTTCAAACAATGATGATGATGATGATTATAACTTTAGAGATTAATATTAGAAATTATGTATTAGAATTTTTTTAGAATAAAAAAAGCACTGTGTAAGGCAACTGTGATTTACATCACTGAGGAAATTTGCATTTTAATATACGAAAAACCATTGTATCAGGGGGGAAAAAAAATAAGAATTTTGATCATGCTTAATTTATTTACATTCTGCCAGACCCGCGTGTAATTCGGAGAAATTCATCCCCAAAACTGTTTTCCGCCATTTTGTGGATCGCTGGTGCTGTAGTGAGTTTACGACAACTATTAATCTTCTACGGTAAGAAAAATCGCGGAGCCGTGTTGCGTCGATGGTGTTCACACGGACGAATCGACGCAATAGCGGAAAGCGCGGCGACCGTTTCTCGGTGGAGGTTTTGCGATTTATGGTCAGCTTTCACACCTCGTGAAAGAGAGTCATTGCGAGCGGACATGGACCATTCAGCTAGCTGTCCTCTGCCCTGAATTCGGGAGAAACGTTATTTACTTTCCTTGACCGCTGCCTGGTAGATCCGTTCATGTTGACTTCAAGGTTCGTTGAAGACCGTCTGATCCAAGAAAACGTAGTGAATGTTTCATGTGCTTGTCCACTAAGCAAATGAGTTTCTCGCTATATTGCTCGTGCAACGTGTAACTTTCAGTTTTGAAATTGCCGTATCAACACCAGCGCAAGTAACTGCGAACAAACGTCTTACAACAGTATTTGGTTGACTGGCATTCCCGGACAGAGATTTAAAACCGTAATCGATTTAACCAAGTAAAACCTTATCTCGTAAGATAATCCAACGATCAATTTTCAATTGTTGAGCTCACTGGAAAGGTTTTCTCCAACTGCGATAAACTCAGACTCCTCCATTAACTCCACTCATTTCAAATTCCTCTTTAAGTTTCCTCAACAAATAGTTTGCATCACCTTGATCGCCAACCATTATGACCTAAACAGATGTGGTGCCATCTGCAGCTGCTTCATCACATTTCTGTAGGCTTCACTGATACCATTTTATCTTAACTTATTTAATGGCACTGCACCATAAATCTTTTGTACGTAAACAAAGACCAAATGTACAGGTCGTCCTATTGTTATCCATTTTTGATTAGAGATTTGCGTGAAAACGCCATCAACAAAGGATCGTCCTGCCCTAAAGCCATTTTGTTTATCTTCCTCTGTAATGTGAACATAATAAGTATAAATATTTAAGGTGCTGGCCTGCAACTTCGCACATGTAGACAGTTTCTGTCGGCCCATGTAGGAGAACTTCACCTGCGGCTTTTCAAGAATGAAATTGACCAATACTTTGTTTTCCTGCATTCCTGCCCAAACGAAACAACATTAAAATGATGGATCTGGCTTTGTATCTCTGTAACATTAATTTGAAAACAGAAAAAGTAACAAGTAACTGACTGAGCGTTCCTGAAATTTATTATATATTTTCCTAAGCTCTCTCACTCACCTCGATAGCTATTGGCTGGAGAACAGTGTCACCTGTCAGCCTTTACTCGCAAATTAACACTCACCAGAGATACCATTAGAAGAAATTCGAGGTTATGTCCACAATTTATTAGCTAAGCAACTGCCACCAAATTGATTGCAATAATACATTCATCATGTTTGCTTTTCGTAGCAATTTATAGTTAAAAATATTTATAAACTTTACGGCTGAAAAATTGGAAACTGCTTTTTAGTAATATGTTGCTAATGAAAGCAACATAAAAAACTAAATTTATTCATGGTCTCTGCTGTAACTACGAATGCCAATTGTCATTGTGGCCGAGGGTAAATTTTAATTTAATTAAAACTTTCGCTAATGTCGTTGCTTGGTAAAAGTTTATTCATTACGATTTATTTACTTTTTACATATTTTAATGACGACTTTCGTCAATGCTCTTTGTTCATGTTATTAAATTATCTAAAGTGGAAATCAGAGCTAATATGATACCGAATTGAGCATTCTGGCAATTCATTTCTTCGAAGTTACTCAACTGTTTAATAATATGGAATGTGCATTAAATCCTCTGGCCGTTACAGATTACATTATGAGTGTTTTCTCGGTCTCAATAAAAAAAAGTCATACTTTAGAAGCAAGAAGTATATTTTTTTTAATTTTGCAGAGTGAACTTTAAGGGTCAAATACAAGTCAAGTTTGTATTTAAGCAAATTCGAGTCTGCGACCTGTGAAACAATTATATCATAGCGCGATATTCCCTGTCCGTGTTTAATACCTCTTTATTAATACTTCTGAGTACTTCAAGCTCAAGAGATTTTACTCACGTAAAAGGTGAAACACAGCTCAGGTTCATATTCGGTCAGATCATAATATTTTACCCTAAACACTGGAACTGTTCTTGAAATTAAAGGTCGCTTCCAGCCTCATTCACCGGTATCCTTTGGACCGCGATATTACCGCTCTCGGATTGGCTTTCTATGACTCCCACGGCTGCATATGCGGGGCCCACATTGCACTGTGAGAGGACGAGGAGTAGTTTTCTTCATTACTTGTTTTCTCAACTAGCCGCCATCCATGTGGTTAACATGTATTTGCCCACACTTGTTAACAAGCAACAGGGTTAGATTGGTAGTACAGTTCTTTATCCAACCTACCTAAGGTTAAGAGAAGTCAATATTAAATCCAGGTTTATTTAGCTATTCCTCACATTATTGCCTTTGGCAACTATGCCGCCACGAAGATGGCATCTGCAGGTGTACTATTCGTCGCAGCATCACTATAATGCCACACCATTGTGCGCTTAATATAAGCTACGTCCAGGATTCATTCAGTGTAATTACGTTTCTGTCCTGTAATAATACTGGCCAACAAACGTGGATAAATTTTGATCCTCACTGAGTGATTTTTAAACGGATTAACATCAGTGTTGTGCCACAAGAGTCTGCTGTATTCTCCGACTATTAGAATTTCTAAATGCTTACGCATTTAATAACATTCATCTGGCAAGCACTAGTGTTTTTTCAACCTAAAAAAGAGATTTTTGGTGATTCTTTTCAGTTTTTTCTATCTCTCTGATTTTATAAAAAGTTATTATAGAATCTGATCACATTTTATGTATTTTTTATGGTTCCCAACTAATTTTCATGTCTTGTTTGGTATGTATTCTTGCAGATTGATTAATAAATTCAGTGTTTAACTGCTTTTACCTTCAATTATTTTTTGGCGATTAGATCCCTCAGTTTATCATAAATGTTTCAATCATAGTCTGGAATCCAGGAAGAGGAAACATACTTAGACAAAGGTGGCGAGCGCTCTTACACCGCACCCGGGAAACTGGAGACGGATGAAGATGATCTCAATATTTAACAATTAATGCTTATGAGAAAATAACTGCATGTATTTAGGTCAGAATTTCCAGTACGCACAGTACATTAGACTATATTCCCTGCTTCACTGATTCAGAGCATTCAGCTAGAACGGCAGGTGTCTACATGCAGCGCTACAGCAACTGACGGAATCAGCAGCGTTTGGCTCCACGTAAGCCGAATCAACGGCAGTAGAAGTGATAAGATATCAATATAGTAGACCATGCAGAATACTGGATAGCGGATGTTTCTTCACCCTCTGATAATCCAGTAAATACCCTCTATTTCTCACTTACAAGCTGGAAGATTATTAAATTCATTCAATTTTGTGACTAAAAACTGTAGAGATTTATTATTTTTCAGTGTAAATTCTATAAAGAGAATGTAACCAATACTAACCTTATACAAATTTTTTTAGAAAAGTCGTGTTTGTACATTAAATTTATTTCAGAACGTGTAATTACGATATAAGCTACTGATGATAGAGACGCAAAGCCGCAACATTTAGAATGTTTGTCTTTCTGTCTGTCTGTATGTACCCGATGATGCATTGTAAAAAATTGTAAATTTATACCATTTTTTTGTGACTGCCCACGCATCATGTAGAAACTAATGAATGGATTTCAAGTAAACTTCATGTAGTACTAGTTTATGACATCGATTAAGATAGTGGATATTTTTTATCTGATTAGATAATGTTGAAGTATGCCTTTGAAACATCAAGAAATATAAACTTTCTCAATTGGTGGTAGTTTCAGGAGAAGTATAAATAAATAATGCGCTCAAACGTGATTAGGATCGCATACAATAAAAATTCAGGAGAGCCAAGTAAACGGGATAAACGGATCTGCTCCCCTGCTTTTACCTAAACAGTGAATATTCTTTTGTTTATCTCTGAATTATCTAACAGAACAAATATCAAATCCAGCGTGACGAAGTCGCAGACACAGCTACTCTGCTACTATTTCGTTGACGGGGAGATTTAAATTATTTTGTTTTTTACGAAATATGTGACCTTTATTTGTCTGTGAAGCTGCAATAGGTAAAAGTAAGTATCACTGCCAAAAGGGAATAACTTGTGATCCCATTGTTTCACCTAGTCTCAATGTCATTGAAGTTTTTGATTGATATTGTTGAGAAAGCTGACAATATTGCTCATCTTTGCAGTCAGGATGTTTAAGGTCTTTATTTGACTTCAAGTTCAGATGAGGCTACTTCCATCACTATCAAGTGCTGTCGACAGTGAATACTATACTAACGTTTGTAGTCTGGAATATAATGTAAATGGAAATAGGCTTTATCAAAATCATTGTTTAAATTTATACTTTCCTTGTTTATATTCCCAACTAGTACTTTCTTTGTTGCTTCTGGCTTTACGCCTCGTCGACGTCAGTAGAGGAGGGAGGGGACTGTGGGGCAATGAACTAAAAGAAATTAGGTCATAGCCTTTTGAAGGAACCATCCCAGCATTCGCCTGAAGTTATTTGTGGAAAACATGGAAAACCCAAAACTGGATGGCCGAACGGGATTCTAACTCGTATCCTCCGAATGTCAGATCAGGGCTTTACCGCTCACCCACCGCGCTCGGTATTTAGATTGTATTAGATAATCGTTGCTCAAGTAACTGCTTTATGTTTAGTTCTGTGTTTTGGAGATGGATTTAATGATCCTAACCAGTTACAGAATTTATCTTGAAGCATGTCATAGTAATAAAAATTGGCAAGTATTACAAACAAGAAATTTTTTGAGAGTGATATTCTTAATTTGACATTGATATCTTTCCTCTGATATTGCTAAATATGTCAGACCTGCATATCTGAAGAAAACCTTTAACCTAGACGATAGAGTGGACAGTAATTTAGTATGTCTCTATGTATTTGTTTGAATTATAGCAGAAAATTATCTTTCTATAAAAATACATTTACAGTATACCTTTGATAAAGTAATTCACCTCTTAAACTTTTTATACCTTTTATTCAATCATTTCGACGAAATTATTAAGCGGGCTTTGATTTTAGCTTAGTTAAAAATGTATTGTACAGGCTCGCAGTTTTACAGAGTCATGAAACGATAAGCGTCTCAGCAGATTTAAATTCTCTCTGATCTTTCTGTTTACTTTTTTTTATGGAGCCTCCAAGATCTAATTTTACTTTATATACTTTACTTCCTTCCTGGAAGGAAACTTTATGAGGTTTACAAGACCCTGTATCTAGTTTTTTTCCCTTATCTAGAATACGATTGTTCATGATGTTCACAGAATATTACCAGCGAACTACTTTTCTTTAACCAAACATTGATTAACAACCTGTTATGTTGCATAAAATGTTCACGGATAGCTAATCAGTCTCCATTCCCCGGGATGTTACTGTACTGATCACTTTTAATTAAGATATACTGAACGACAGAGGGTTGTGTAAAGAGTAATGTTTGATTTTTCATTAATAATTTGTCATGCAGAGAAATAGAGGCCACTAAAAACTACTAGAATTTAAAAAAAAAATACCTAAAAATTTCCAGTGTGTTTGAAATTAAGAGAGGCTATCAAGAACAATTAATACGCCGGTTAGTTCTGAAAAAAGTTCTTACAATGTTAACCTGAAACTAATTTCTTCTGTATTGTCCCGTCCGACACCCGGTTTAATGCGTGTTCTTTGTCCACCTGGTAGCATTTAGTTTATATTGACGTCAAAGCACTAATAATCGGAGAAGAAAAGGCAGGTAAAAAGTGGAGGAAAGAAGTTGGGGGTTAATTGAGAGTATGAAATCATTTGTCCCGAGAAACCAAGAACTTCCTGCCAAGTTGTGGGGAATAATTTTTATTATTTTTACGATTAAGCTTTAAGACTTCACTGCTATAATTCACTACAGCACTAATAAAAATATTCATCATTGGGTTCGATATCGTCTCAAATTGCATTCATTATATTTAGTTTGGAATGAATTGATAAAAACAATTATTTGCTTCAGAATGAAGGCCTAAAAGTTTGCTAATAATATGACGGAGGAATAAATTAATCCAAAGGAGTGCAGTGGAACCTGGTAATTAGGGAGCATGCACAAACCACGTGGCTCGGTCCAGGGGGAGGGGGGGGGATTGTCTGGAAGGCTACGTTGGGCTACTTGGGGGGAGGGAGGGTTTTGAACCAGGCCACGTAGCTTTCCTTTCATAACATTTTTCAGAGTTAAAATGAGGAACAGAACTCACAATAACATGTGAATATTTATTTCCCTCAGTTAATTATCTCCTTATGTAATTTACAATAGTCTGACAAAAGAAAACAATTCAAAATGTTTTCTGGAATCAAAAGGGAAAATAGCTACGTGCTACGTGGGGGGGGGGGGGGGGGGGTTGACGCAAAAGCCACGTAGGGCTACATGGGGGGAGGGGGGTCCAAAGGAGGCTAAAATGGAGCTACGTGGTTTATGCACGTTCCCTTATATCAAATATCTGCAATAAAAACTTGTAACTAATGAAATTATTTAGACCGAAAAAGTAGTCAGCAATGGTTTCATGTGTAATTGGTTACTAACATCGATCACGCTTAAAGCGATGAAAGCAGTTTAAAGTTAACAGATCTGTCTGTCATCTTCTTATGTCAACTGAAACACTATACCTGAAAAAAAAAAAAAAAAAAAAAAAAAAAAAACAGCAGAGTTTAAATGCTACACTGCTGATTCTAACTTTTGCTTCATTCCTGGGGAAATAAGTAACTAGTAATAGCGAACAAACATTTACAGTTGCATGGACGTGTAAAGTGGTCATAAGTAAAGAAAGTGTTGCTGGAAAACAGAAAAATGACACTCATCTACGCATCTATTTTTAGAATAAAATCGTTCTCGTATGAACAAATTTGCTTTTCAGTTGTCTAGCGGAAAGAACGGAATGTGAAATTCTGTCCGTAAAACCCAAGAGAAGACTGCAAACAAGTGGTGATTAGTTGGCAGATTCGTGGTTCTAACACCCATTTCACGTTCCAGTCTGATATATAGTCAATATAACTGTCATCTTTGATAAACATTGAACGTCTGGTATTAACTCAGTTATTTTTGGAACATATAATCTTTCTCAAAGTATGTATAGTTTAAATGAAAAGTTTCTCCATACTGTGCTTTTAGTAAAAGTTCTGTACAATGATTTATTAATCAGTTAAGTTTTGCATTTAATTTTTATTAATTTTTTTGTGTTTGCAATTCAGTAAAGTCAGTAGCATTTATTTATTACAGACGACATGTTCCGTCCATCTACAAACAAGGAGACAATTTCATTTCCATCGATGTAAGCCATAAATGTCAAAACGAAACAGGTATTGTTAAGCAGGCCGTTATTTCAATGGCCCATCCACCACCAAGCTGATAAATTTCGATGAAGGGCCGGCAAGTTAACCTATACTCCAGGAAATGCTAATGACAAAAGAGGCAGCTGGTGGAGCGATAAAAGATGAAAGTTTTTGAAGAGGCGTGGCTCCATCAAGTATATTACAGAGGGAGCCGCGGGGGTTGTTGCGGGGAATTGTTGATTGAAGTAAACTGGCAACAGAGTGGAGAAATTCAAACGACTAACCACCTGTTGGCTCTCCACTGCCGGCGGCTTTTACAGACCTTTTCAGGGGCCTAACGTTCAATCCCAAAGACTTCCTTTGTAATTTCCCTTCTGTAATGTCGGTGCGTTTATTTGCTGTTTCGAACGGCTATTAAAAGAAAATAATCTTGTGTTACTTTTTGTCAAGCATCAAATTATAAAAACGTGTTTGAATCCAGTGTATCATTATGGGAGGTTACACGTTTTTATCTTCACCGAAGTTTTGAAATTAGTTTTGTTTCTTGTTAGTCTGATACTGGATAGTAAAAATAACCTTTCTTTCAAGAAAAAGATATACAAGGAAAAATATTTTTAAGAAATTTTGTTTGATGGTCGTACTGCTGGATTTCAGGTAACTTATTATTTATTTATTTATTACTTATGGCTTTACGCCTTGTCGACGTCGGGATCGTTAGAGGCGGGAAAGGACTGGGGACAAGCATCTGGAAGAAATTCGGCAATACATCCCGACATTCACCTGGAGTGATTTGAGGAATTCCCGGACGGGGATTCGAAGTCTCAATGACAGTGAAATTATATCTCTCAATAAGCCACTTCCGGTATCGACATTTGCGGCCTTTACAAAAAAAGAAAAAAGAGAAGAGGGAACTTTTTTGTATCAAGTCTGTAGCGAAATTAGTATTTATATTCAACAAATTTCAACAAGGCAACGATTTATTTCCTACCACTTTTCCATGTGTTCTAACCAGACTACTTACTTATATTTCGAGAAGGAGACGGGGAATGTAAAGTTCTTAGTAAATTGTAAGTTCTGATCACATAGTAAAGGTTTTTAATGAATGAGCTATAGCTTTTTCTCAACATTCACTGTTTCATACGATATTTACATCACGTTTAAAATACTCATATAAGTAGTGGTACAACTGTTATTGCAATCGGCTGCTTTCACAAGAAATTTTCAAATTTAAACCCTATTTACCCACCACATCCACATACTCTATGGAATCCATAAATCAAGCCAAAAAATCCTATGACTGTTTCTCAATGGATTAATTTATTTCCTTCTTCTTTACAGAACTATATAGTTAAAATATGACAGTCATAAGCGGGCAAATGTGAAGAAAGTAGGAATGACTCGTCAGATAAGCAAAGAATGATTAAAACGACTCGTTTACAGTGTGGTGGGGTTGCACACCGTGTTTTTGGATCGCTAGTGCAACAGCTTATTTTATTACAATTGTGTAAAAAGTCGACTTTAGGCTCAAATCTGTTACGAGTCAAATAAATAATTAAACATATTGAAAACCTACCTCACAGCGAAAAGTGAACGATAGATGAATTTGAATCTGCATCAGCTATTTCTACACTAGAGTACTAATGCTTTTATTTTAGCTCTCATGTTGTCTTATTGTTGTTCCACTTCTGCTTCAGGCGTGTTGTTGACGATAATATTCCATCTCACCCTGCCATTGAATATCTTTCCAGTCTCCTCATCTGGTTAATATTTTCTCATCAATATTTTTGTGTGTAGTTTTTCTTGGATTCACCTACACGTCAATGGATTTTCGTGTTATTCTAGCTCATTTATTCTCATTACATTATCGTAGGATCTGTTATACTCTCCCGATGTATTCTGTTATTGTTTTTTCTCTCCAGCATATTCACTGTTTATTTCGTGTTATATTACATCTCTTTCGGTCTTTTACTTAATTATTTTAATAAAATTGTTTCTGTTGCTTGCATTTTCCTGTATATGTTCGGAAAAATATGTGATATCTATCGTGTTAAGCTGACTTTCTGTGGCATCTTGCTGTCCACACCTAATTTTCTAGTTTGATTAAAAAGATTTGAGGTCCTCTTTGTTCTGCTATATCTGTTGTTTGACTAAATTGTCACTAGTAATCACAATCACCTGTCTGAAACAAGTTTCCTAGTTCCTGGGACTCACGAATTTGTAATTTTGCATTGCAATTCTAATGCCATCGATGTGGTTGTCTTATGTTCGAAAGGGACTAGCGTGCTGTGTGGGCCTGGGAAGCCGTTTCACGAGGTCATCTTGAAAGAAAAGTCCACTGCTTTTTCTGGGTACGAACATCGGTCATCGTTCAGCAGTCAGACAATATACTTGCAGAGCAGCTGCTATATCTGACGCTCGCAACACAATGCATTGTTTCGGTTAATATTAGGGTTGGTTCTTATTTGAAGACATCATTGGTTTGTTAAGGCTCATTATAGGTTTGTATTAATTCAATTAGCTGTTCGTGTCTCTTTTGCTCCGCACCACTTTCTTTTTTAACAATCGTAGTACACGAATCGTTTCGTGCTTGTTACTAAAGTCTGAGTAGTATTTTTTACGAAAGTGGGTCACGTCCTGTCTTCCATTAGACACTTTTTAAAGAGAATGGCCGTTTACAAATAATCGTGCGCCATCCGCTCGTGTAAACGTTAAGCATGACAGCCGATTTGGGGGCGCCTTAATGCCAGTTATTTGGTGGGCGTGTTGGGGAATAGGTCGGGGCTGCCCCCACGCAGGACAGATACACATCGAGCACGGCGCAGCACGCGAGCCCTGCCGTGACGGCGGACACTTTGCGAGGTTGGCGCCTGACGAACGAACACCACTCACACCACTTCTGGTTGATAAGTACTTCCCCACATTTACACTCGCGGTATGAGTTCCCAATATGTGGTTCTGATAGCAAGAAAAATACGCTAAATGCTTTAGTCATTAGCTAATAGAGAACCTTGTTAAGGAATAATGTGTCTGTTAGCGTCTGAAACACTTCAAGATTAACCGGTGGTGGAAGTTAACTTTTAATACCTTATTACAAGTTTTGAATGAGACGCAAGCGGAAAGCAAATTAATTAGTTTCTTATGGCATTATTCGTTGGTAAATCATCAAATCCTTCTGACGCCTCTGTTGCGGCTAACTAACCTAAACCGATAATATGCCGGCCTCGGTAGCATAGGGGCTAGAGTGCTAACCCCACGTGCCGTAGGTCGCCGGTTCGAGTCCTGTCGCGGAAATGGGTGTTTTAGTGTTGTGTGTGTGCTAATCTCGTGTTCGTCCTGTAGTGTTCACAGTTAGAAGCTACTACTAAGTACTGGAGAAACTGGTACACTGTAAGAGTCATGATCACGTATAGCTTCAATTTCCGAATGCCAGAGGTGAAAGACAGGTTAGGGGCCTTTGAAAATCCCCGCCGAGACAGGGATTCGAACAGGAGACCTTTCGATCTCCGGTCAGATTCCTAAACTACTGAACTACCAGACCGCTCTAGCAGAAAGCTGAAACATTATAACTTCACTTCCCACCTCTGATTGGTGATCGGTGTGGTCTCTTGAAATGAGGATTAATCAGACGCTAGGGCACTTTGTAACTGCTATTTTGCACGATAACAATATAAAGAGAGAGATGTGGACTTACTTTCCAGTAGATGCCTGAAGGCAATATGATCTTTATTACAAACGCCTGCATCGTTATTAATATGATGTGGGTTGAGAGTTTACAGCTACAACATATAATCCGTGAAAACAGTTTAAAGAGCAGAATTCTAAACTTATATTATTAATGAAACTATCTAGTCTGTGACGCATCATCAAAAAGTAATTCAACTGTTTCGTACAAATTCTTCATGACCTGACCATTATATGTGGCAAACAATTAAAAAATCTAAATCGGACGCGAAAGAAATTTAAAAATTAAATATTTATGGAGGTGAGGTAACCAGTTCAATAGAACGCTTACTGACCTTCTGCGATGTCATGGTGATCCATTGCATACTGGAATAGTTGTGAGGAGCTGTCATGCCTGACGTCCTTATTCCTATGTTTTGCATGATCTGCACCGACTGCGGCAGTAGGCATCTTAATGCTTTCTGTCTTGGTGTATAAGACAAAACACTTGCTACGTTAAGTAACTGCGTTATTATTGCCTTAAGCCATTCGTGGTGGGAGATGGTAGAAGACCGGAGTTTCCTATGATATAATTTAGAAGAATAAATTGGTTGTGTTTTCGAAGGTAGGTCATGCAAGATTTAATCACTTCCTGTGGTGACGAGTATCTATGTGGAGAATTTGAGGATAAAAAAGAGATACGTTATACGCTCAAATTTGTATTGCACCTTTACAATTAATTATTGAGACCTGTGATTATTTTGTATTTCAACGGTGATTTTGTAATTAAACTAAAATATTTGATACTGTGAAAATTGTTTTTAATTTATTCCGGACTTGTTTATTGGCTGCGATTCAAATTAAGAAATATTGGAAAATGAAAAATCTACTTACGCATCCGAATTCGAGATTATCGAACGATAACTGTATGCTTTTCCGGCTAATAGTTATGAATTTTATATGAGGATCGTTTGACTGAGTGACTAATGTCATTCCATTGGGAAGAAGTTCGTACGTATTACCGTGTTGTTGCTGATTATGGAGGAGACTAGCACGCACCACAGGTACACTCCGAAGGCGAGCTCCCTTCTTGTCTGCAGTGAAGCAGAAGATCCCCGGACGACATTAGCCAAGCAGTAGACTGGCTTGCAGATTCTTTCAGATGCTATCGGCTACAGTACGGCAGCCAAGCACGCATCGTTGGGAGAGCCGTCTAAGGCTGGAGTAATGGACGGACATGGGCACTTCATTTCGTTTGTAGTTTGCACCAACAGAAGGGGGCCTTGACACATAGTTTGCACGTAGACTTTCACTCTCGAACCTATGCGTGAAGCACTGAAGTATTCTTTATTGATACACAACAGAGCTCAGCACTTCATGAATGGTTGCAAATAGACTGCCTAAACTACTCTCCGCACGCGACACAATTTTGTATGTCCGTAGAGAAAAGTCTTGTCTGCTAACTAGATGCGTGTACCGCAGACCTGGCGCCTCTTTGTCGCTGCTTGCCGAGAGCTCACCAACCTCTTCAAGTCCAAGGCAGCAGAAAATATTTTGCGGCAGGTATTCCCAGGCACCGCTGTTCAGACCCATTCATACGTGATAGTCTGAGTCCGCCTTCCGTTCCTAGACCTCTACAAACACAAGCGAACGATTTAGTTTTAAGCGTCCGAACTGCACGTATGAGAATAAATTGTATGCGGAAATGCTTAATAGTAGTTATGCGCACTGGCTTACAATTTGGACTACTCTACTGGATGTGGTTTGATTCTGAAGCTTGCGTCGCATACTTTCATGTATCAATAATGACATGAGTAGGACCAACGATACGTCCGAAGGACCGTTAATATTTAAAGAAGGACGGCACAGGTAATTGCAGTTGCGGAGTTTGTGTTTCGTCGTATTGTTTGATGAGAATTCCGTGAATGCTCTTGCTATCCCCACACAGGTAGCTACGTTTAATGCTGAGTTCAGCTTTTTCTCTATGTAGAGGAAACTACCACAAAAAAGATAAAACTTGGCAGCGGCTACACACACACGAAACGATGGTATTGTACAGAAAAACTTATTTAGCTTTCTACATAATGGACAAATCATGTCAGATTCTTTAGGTTTAATTCTCCTTACAGACCTTCCTGTGCAGTGTGCAATACGTTGAACTTGTTTACTTGTCACTGTTTACATTCACAGAGGATGATACTTCACTCGTTTTTAATGTATGTACCTTTGGTAGATTTTTGGTAGAGGTTATTATAAAAATAAAAGCTAATGTTTCAGCTGGCAATATTTTTTTTAACGAACAAGTCAGCATTCCGGTAAACCCAGATTTAGTGTCAGATATATGAAATGAGGGTGAAGTTTAAAAGTAGTGCTCTAACCGCAACTGCATAGATCATTTTTAAAACTAAAT
>JARYHS010008074.1:299940860-300116841 GCA_031002005.1 Vandiemenella viatica
CACTGCGTGCAACTCCAGACACTCCCACGGATGCTGCAATCCACGTTAGTTGTCTCCAACATTCGGATATATAACATAACCATGCTGATTTGTTACGTTGCTAGAAAACTTCTAAAATTAAAATGCTTTTAAAGAATGCAAAATATTAAAATGCAGGACAATTGTAACACTGATTAAAAAACTAATTTATGAACTTTATGCCAGTCTAATGGCTATTCCTGATTCACCTAATCTGGAGTGTATTTATCAAACGATTTTTTCAAAGCACTGCTTCGACTAGCCTGGCTCTTCTATTATGTTTTTTTATAGTATTGGCATTACACAAATATGTAACTAATTAAACCAAAAATATTATGTTAGAGTCATAATTGCACACAAATTCTGCATCTACATTATATTGATTTTCTTTCTACTTTTAGTTGCGATATCCTTTTAAATTTTTAGACATACCTGCCATTCTCCCTCATTATTTATCGTGAATCTTCAATTTATTTAGTTAACAAGTCAAAGGTTGTTTCAATCAACCAGAAGGAAAGGTACAGCGGTCAAATTTGTATCTTATAATTGAAAGCATGAGCCTTCTGGCATATTTTATGTGAACAAAGCAAAGTGCGTAAAGATTTCTTCCTTGACCACCATAACAACCCAGCTCCTTCAGATTTTAAGTCAAGAAACTGATGTGTTGAGACACCATACCACCCTAGATAAACGCCTGCTCTATAACATTAATTCTTTCACGAAAATAAGTAGCAAAAACTCTGTAGTAGAAAAAATTATAACTCTTAATTCAAATAAAACTAACACAAGATAAATGTAATAAATTTCGAGATGTATTATTTATATAATTAGCATGATCTAATCAAAAACTTGAGCGGTCTAGTTGCTCTGTTGAGGCACTTGCTTTCATAAAATTCTAGGCCCGGTACGAGGTTCAAATTCTGATGGAACCAGGAAATTTTGAGAGTTATGTTTGATCACATGAACTGTGACTGGTCGATCCTTCGGTTTGGATTCCACCTTAAACTATCCCAGAAGAAAGGAACTGGCAGATCTACCTCTGACACAATGGTTTAGTACACCTCCTTCGGGAAGAATCAGTAAACCCTGAGGATGTGGACTTAGCTCAGTTTTCAATCAAAAACTTATATAACTGAAGGCTATAATATATTTTTCATATGTACATTGCAATCGTTTTATAGTTTCACTATATTTATTACTGTCAAGCGCGAGATGCGCGGGAAGAAAAGATACGTTAATAATAAAAGCCACTATTAGTTTTAATATTAATGAAATAAACGATATTTGTAGTAACGAGGGCATAAAGCAATCAGAAAGGGTTGGCACCGACGATGGGGTAGTTTGACTGAATGTGGGACAATGGAGAGTAGTGTATATTTTAGTAATAATAACTGTGTGGAGACTCAAACTAATATAAAGAGCGCACTGAGGTGTCTGCTGGAAGGACACGGGCTGGGATTGCAGACCTCTGCATTTCCGTTGGTATAACTAGATCGGACACTTTCATTGTAGGATGGGGAGAGAGCACTCACTAGAGTGGGGACAGCCATAGCAAATACAGGTGCAGGGAAATAGCACGCATGTGGAGAAGTGCACGGACGATTGTGTCCCACCCAATAAGTTATTTGCAGTGGTATAACTAATTATGTGAAGTTGTGTTGGTGTGTTGACGTAACGGGACGACGCCATCAGGACCTAGCTACAGCTGCTTGATGCCAAAACGTCTGGATCAACAACCACGTCGCCTATCGCCGTCAGTAACCACCCCACATCTCCCACGATTAAATGAACAATTGCAATAGTTTAATCAGTACCACAGTAACAGCTTGAGAAAGAAACTCAAAAACTACCTATGAGGCGATAAAATTAGTTTCAAATCAGTTTAATGCTCATGTGACGACTTTGTCTTATTTTCAATGTATTCACTTAATTTATTTTATGTCCAATACTATTAAATTAGTAACATTAAGTTGGAATTGAATAAATGTGTTTGTCTTTTGTACATTTTAGCTGTGGGTTTCATTTAATAGTAATAATAAACCATGACAATAACCACTCCTGCAGGTTGGTATTTACACATAATGATTTATTCAGTTCTTTTCAAATTAAATTCAAATTTGAATTTGTGATATGTTTATTGGCGCCCAAAAATAATTTTGGAAAATATTATAAACATTATCTTGTTCGAAGTGATACACTTCAGGAAGATCGTTGAAGGTCGACCTCCGCACGGCAGATAGTTTGGCGTCAGACGGTGACAGGAGTTGAAAGTTGGTGTGTAACTTTAAGGGATGAATGGTCACGCTTTCTTAAAATGGTTGCCATATGAGAGCCCAAATAATTTCTTAAGAAGCGAACCTAGCGACGCAATGGTGGAACCAATAGTAGGCGTATGTACTAGAGTAGGCGGAACATTTATCCAGTAGGGATTGTAAGGAAGGCAGCTGTCAACTGAAATGGTGTTTCTATTTTCTGTTTCAACCAATGACGGCTAGCGTGGCTAAAGGAGAACGAGAGCGGTGCGTGGTTATGGTGGGAGCTGATCCAGGACTTCAGGCAAAACATCACTTGGCACTGATCCTTCTCGTTAGCTGGGTGCTGGCTTGTAGCCGCCTTAAGGAGAGTGTGACAAATGTTGTGACGGTAGTTATGATTCGTTGATTGATATTGTGTAGAAACAGTGTTTCGAATGTGTGTTCACAAATGCTGTGGATAATAGTCATCCAATCAATTGTGTTGTCTACAATCAACTAAACTAACGCATAAAAGAGAATTATGTATGCATTGAGCTTCACTCGATCGAAACCCTTAGACACGCTAGTAGATCAGTTGCTCTGAAACCATAAGTTAACAATGTTGAGCTATCTGAGTGGCACCCAAATCCTAAAATGATGTGAAATGAAGACAAATACTTAATTATCGTCATTCTAGGATGTTGGTTCATCTGGCAGATTAACAGATTTCGCGCGATGTTGATTTGTTTAATATAACTTCCTACGAAGGTTTTGCATCCTGAAGGCCTTAAGTTCGATTATTCCATTGACTGACATCCACTTGTGAAATGTCAGATCCGCACAGCACTGTAAGCGGCCGGCGTTTATCCCCTATCTCAAACCCTACATTCTCTGTTGACCCGAGGGCGTTGAGATTGATTTTGTGGGCTTTAGGCGGAAACAAACTTATTATTAATATTTGTTATTTTCAGGGTTTAAACACTCACCCCTATTCAGCGTAAATTGACATTAGCTAGTCATGTACCCACCTAAGAGTCATAAAGTATGACAATTAAAATGATGAATTATGCTTATGAACACCGTGCTCATTAAACATGCCCACATTGTTATTAACGGATGATTGATTAAATTTCAAGAGACTTTTTCCATTACTATGGAGTTTTGTTTATTAGGTGTTTCGGTTGCATCTGTTCAGTGTGTTGATCTATTCCATTGTTATCCATTTGCCATGATAAATAATATTTTGTGAATTCATTTTTATTTATGGTGTCCATGGAATCTCACACAACCATAGTAATGTTTACTACTACCCTCTATTTTATAAACGTTTCTCGGGAAAAAAATCGAGTAATATTATTATTATTGATGCTCACTATTTCGGTGACATAAACCTCCGTCGCCATCTTCAGGTGCAGTTGTAAGCCCTTGAAGTCTGCCTCAAGGCTTACAACTGCACCTGAAGATGGCGACGGAGTTTTATGTCGCCGAAATATTGTTGCATCAATAATAATAATATTACTCGGTTTGTTTCCTGAGAAACGTTTATAAATAAACAACGGCGAGAAAAATTGCATTCATTTATATCTACCTCTATTGTGGTTCTTAGGAACCTTTACAAGCAATCTCCGTAATGGAATTCACATCTTTATTGCAATCATATACCGAGCGTGGTGGGTGAGCGGTTAACGCTCTGGCCTCGCATTCGTGAGGACACTGGTTCGAATCCCCGTTCGAGCATCCAGATATGGGTTTTCCATGGTTTCTCCAAATCATTCCAGTCGAATGCTTCCTTAGAAAGGTCAGGGCCGAATTCCTTCCCGTTCCTTGTCCCTCAGTTCCATCCCGCATCTAACGACCTCAACGTCGACGAGGCGAAAAGCCATAAGGAAAAAAAAATCAATCAATATAAACTAAATACGGCGTTTTAGAGTCTTTTATTTTGTGCACTTATTGGCGCAATTGAGAATAAAATATCGACGTTTGTAGCAGCCCTCTGCCTTTTGTTTGATTACTCCTCAACTGTTATTTTTTAATTATCTGCAACTGCTAAATTGTTTATGACTACGAAATGACTAACCGACCAATTCATGTTCTGTAAACGTGATTCCTACCAGCACACTAATGCCAACTCCACCCAACGATACGCAAAGCTTCCAATTCTCTGAGTGCACTTGCCTGCTCCCATCGTCTTCGAGTGTTATGTATCTGTTCTTGAATATTTTCTGATACTAAGTTATTTCTTCCAACTCAGAATTTGCACACTATTTAAATAGTTCACTTACGGAACGTTACCTGATCCAAATATTCACCCTCTTGAAACTGGATGAGTCACCAAAATGTAGTAGCCAATCTCGCTTGCGAACACCCTAGCAGTCTGTCCCAAAAAACATTCTAATCATGGAAAGTTTCCTTGTCATTGCACTGTGACATATTCATTTAAATAATATACAAGAAAATATTGCTTTATCTATGCAAGCTGGAAAAAAGTGACGAAACACATAAATTCAAGGACATTTATTGCCTTACACACCAATGTCAGTCATGTACCACGTTTGGACGATACCAGGTGAATACAACACTACCCATGCCCAAGGCAGTGCTTGAATGGACTTCACGACTTTAATATGATCTCTTGTTTCACAATAGGATTTGCTTTCCGTGTCACTGAAAAAAATTCAGGTAGATTAAATAGATATGAAAAATGATGGCAGGAGGAAAAGAGTATACTGCCGACGCCCCCAGCTATCAATAAACTTTAATAGACTGATTTAAAGTGGTGAGCGGTGGGGGTACACTGTTCGTTTGACGTGGTTAGTAATTTCCATACACCCAGGCTAAAAAAAAAATTCACCAAAAGTTAAAGACTGCCGCATGAAAGAGGGTTCTATTACGGCTACACTCTCACCACAAAAATGAATATAAAGCAGCTTGTCCGTCCTTGAATTTCCTAGTCGGCGTTAATTCTGGCAGAAAAGTGCCTTTCGGGAGAAGCGCTCGCGTTGGAATAAGAGCAAGTGTAGAAAAGAGACTGGAGGAAAAAGAGAGAGGCTTTAGAGAATGAGTAAAAACGCTAATTTTATACGACCATGTCCCTAAAATAATTAAAAGCCCTTTTAAGCGGTATATTAAACCTCCCGCTCTGGCACGCACGCAGCCGCAAGCCAACTAACACGGTCGCACGCACACTATACTCAGACACCACGCGGGCGGGCTTCAAAGGCGGCGCAGCCGTCGGAATGCGCGGCGTCTCGTTACCGCGGCTTCTTGTTATTACGCGAGGATCGGCGGGGCGCTCCTGAATAATGCATCACCACATCGACTGTCGACCTGGGTAAAGCGAGCCGGAGCGCTCCCAAATCTGGCACCTCCACCGGCCGCCCGCCACCAATTCGCCATTTCGCAATACAGACACGTAGGGGTCGCCTCTGGGTCAGTCTCTCCCGCATTCTGTACGGTAAGTGTTTAGCTCTCTTCTATAACACACAACACGGCAGGTACGGATCCAAGATTGTGTTGCGGTACTGTGTTCAAAAAGATATTATTTATTTTTATTATAAGTAGTATTATGTGTATATTGTACTTTATATGTAGCAAAAACTAAGAATATGGTGATTGGATAAGGTATAATACTAATAAATATTAAGATAGGGCTAGCTTATAACAGCCAAGTAAATATCTTTGAAGTGTAATCACTGAGATGGCACCAAGAGGTAAAAACTCGCATTCCCATAGCGAAGGAAGCGTTTAATAGGAAGAGGTGACTATTAACTGGAAAAGTAGACACAGCTCTCAGGAAATGACTTGGGTAATGTTTTGTACGGATTGTGGCTCTTTATGGAGCAGAGACGTGAGCACTGAGGCGAGTAGATGAAAAACGGTTAGAAGCTTTTGAGATGTGGTTGTGGAGGAGACTAGAGAGAATAAGCTGCATGGATAAAATAAGTAATGTTGAAGTGATGGAAAGTGTTGGTGAAAGGAGAAAACTATTCTAAGTCGTAAAAGAGAGGAGGAAGAACTGGATGGGATATTTCCTGAGAGGGGAGTACTTTCTAAGTGATGCCTTGGAAGGACTAGATTGTAGGAGGAGAGTGAGAGTAAGACTGAGGTGCAATATTACAGACAACATCAGAGAAAACGGCAACAACATGGACATGGAGAGAAGTGCAGAAGACAGAAGAGCATCGAGAGCAGCCATGTGAAAACCTGTCTTAGGACAGAACACTAAAGATGATGATGATATGTAATTTCGATGGAGCCTGTGCCCCTCCATTGTATTACGCCAAATTTGCTTTAAATTCATTCTCTAACTGGAACGCACGGCAGGCACCTTTCTCCACAACTTATTCCAGTCTCTGACACCCATGTCTTCAAATGAATTCTTCCAAAATCTTTAGTGTCAGAAGTCATGTGTCAATTAATGGAATTAAGCGTAGTGTGTGAGCAATTAACGGTCGTGTTTACCAATTGGGAAAAGTTGGGATCGATCGACGGTACGTCTGTGTAGTTTAAAATTTTCCGCGACTTACCGAAATGAGTCAAGGCGAACGACATCAGGCGAAATTCTGTCATGTTGCTTACTCCAATCCTCTCCGTTTCTAATGACGTCAACGTTGACAAGCCAAAAACCGTAAACAAACGTTTATGGAGAGGACTAAGTTTTAACCTCCACATAATACCACTAATGCTTCTCCCAATATTCATTCAGATCCTGTGATGTTCTATCTAGGGTTGCAACAGAGGTCATCTTTGAGGATGCAGATGCGGAGGTTTAGTGCCTGACCTCCGCGGATGCGGATTTTTTGTGGAGGAGGAGATGGAAAAATAAATTTATAATCAATAAGATTATAATATTTTAACAAAAATAAACTTAAAATCAAAATAAGTATATTTTATGAATAAGCATGTCTTATTTATATGTAATACTGCATTTTTTTGCATCTCTCTCAACAATAATAAAGGTGGGATGATTTCACAAGTGAATTAAATTTTCAAATAAGATCCTTTGTCATATGATCCTTGCGTAGTTCGCGGCTTGGCTACGAGTAATTCGACAAGTACACGGCACGCCACCGCACATCACCGAGCCCGCCACCCGCCTTTCCACAACTTTAACATCCCATTAATAGTCTTACTTGTAAGACCTCTTGTTGGAACATGAAGGGGGTGGTAGGACAACTTGTAGGACGTGTTGGATGTTGTTGGACTTACAGGCAACCAACATGTGTCGCCGCCGTCCAACAAGCTATGGCGTTGGATCATTATTGGAGGAAACATCCTACAAGTGTGCGATAAGGGCATAGGCGTGCCGCGAGAAACTACGGGTGGAAAGGACTGCTTATATCTTGTTTGACCCCTTCTAGCAGCGTGAATAGATTAGCACATCTTACGGGAGATCTACCCGGAGATACAACGATTAGGGCCGTGAATAAGCCGCTTTAACTTACATATAAGTTCAAAATTGTAAATTCGTCGTTTAGGTAACAAAACCTTTCAATTCATTGTTACTTTAATTGCAGGATTGTAAGAAAAAATAACAACGTTTATTTATTTATTTAATGGTGTTTGGTTTTTTGCCAATTTTGACCAGTTAACAAAAATACATTTCTTTACATAAAAATTCCAAACACTTATAATACACTATCTGGCCAACATTAAAAGACATAGTTTGACAATAAACACATGCAAGCACTTCTCATACATTTATATATATTGATCTTTAAAAATAAACAATTCAAAAACATTATTTAGTGTCAGAAAAAACATAGACATTTATATTACATTACTGATCCATCCTTAAAAACATGTTTTGCAGCAACTACTTTCAATTATTTGTAATATATTTGTATATATGTAAACCTTTATATATGTATAATAGAAAAACCTATTTGGTATCAAACATAGTACAATTATTTATAAAACATTATTTTGCCACCAAAAATAAATAATTTTGAACCAGCCATCAATCATCAAAAATGAACAAGATAAAAACATTAATTAATATAATACAAATTTTAAAAATTTATGTTACATTGTGGAACCATCACCAAAACAATATTTTGCAGCAATCACTGTCAAGAATTTGTAAGATATTAGCACACCCATATCTCGTACAATCATACAAGCATATTTTTTTTTTTTTTTTTTTTTTAAGGAAAAAAAATAATAAGAGAACACTTTATTTAGTATCAAACGCATTGCAAATATTTAGAATACATTGTAGTAGCATGGGTAAACCAAAATTTTAACTTATTTGATGATGTTATATTAGATTTTTCGGTTACATTTAGCTACATATTTGCATAATTGCTTTTCCTTATCGTCCGTTAATGTCGCTAGGAAGTGTACAACTCTCACAGTTTGAATAACCTCGTTGTTGTTAGCTAAGGAACGGTAGGCCGAATCTCATATAAAGAGAAAAGAATAAGATATGTGTACTGCAATGTAAGCAGAGCCTCCTTTATATCTTCCGATTAAGAGTTACAGATGCGGAGGTAGGATTTCATGAGAAACTTACGTATTTTCGGATGCGGAGCTCCGTTATGTCCCTAATTCTATTACATACTTTCAGCCCACCCTAATTCGTGTAAAATTTAATCAGAATAACTTTAATTTCACTGCACATAAATTAAAGTTTTGGTGTTAATAGATTACTTCCTGCAATGGTAACAATGATGCATTGTTTATCTTTTCCGAACCCTTTGCTGGAACGGCAAGTGTAATTGAAGGACAATGTCTCACCTAGGGCACGGTAGCGAACGATAAAAGACATCAGTCAGTATGCGGCGCCTGTATGGAGGGATAGCAGTATGCGGCGATGATAGGATTCACATTAGGTAAGTAGGAAAGTAAGAGTGTGCTGGGACGAATGCCTTAGCGTGTGTGAGCAGACTTTATGGTAGATGTAGCAGTTTAATATTTAATTTTGAAAAATTTGACTATTTATAAAAGAACATTGTGAAGATTTTTGTGTTATAATTCGAAGCCAGTTATAAAATAAAACAAAATTCACAGAACAACTTGAAGTCAGTTGATAACATTAGCACCTTTCTTTGGAAGTGAAAAAGCGATTAATTAAGATTGTTTAGAAGAGTAAAAGTGAATGAATGTGACCTATAATAGACGAGGCCATATACCAAAACACCTGCATATGTTACAACCGCTTCTCGAATGTATTCTTTATTTATGGGAAGCACGCCTCTCACCTACCTCCTATCTTCGAATAACTCTCAACCCAGCATCTCTCATGATTTCAGTTGCTTGCCTTGTTCTATTCTGCTTTGCAACCCTCCACCCCTTTCAACCAAATCACTAGTATTTCTAACAGGTCGTTTAGTCAACTAGTCTTACTTTTAAGCTGACGTGGTTGCCTATCGTCGAGGCGTTCCTGGAATAACTTTGTCTTCCTACTAAGCAATATGCTCATTTTTGTGGTGTTCATCTAAATATAATCCATTAATTGCTCAACCTGAAGATAGCAATTAAGAGATTATAATAATGGACTGATAATGAACTATATTCTTCTTGAGATGTCAACTAAGAGCCAAACAGAAACATTACACTTTGCGCCGAGTGGTTGGAAGCGATTTGTCGAACAAGCAAAGCACACGGCGTGAAACAGGAGCGTGTGTTACAGTGGCCTCGGGCGCAGTATTGTTGGTGGTCCGCTCTCGCCTCACGCGCCGGCCATTAGTGGAATGAGGCGGAACGTTGCGGCTAGGCCATTGTCACTTCGTTATCGCTCCTGGTTGGAGAAGCCAGCCAGCTAAGGACTGATGAAGCGTCTTAAAAGGAGTTTACCGTCACTGATCACTAACTGTGCTTAGCCAAAAAAAAAAAAATCTCTATCTTTGCCATTAATTGCCACTATAGGTTACAACTGCAATAGTACAGACATAATACCTATACATTTACACTTACGGTCAAGAGACTGTGCAATTTACATATAATATCTTCATCAAACGTTCTAAACCTTCCACTTTTAAAAATTTTAGAAAATTATTTATACAGTATCTCTCTGAAAGTGAATTCTACGTTCAGTTAATATTACTATTTTATGAATATATTTACAGTTTTAATAATATTTTCGGTGAATTCGTTAACATATTCCTTAGTAGAAAGTCCGTAGCAGTTAAAGAAGTTTCAGACACTATTATTTTCATTTTAACTTGTATAAAACTGAGTGATTTATCTGCGATTAAGAAATACCAGCTATATATTATGGTCATGTGAGGATAAAAATTTATGATGCAATACTTTCAGGAAACAGGTTTATAAGTTGCATTTTTTTTTTTTTTTTACATAAAATAGAATAATTTGAAAGGGCACGATTTCTTTTTCTTACCTGCTTCTGATCTCAGTTGTGAGGCAAGTGGATTAGCTCAGTTAAAGAGATAATAAAAAACATGTTTTTTCTGTTTGTCTATTGTATCTTGACGATGGAGGAGAATGCTTTGAGTCCCAGAGTTTTCTTAAAGAGAAGTAGGTATGTAAAATTAAGGTATGGTAAAAAACGACAAAAATCTTTGACTATCAACTCAAGTACTCTAAAGACTATAAAAGTATCTCGTGTCAGAGGAGGTACATACTGATAGCAACTTTTTGGAACAGGTATCTTAAAACCAAACAGTTTAATGGGCTAAGCATGCTCCGCTCTAGGATACATCGAATTGTGCACTTTTAAGTATGACTAAAAATATCCCGACAGTATAAAACCTCATGATTTCTGTATAATAACTGCTCGGGACTCCCGGCGGGGGTGAGCATGAATCAGATGCAACGTTTCGGGACCGTTTTCAGCCTCCTTCTTCTGGCAAAATATTGATTTCGAGGAGAGCCTTCGGCGTTGGAAGTTTCAGGTAAGAGGTTCCTGTTGCCACCATTGGCAATATCTGCCCATACAATGTTTGCCGATTATACTGGTACAACTGTTGCCGGATTTCCTTTACTTGTTGCCCTTCAGGTTATTTCTTTATTGTTGGTTTTTGTTCTTCTTCTGCCAATTCACAATTCGAATGATGCCTCTGGTTTCTTATACCAAAGGTTTTCTGCATCTTATTGCCAGATATCAAAATTCGTTTTTGCTGCTTTCTTGTAGAATTTTTGTGCTGCAGTCTTGAGCCTGTCTTGAATCTTTGGTGTGTTGCCTAATACATGAAGGTCATTCATTGGAAAGCGAAAAGGCAGATGTAAGGCGCTTTTGAGGGTTCTGTTTTATAACACTTGCAGTTTGTTCAGGTGAATTTCAGTTGCAAATATTCCCAAGCGAGAGAGACATACTCCATTATGGGTCTACTCGGAACTTGGTAGATTTGTACTCCGTATCGCAGTGGTAATTTCCAGTTCGCGTTCAGGACGGGATACAGTGTGCCCAGGCTGCTTTCTGTTCTGTATTTGATATCTTCTACGTGTTGCTTCCATGTTAGTTTCTAGGCGAGATCTATTCCCAGATAGGGGACTACAGTCTTCTGAGGGATTCTTTCACCAAACAAGTCACGATTTAGAGGCCATGGAGTACCTCGCAGATGAAAAAATAATTGCTTGTGATTATTTGGCATTTATTTTCACCCTCTACTTAGTGATCCATTCTTCTAGCCGCTCCAGGGCAGCTTGGAGAAGTATTGTTATCATGACCTGGAAGATGTGAAATATGTAGTTTTGTCTGCAAAATATAACGACGTATATTCGTAGTATGGCCTGGGGATGTACGATGTGAAGATGCAGTGCATCACCTGGCCCAAGACTGAGCCTTGGAGCACACCTGCGCGGACGCATCGTCCGCTTGACCTTAGCAACTCGATCCTCACGTGAACCATTTTTCACTCAGGTATTTTTGAATCACCTCCACATACGGCTTAGCGATGCCCGTAGTCTCCATGTTCAGCAGCGTTCCCTCGTGCCATGCTGTGTCAAATGCCTTAGACATGTCTAGCAATACCACTTCGCAGCACTGGCGACGTTTTTATGCATCCGTCACTTCTTCCATTGCGCGTACCAGCTGGTGAGTAGCTGAGTGACTTGATCAGAGCTCGAACTGTTCGTCGGGGATGACATGGTGGTGGTGAACGTGGACCATCATGCAGTTCAGAAGTATTATCTCAAAGATCTTGGATACTGCCGGCACTAGAGACACCGGAGGGTAGTTCTGTGGGAATGTAGAATCTTTCCAAGGTTTGGGAAGAGCAACAATTTCCGCCACTTTCCATGCTGCGGGGTATCTTCGCTGCCTAACAACAGAGTTGAATATCTGCGTCAGTCATCTGATTGCTGCTGCTAGATGTTGTTTTAGGAATTGGTTGCTAATCCCTTCACGAATTCCACTGTCTCCTTTTCACCCACCTCTTTAATTTCTTGACCATCGTCGTTGTCTGGTGTTTGAAAATGGCGTCGCTGTTGACGGACGTCTTTGATGTGGTAGTCATTATACGGCTCTGCGAATGGTAGAAAGTTTTTTCACAGACGTCGGCGAGGGTGTTGGCTACGTCCCCCGCAGGAAACACAAGACTCTGTGGTACGTGCAGCGTTGGGAAACATTTTCCTGTACGAATGAACTTCCTGGCTTTTATCCAGGCCGTCCCGTCTTCCAATCTTAGTTGAGCCACTTGATAATCTCATTGTTCCCTCCGGTGAATCTCTATCCTGGCCTTTACTCGGTGATCGAAGGTGTTGAGCAGGGTCTTCAATGTTTGATCGCTGGTGATTTGACAGCTCTTGTGCACCTGGTTTGACTTCCTGATTAGTATCATGAGGTCGTGGGGTGTTTGACAATCACTGTCTTGCCTCTTCTGTGGCCTACCTGGTTGACTTAGTCCATTTGTCGACTGCAGTGTTGAGATGCTCTACTCCGGTCGGCAGTTGTTCTATCATTACTGGCTGCAGCTCGTTTCTGAACTTTTCTCAGTCTGCTCGTCTGTAATATCTCCCATTATCTTCTTCTATTTCTCCTTCCACTTCCCAGTCGGCTATGACTGGGTTGTGGCCCAAGGACATTTTGAGTTATTGACAGTAGTGTTGGATCAACTGCTATGTACTTTGTAATAAAGATGTTGAGAACGTCTGCTTGGCGCCCTTCCATTGTTGGGCATTAGACCGCGTATTTGCACTTCCCGATGCAGGACCTCGTCGCTGGTGTTCACAGCTCTGCTGTGCCATTCGCGGCGTTTCACGCTTATGTCGCCTCCGAGTATTAGGCTTTCTGGTATGCGGCTTAGTGCTGCCATATCAGTGGCGACCATCGCTGTTCCCGGTGGATGGTGAGCTGCTATTATCGTTATAGATCCTGACGCTGCAGAAGCCACTATTGCTATAGCCTTTATGCTAACCTAGTTGGGCGGCTTTGTTACGTGGTGTTTCATGGTCTTCCTGATGTATCTGGAGACTCCGCCATCTGCAGTCGGTCTGTCACGACGGAATGATTGATAGTTGGACACAGTAACTCTTATCTCCGGTTTCAGGTGAGTTTCGCACACAATTGCATATGTCTAGGCGTTCTGAGCGAATAAAGTACTGAAACTCCGTTCTTTGTTTGAAGAGGCCATTTGCATTAAATGCACGTACGTGGAGGCTCTGAAGTGCTTGCTCTTATACATCCCTGCTGGTGAACGGCTTCTGCCCACATCATAGTGACGTGCTCTTCTCTTTGCCGAAATGGGTGGTAGGTACGGGGAGTGGGGCGAGAGTCGTCGCGAGGGTACATGCGGTGGAGGATGCCAGTTGTAGTTCGAGTGAATTCTATCATTTACTCGACGGGTCTGTCTCGTTAATCTTAGTTGGCTAATCACCTGGTTGGAAGCTGCGCTAAATTGGTAGCCAGTATATCTGTTTAACAGGCCTTCCGCAAGAAGAAATTCCACAGCCTTCTTGTTCAAACTGTCCCAGTACCCATTAGCATGTAATAATAATTCTACTTAGGTGGCCACGTAGCTGAGGTGGGAGACCACCAGACTGCGGCCAGGACGACCGGGGTTCAACCCCCGAAGAAGCAGAGGATACTTTCATCGAAGCTGAACGTCCGGAACGGTCCCCCAGGCCCACTCAGCCTACTATCAAATGAGTACCGTGCTTGAAACTCCGCGGGTAGGTAAAGAGAAAGGGCCCGACCGTGTCGCTGACCACGACACATCCAATCTAATGCCTACGGTCAGGAAATAGGAATGCAGAGCTCCACCTCCGCTAATATCACGGGAATACGGCATTTAAGCAAAACAGAAGGATTATCTTTTTGGTAACTTTATCTTAGAATTAGTACTTAGTACTTAACTGTATCTTATATTACCTTACAAGATAGTAGTTGTAAATTTTAAGATAAAAGTTATTCGATACTTATGTTGTTTTCATATTTCTAACACATAATTAGTTTTTCATATTATTATTACGCACCATGTGGTTACCAACTAGGACAAGTTCCGCATTCCATAGGTTTTTCCTCAATGTAATGTATTGAACCTAAAAACAAAATAAAAATACTATAAAATTATTTTTCAGATGAACGAAGGTGATTCTTAGAAAACTGTATATTTATATCTTGTTAGAAACAAATATGATCTGAAGTTTGGTCTCTTACAGAAATATTTGAGACTACAGAACTGAAAGCCACTTTACGGAACTGTGTTTCTTGCTTATAGTCTGTAAGAAGATCCCCGATGTGACATTAGTGTTCTGTAGTTAACACATTTCCGCAAAACATTGGCGCAGGCGAAGTTGGCTAATTAGCTTATAAAACGAGGTGCTTAACTGAAGGCACAAAACGTTTAAAGACCTGTGTCCGCTGTTATGGTATTTCCTTGCCGGTAAGCTGAATGGACCCAGGCAAGAGTTAATGTAGAGTTTCGGAACTCAGAACGCCAGACGTCTTACAGAAACAAGCAGCAAGTTCTGTTCAATTATAAGTAACAGATGATAATATTAACGGAAAACAACTACGTGCTGTTTACCCAAGCAAGTTGATTTTAAAGAAGAAATATTTCTTTAAAAATGATTGGAGTGTGTTAAAAATCTATATTAGTTTACTTCTACACCAAACCTCAATGATCAAGTATAAACAAGATTCTAAAACATATTTAAATTGCTTATAACTACCTTCCAGCTGTTGAACAATTTGAATTAATTCTGTGTTCCTTTTTCTTTTTCAGCTTCTCACTAATGCGAATCAATAGGGTTTAACAACTACACTATCTCTGGTCATTAAATATAAGAAATTATAATTTCAAATGAAGTTATGTTCAGTTTTGTCATGTCTGTCACGCGTTATGCCACCCGGCCTTCTTCAGCGAGCCAATGACAGCCGAAAATATTTCCGCTTTCTGTCCAGTGATGTCGCTATTGTAACAAGCTAAGAACCTTTAAATTAAAATTTCAAACCAACCATAAACAAATATATGTATTTCGTTTAACTCTGCATGTGGATGTTTTCGTTATACTCTCTTTCCATGAATGGCGCTGTTACAGCAAAACTATGAATAAAAGTTAGCTGTTTGTCTTTGCGTAACATATACCTTTTATAATAATATGTTTTACCTTTTCAAACAAATGGTGAAGAGAGGCGTGTATTTCTTTAAAATCTACATGTTAATAATAAAGTTTTTTCTATTCTTGGTAGTAATTACTAGAACCAGGTGGAAAAATAACTAACTTTTTTTAACAGAAGTTGAGGTAGGCTACAGGGAGTTTTATTAAACAATTAAAAATAATTTATACGAAACTAACCGATACCGGCTACCTCGTACGAACGCACTTGGAATTTTATGGCTAGAATTGGATGTAGAAAGGTGTAAGTTAAGTAAAAGGTGTCCGAAAAGCATGGAGTGGGAATATAAAAATGGGGAAACCACCATCGTACCATTCTACCGCTGAAGCTATCTCATGAAGAGGACCAATTCTTAGTAAGTTTAAAAATAGCAACAAACTAAGGATGGGTGTTAACTGTGGATGACTGCCTTCCACAGTACCACTGGCAGATTTTTGTCTGTGGTTTAATACTATTGTCACTTTCTGGGCACATCTTATTTCAATAACAACGTTTTTTGTTTTTGTGTCCTTTGCTAAGATATATAGGATTTAGGTGTTGAAAACCCGTCAGCTAACTATACATAACTGTCCATGGAAAAAACACGTAGCATTCTTTTCTAAGTGTACACTTAGGTTTTCGGAATCTGCCACTGGATTTTGTTGAAAGTCATCGCAAATTCTAGTGGGAGCTGTAGTCACAGCTTTTACGTTGCGCCCCAATTGTGTTATTTGCGGGTGCGTACGGTTGCACATTCGCGGTGTTTGTACATGAAACTTATGAACAGATTATACACAAACTTAATGCGAGAGAAACAAAGTCTGAGCGACCGATATAAAATTATAGACTTAAGCACGTTATCAGTTTATTTGTCACCGTTCGGTTAGTTTTCAAAATTTTATGACAAAATGTGTTAATTATTCAGAAAATAGTATCCTGTGTTCTTCCTAATGATACATTGTATTTCATTGCCAAATTTTATCAACACTGGATTAGTCGTTTAGTCTTAAATACGTAACAGACAGAGAGACAGAGTTATTTTCGCATCTGTAATATTAGTGTAGATAAAGATTATCAAGAAATGTAGATATTAACATAAATCACAAAATATATAATATTAATACGGTAAAAATGTTATTTTTGTTGATGATAATAGCATGTGAAAGAAATAAAATAATTAACAGGTATTCATTTTTGTAATTATACTTTTCTTGGAAACTTTTCCAGAATCAGTAAACTATCCTTCTTTTTGACTGGTCCTTTAACTACTTCCTTTACAAAACAATAGTGCAAGGTTGTTGGAAGTTTTGTTTATCTTAGAGCGTATTTCGCTTCTCGAGCAGTTCACCTGCGCCTTCAACCAGAATTTAAATTCAATGTTGCATATAATTGTGATGATTCGTGGCAGTAAAGCATATCTCCCTTTGCATATCTCATCATTTTTGCTGTATTATTTAATTTGCCTTATGTAGCGCCTTATACTTGGTTACGGTTATTGTGTAAAACAAATTGTATAGGGAACGTTCCAAAGCTTTACAAATAATGTGAGAAAATTATTGACTCCTGTTTACATAGAATAATTGATTGAAAGGGCGAAAATTCATAGAGAAACTGCAATTTTGGAATATGTGTATAAGCTCCCCCGCACCCATGGCCATTTTTGCTGAAATAGCATTTAATGCATATGCTGAAGTTGTATTTCACAGCTCCAGTGCGGTGTGTGTGATTACCGCCCACTGGATCGAGGAACTGTACCGGGGCGAGATCGAGTCCTCGCCCCCGCATGCCGCCCGTCCTGATCGCAGTATTTAGATAATTTTCTGCAATCACGAAGGTGAATTGCTGGATAGTCTCATTACACAAACAAAAATACACTCATCACACAGAACTCAATTACATGTTTCGCAGTCAGCTGCCATCACAACTTTCCTCCCTGGGTGGCACCAGGCTCAGCGACAAGTCGGCCAAATCGCAGAACATAGCATACTGACGTAAGCTGACCCTGCAATAGCGGGATAAGTGCAAGGAAAGAAAAAAAAAATCTTTGTGTGTGTTTCACGTTGGTTTCGGAGTTTTTGTTTTTATAGGTCCGTCTCCGTGTGATCAGTTCATGCAAATCAAAGTAAAAAGATGCGGAAGGCAAGGCACTAGGCGATTTTTCTTTTACTAGAAATTTTCTACTAAAACTTAAAACAATACTTTATTGGTATACCACATTTCAATATGTAACCTTATGTAAGGTTATACCAAAGGCTTTTATTCCTCCGGCAACAGATTATCACTGATTATATCAGTTCCTGTTGTGCATTGTAGTAAGGATTTGATCTCGTGTCTTTTCCTGATCAGAATAGGTCTTGCAATCCACAATCACAACAGTTGTCACGCAACCAGTGACTGCTGCATTATAAAAAATACACTATGGAAGTTTAAAACGCTTAAATACCAACACATGCAGTATGTAATCTGAGGAGACAAACGAGAGAGTGAACATTTCGTAATACGCTGAATACCGATCTATGGCATAAGGGTGAGAATGATCTGTTCGTACTCTGCACACCACATTTCCACACCCATGTACTTCAGATGTTAACCTTGGTTTTATTCGTTACCTGTAAAGTGTGAAACAAACTTCTCTTATGTGCTCTTGTTAATGTTCACGTCAAGTTTATCGTTTATCATTATTACTAGCCACAAAGCCCGTCAAAATTGACGGGTTTGGAGTATTCTGGCAATTAATTTCTTTTTAGTTGCTTACCTAAACAGAATTGTTTTGAAATAAAGCTCAATGTGCTGTAATTTCTCATCCCTTGTGATGTAGCAAAACGTTTCAGTTGTCAACTTGATGCAGGTCGCATTTCAGTCAAACCACAATCTTCGCTAATAATGCGATGAAGATCGATGTGTTAACGGATGACATAAATTACATAGCCTACAGTTGAAATAATGACCACAGTGAAAACGAAGGATACTAAATTAAATCATAACAACTTCAGTATTCTGGCAAATCATTTCTTAGCAATCGCTTAAATAAACACAAAAATAAATCATAATATAATTCCTATTGCCTTGCGCAATAACAAAATGTTTCTGTTGCTATCCTGGTTCAGGTTGCATTTCAATCTAACAACAGGCAGTTCAATCATTACCGTAGTGCCACAATCTGATGATGAATTCTTGTAGAACTCGACGAAATAAATCGAAAATAAAGAATAAAATTTTTTGTTATCTTTCTTGGTTTTCGAGATAAAGTATGTTGAAAATCAATTATAACTGTGATTTTGGTGAAGTTTCTCTGGTCCAGGACGTATTTCAACCTAACAAAAACCACCAGGAAGAAAATAAAACACATATAGTGCATTTCCACAGTGTAGATATAGCGGTTTTGGTAAAAAAAATTTCTGGTCCAGGCCAGATTTCACCCAAACCACCTAAATTTTGAGATACAATATCTCGAGAACTAAGCGAGATATGGAAAGAAAATGTATTATTTGTTTTCGATTTGTCTCTTCGAGTTATATACGAAATGATCATCAAATTTGGCAATGTAGAAATTTTTCTTCTGTTCCAGGCCGCATTTCAACCTAACCACGTCAATTTTGAGATACAATATCTCGAGAATTAAGTAAGATATCAAAACATTTTATTCTCTACTTTCAGTTTTTTTCGTCGAGTTACATAAGAATCCATCAACAAATTGCGGCTTCGCGGTTATCGTAGAATCCCATAACCCCGTACAGTACTACGCTAAAACATGGAGGAAATATTTTCTTCCTCCATGTGCTAAACATGCCGCCAGAGAAACAATACTTACTTTACACGCATATTAATACACTAGCTTCGAGCCCGTCAAAAATGACGGTTTGAACGCAATATTCTGGCAGCTCATTTTTTTTGCAGTTGGTTAATTAAACGGAACTGATATTACATAATACTAATGACCTTGATTTTGCAAAGTTCTACATATTTCATTTGCCGTTCACATAGCCATACAGTAGTAACTTCTACTGAATTAATGACGCCGGAAGTAAAGAACCAATTAAATTATGCTGTAACAAAATGTGTCAGCTGCGATTCTGGTAAACTTAACCACAACCTCCAGTAATATTGCGTTCGAAAATCATAGCCTCTATTACTCTCAAATGAATAATGATGGGTATCACCTATGGTGGTAGTAGGAATTCATTCTGAAAAACCTTGTAAGAAAAATAATATTTTTTAATTATATCTTTCGTTATATGAATACGTTACTCTGGTTAGATTATCAGAGCACTTGGTTAGGATCTGACATAAATAAATGCATTTTACGTTAGATGACGGAGATTACAATTTCGAAAACAAATAACTGTTATTTATTTGACTAATACATGTCGCGATTACGTATGTACGATTCTCTGAGTTTTTAATAAACCTCATTGTTTCTTATCGTGTGCCAAAAAATTCTTAGTTTACGGTTTAAACTGGTGCTTACAACTGAGGCAGGTAAAATAGCGTAAATAATGAAAACCCTTCTCCTTACATTAATTTATGCATCTGGTTGTCGTAGATAAATAAAAAGCGGTAATGTTGCGCTTTGGCGTTCGCTAACTTTCATATAGCAATGACTGTACACTCAACGTAAACAACCAGAGACTGATGCAAAGAACCAGAGACGTTTGGAACTTGACGTTTATAAGAGTAATTTATATTTACGCCATACGCCACATTAAAAAATATGTGTCTTTGCGTAAATGCTCAGATGCCGGTCATCTAATATCGCTTACAATTATTTTTTTCCGATTTACGGCGAAATGAAGCCTGGACCATAATAACGGCGAGATATTAGCCTGTTGAAAGCAGTTTGGGGAAGACGTACGTGTACAGTGAGATGGTCCAGGCCTCATTATATCAAACATGACTGTAGAATAATGGATTACGTTACGTAAAAAATCACGGCCTACTTGATAATTGAATAAATCACGGCCTGCTTGATACTTAACCATAAATCACGGCCTACTTGATAATTGAATAAATCACGGCCTGCTTGATACTTAACCATGTATACAATGTCTCTGGTTGTTTACGTTGAGTGTACAGTCATTGCTATATGAAAGTTAGCGAACGCCAAAGCGCAACATTACCATAAAAAGCAATATGTAAATTTAATCGAACGTAATAATTGTAACTTTGCCTGGTATTAATTTTTTTCCCCTACTCTCAGTATTTATTATATCACTGCTCACTGCTATTTTGCGGCAATAATATCGTTGTTGAATTGCGAGTGTCATATCCTTGATGATTTAAATCTGATAAAAAAAAGTTATCTTAAATCTCATTTAATAGCTAACACATGTATCAAAAACTAAGGGTATCATATATAATGGTAGTAGGAATTTATTATGGAAAAGCTTATAAGGAGAAACGAATAAGTCATCCTTAATGATATCTTTAGTTATACGAATACGTTATTCTCGTTAGATTATCAGAGTATTTTGTTAGGATTTTAAAATAAAAAAATGCATTTCACTTTAGATTACGGAGACTATAATTTCGTAAACGGGTAACTGTTATTTATGTGACAAATACATTTCGCATTATGTACATTTCTCCTAGTTTTTAATAAACTTCATTGCTTCTCACCTTCTGCCAAAAAAATTCTTAGGTTATGCTCATAACTGATGCAGATAAAGTAGCGTAAATATTGAATCCCCTTCTCAATTTCTGTGTCTAACTGATACGGATAAAATAGCGCAAATATTGAATCTCCTTCTCCTTATATGAATTTCAGTGTCTAGCTGTAAATAAACGAAAAGCAAGATGGTTGTACGAACGTAATATGGTGGTTGATGATTGGCCGTTCGTTAGCCAATAGGAGAAGCAGCTATAGACGACGCACGCAGACGCCACGTTAGCTTTTTATATAATAGGATATACTTATCACATTTCAATGGTCACATTGCATCGCGAAATAAACCAAATAAAAAATCTATAAGGGTTCTTCAATCTTAATTTTTAATATTCGTTATTCAGAATTATACTAACACATTTGAATAGCTGACACAGTTACATGCGGCTGAAATAAGGCATTAGTAAAACAAAAGTAAATTAAAAATAAATCTTAACAGCTTACGTCATTCCAACTTAATATTAGTTTTAATGGGTGGAAGGTGATATTTTCCACCGGCCGGAAACGGGTACTGCCCTGTTGAAATTTGTTTCAATTGCTTCGTTATAATGGCATCTTCTTCACATTTGCACCCTCCTTTTTTCCGAAACGTCGCCATGAATTAAATTAAAAATTCTGAAACGTAAGATGCTCCGCAACCGAAAAATACTTTCGTTAGAACGAAGTAATTAATTAAGTAACAGAAAAAAATACTAAAAAAAACGCATGCCCTCTGCTGTAACTTGAAGTGTCAATTTTAATAACAATCTATCAAAACTGCCGCTAGAATTGCGAACATTAACTTACATATATGTGATATCAACGAATACTTCTACATAAACTAATATTAAATAAATCTAAGCAACTAATAAGTATGTTCAGTCAGTTAATTTATTCGTGGATGCCTAGAAATATTATTAAATAACGTGGATATTTCTCTGCAGTTGCTTAACTAATCAGAATTGTTACAAAATAAAGCTCATTGTAATTTATCGTTCATTGTGCTGTAGCAAAAAGCTTCAGTTGTCATCTTGGTCCAGGTTGCATTTCAGCTTAACCATAATATCCGCTAAAATTTCTGATAGAAAAGCAAAGCTTCAATCACACGCAATTTAATACATTCCATGCATCGCGATATAAACTTGGTCCCAAATCTTCACAGGTTCTGACACATTTCTTTCTTAATAGCTACCTATGATGAAGATCGATATTTTAACGGCTAAGAAATAATGACTCCACAAGAACGAAGGATGCTATAACAACTTAAGCTATGCCATGTAATATTTCATTGTGGTTTAGGCCGTATATATCGCGAACAATTTGCAACTTCTTTCATTTGAAACATGTAATGTTTCAGTAAAAAAAACTGATAATTAATATGCCAATTTAAACACAAATAATTTCAGTAATAGGACACAGTTTAAATTTTGAAAAAAAACTAAATTATTCATGCCCTATGCGTTAACGTCAAATGAAACTTGTAATTCTAATCCATGCTAGTTATACTCTAACCAAACATTTAGCAGCACTGATGCTCGAAATACAAAGCTTTTATCTTACAATATCTATGGACAAAAAATTTAAGGAATACTTGAATATATCAAAAGAATATTACGTAAATATAAGCATCTAATGATTGAAATATCGATTTTAACGCAATACATACTTTTATTTCAGTATTCTGTGAGTTAATTTATTCACTGTTGCTTGGAAATGATATTAAATAACGCGCACTCCCACAAATAATATCGTAAAGCGTGACGTCATAGGCAACGTCATAGCTTGACGTCACCGCGTGACATGACGTAGGTGCTACACCGCTACATCTTGTCTATTATACTAATAGATTAGGCATTTACAGCCTCATTGGACCACTTAAGTCATTTTATGGTTATCTTCTTAGGCATGTGCATGCACCGTTTTTTCCGAGTTTCCCAGTATCTTTTCATTCGCTTTGGTCTTCGTTGTCTTTCCTCATCTGTAGGTACCCTCGTCATTGTGTGTAGTTTGTCTATTTTCGGTTTAAATCTTATTTTTTCGTCTTTCAATATGATGTTCCAGGGTTATTTATAATTTTTCCATATCTTATCTAACTTCCTTAATCCATCCTTACTGTTGCTTCAGCTTCCAAAGGTTTTCTGTGATTCTTCTTATTAATCTGGTTTCTGGAGTCCTCATGATGTGACGAAGGAAATAAATTCTCTTCTTGCGTGTTGTATCTGTGATGGGCTACAGTTCCCTGTTCACCACCTCATTTGGCACTTTCCTCCATTGTCCATCTTTCTGATATTTTTTATATGGACATGTTATTGCTATTCTTCTCTCCACTTTTAAAATTTTGTCAATTCTGTTTTTCTGAGTAACTTCAAATTGAGTTTCACTTCCGCATGTTACTTCTGGCTGAACCACCGTCTTGTGTTTTGATTGATAGAAATTTTTTTGTTGTATGTAGACCGCATTAGTTTTTAAGCCTTTATCATTTTGTTAGTTCTCTCTTACCAGGCAGGTTTTTCATTAAGTTGTATGTTATAATTTCTCCCAGTTATTTAAATTGATCTACTATTTTTAATTTCCTGTTATCCACAGTTATGTGGTTTTCTACTAGAGGCTCTGTTACCATAATTTCAGTCTTTTAAAAAGATATTTGGAGTCCTAATTTCTGTGCTATATTTTGTAGACTAATTACTTGATTCCTGGCTTCTTGTATGTTATTAGCTAGTAACGCTAAGTCATCTGTGAAACCCAAACAATTTAGGTTTATTTGATCCTTCTTGGTACCAATTTTTATGTTTTTAGGGTTTTCCTTGAACCATTCTCTCATCACGTATTCAAGGGCGCAGTTGAAGAGCAGTGTTGGAAGACCATCTAACTGTCTTATCCCTGTCTTAATTTTTTTTTCCCTTACGGCTTTACGCATTGTCGACGGCTAAAATCATTAGTGGCGGGATGGTACTGGGGACAAGGAACGGGAAGGAATCAGCCATGGCCTTTTTGAAGGAAGCATCCCGGCATTCGCCTGGAGTGATTTGGGGAAACCATGGAAAACCCAAATCTGGATGCCCGGACGGGGATTCGAACCCGCGTCCTCCCGAATGCGAGGCCAGAACTCTAACCGTTCACCCACCACGCTCGGTCCTGTTTTAATCATAAATGGTTCAGAAGGTCCTCCTATGAAACTTACTGTAGATTTTGTATTTGTGAGGGTTATTTTTATCATTTTTATAAATTTGGGATGGAGTTCAAAATTCGTTAATATGTCCAGCATTGAATCTCTGTGGATACAATCACAGGCTTTCTTGAAGTTTACAAATTTTATTACTAGTTGTTTTGTCTTCTTTTGTAGGCATCCATTAATAGTTTTAAGGTGATTATCTGTTCTGGGCAGCTTCTTCATGGTCTAAATTCTCCTTGATATTCTCCTAGTTGCTGTTCAAGTTGACATTTGCAGCGATTGTATTCTCGACAAGACTTTATAAGTGTAATTGTCTTGATTTGATTTTTCTCCATTTTTGTGTATTGGATGTATTATAGCTGAAGTCCAATGTTCTGGTAACTCTTCTCTGTTACAGATTTTCACCATGCGTTGGTGTAATGCTTTCTTTGCTGATTCTGCAGCATATATCCAGAGCTCCACGAATGTTTGATCTTCTCCACTTGCTTTGTAGTTCTTGAGCTCTCTTAAAGCTTTGTAAACTCCTTATATTGTTGGTAGGTTTATATTTTCTGCTGGTGTTTTTATTGGGATTTCTGTGTTTATTTAAAGAAGTTCTGGAGGATTCTCGCAATTCAGTAGTCTGTTAAATGCTTCTGCTAGGATTACCTTATTTTCTTTATTGCTATGGCTATCTTATTATTTTTATCCTTAGCATTAGTGTCGGAGGATCTTATCTTTGGAGTTACCAGCTAAATATTTTGTAGTAATCTCGGGAGTTTGTTTTATCGTTTATATATATAAAGATTAACTCGAATTTTTCTTTCCCATCAGACACATTTCATCTTCTAACACTCACTGAAGCTTAGTGCTCATATTAAACTTGGCAATACAGACACTCACTGAAGCTTACTGCTCACAATGAACTTGGCGATACAGACTTATCCTGAACAGCGCTCACTTTATGTTCCAGTTCTCCATATCACAGTAATAGCGACATATTTCTTGGTGATACCCATCTTAAGATGCATCAACGCGCTTAGTGCCAGACAGCGAGTTAATAGCATGGGTATTCGACCTAAAAGTGACCTTGCTTAAACAAAAGGCATTACGCTTTCTTGCAAGGATCAGCTCCCATTGAATACATTGCCCCAAAGACAGTCGTGTGTAGAGATTTCTTGCTATCAGGCTTGGCGTGTGTAGCACAGCGCACCCTTTCAGAGGGAGGGAGGGAATTCATCCGTGGTTGGTCAAGGCCATCTGCTGGCTCTGGGCCAGCTGGTAATACCTTTTGGCTGATCAACGAGGGGTAAGAGGTATCCGGCACTACCTATACAGCACGTCGCTCCCTTTTCTGTTATATTGTACTAAATTCCTTATCCGCGGTGTGTTAAAAAGGAAAGCTGCTTTACATGCTCTTGAGAGATAAAGTACAAATTTTCTGAATGAGACTTTGATGCATACAAACCCATAAACTCAAAACAACTAATACACAGGTATACTTCCATGAATGTTTATAAAAAAGACACACAAAAATTCTCAACCAATACCACAGGGTATACAGCCCAATATTTACAATATTTCTACCACAAAGTATTTTTGCTCCGAATAAAAAGTGACAGTCTATGACGTGTGCGATATACCTGCAATTTTGCCATAACCAAGCAGGAAAACAGTTATCATGTAATAACGAACCACATTTATGTACAACTTTCGTAAATGATCCAGTTCAGCACAGTAATTTTATTTTCCTAAAAGCACATATTTTGCGCGGTTTGAGAAATTTTTGGAGTTGGGGATAGCGTCGCGGGTAGGATATTATGAACAATGATGCCGCCAAACCCTATGAGTACCGGTTTTGTCCAAGTAGGTAGAACATAGAATGTGAACAGGAGACTGGATTCTCAAGAAATGTTCCTGACCATGAAGAATCTTACGTGGTCTTAAATAAATGGCTTCGCCTAAACTTGGAGATTATAAGATCTGAGGGCGCCGCGTAATCATCTTATGTGAGAGGGCTCATGTTCGTGGAAAGAGGTTACAACACGGGGGTTAACGATCAGTCCGCAATATTCCATGGAAGACGCTAACGTATGGCGCTGTCCTTAGCTAATAGCCTATTGTTTGACGCTTGCTCTAATGCTGGTTTGTTTCTTTACAGTTTACGTGCACACTCCAGTGCCGAGAGAAGAAACTGCGACCTGGCCTCGCATTCGGGAGGACGCAGGTTCGAATTCCCTTCCGAGCATCCAGATTTTGATTTTCTCTGGTTTCCCCAAATCACTCCAGGTGAATTCCGAGATGCTTCCTTTAAAAGGCCACGGAAAATTTAATTCTCGCTCCTTGCCTGTCTCTAATGACCTCGACGTAGACGAGGCTTAAAGCCACAAAAAAAAAAGAAAGAAACTGTCGCCATGGGGACGATTGGCGTAAATATTAAATCAGCGATCACAGAAATGCAGGTGACGTGGATCTTGACATCAATAAAGACAGTCTAACACGTCACAGTTTTCTCCAAAGTGCTAAGTTTGCTTATGAAATCAGTTTAGTGAGAGCCAACAGCATTTTAATCGCGACTCATCCAGTGTCAGTTGTGTCAGTTGAGTTACGGTTGTTTAGTCATCAGTGGTGTGATGGTTATGGTCACGTTGCTGTGCAGACTGGAATCAACATTGATTTTAAAGGAACAAAAGACTTTCACAGTAATTTCATTGTGTTGCCTGTGATTTTAATCTGAAGCGAGCTGCGCTGAGAAATCCGTGACATTTTGATGGAATTTAATGCTCGAGCATAATCAGTTTTATTTGAACTTGAGATAGTCAAGTGTGGCAGTACCTTTCAAGCTGCTACGCGTTGTGCATGAATACTCAGAATTGTAGTTGTCTCTATAGGAATACGCATAGCTCGTAAATGAAACATACCAGAAGCCATACTTCATGTTTAAATGTAATGTTGTAATGATGAGTGTTTAATTATTTTTGTCAAGTGTAACATTTTCTGGTGCTGATTTAAATGAACCATTCTGTCAATTTCTTGTGTTTTATGCAAATTTAATTTATTTTCAGCATTAAAATTTTAATTGCACAAATAATATCTTTGTTTAATTAAAATAAATTAATGATACATTGTAGCTTATATAACAGTTTATTGAAAATGAAACTTTCTCCTATCAACCCTAAGATTAATATTCACAGATATGCATAAATTTAAATGAAATTAGAATCCAGAGTAAACATAAATACTGTTTCAATATCTAGTAATATTTAAATGCGAAATTTGGAGGTAAATATACTGGAAGTAAAAAGTGAAGCAACCAATTTTCTCTAAGAGTATATTTCTCCTGACGCACAAAGTAATACCTCCTTAATTACAGTGCAAGTGCACTATAAATATTGTTTTATGCAATGCCATTAAAATCTATTTCCCAGAATGTAAGATTATATTGATTAAATGGAAACGTACAATTAGTACAACTTTGTTGATATTTATAAATACGAAATGTTTATATCAAATGAAGAGACGAATATTGTTTGTTGTGTATGAAATAGTAAAAAATAACCCTCTAAAACCATTTACGTACACAGTGAATAAAGGGGGAAAAACAGACTATTCCGATTTAGAAACAATCTGTCAGTAATGCAGGTTTATAATTAATCTTAATTATTAATATCAGCAACTCTAAACTATTACTAGCGATACCGCCTATTAACGCAGCTGATAGTGGTCCATAAAACATGCTCACAAGATGATTGCAGTAAACTCACTGACGTTACGGTGCTTCATTCACCTGACTTATCAGATTTGGCATATCTTCAGTGAAACAGGTATCTTGCAAAAAATAATAGTAATAATAATAATAAATAAGCCTCCAGCGAATTGTATGAACACTCACTTATGTCACAGTTTTTGTGGCCGATTTCGTCTTAGAACACAAGAGCGTTTAAAATAATATTTAATAATCTGTCATGGCACATATGCTACCTTTTAATACGTAGTCGTAGTAACCTACCTACCTATATTGCTGATGATTTAGGTACCACTTTGAACCTTTTATGGTCCCGAATCATAGAAACTGGGAAGTCTCTGAAAAAAAATAAAAAGCGCTATTTTACAGTCGAAACAAAGACTGACCGCTTCGCAAGCCCATATCTGTTGGTGACAATGGAAATAAAAGACCTTACGGTCCATGCGAACTTCAGGAATCACCAGTATAGAAAATACGACTATAGGCTCTACAATGGCAGGTTGAAGGACAAGCTACAACTATTCTGAGTTCCTTATTTTTCTCGTCTTTCTTTTTATTTTTTTTAAATTGTATTCCAAGTGCTACAGTATTTGTGTCGCCATTTTATTCTTTTCTAAACGCGAATCATACGGGGTGGGACCGGGGACAAGGAACGGGAAGGAATTCGGCCATTTCCTTTTGAAGGAACCATCCCGGCATTCTCCTGGAGTGATTTGGGAAAACCACGGAAAACCAAAATCTCGATGCCGGACGGGGATTCGAACCGGTGTCCTTCCGAATGCGAGCCCAGAACGTTAACCGTTCACCCACCACGCTATCATTCAGGAACAAGGGATGAAGATCGCTGGTATACAAGCGATTGCAGGGTTCAAAATACTGTCTGTTGCAAATTGGCAAGCCGTGCTAAACTGCTGGAAGTACAGGATTTCATGTGGTTATCAGTATTAATCATGGCGTCTCAGTTTTTGTTTTAGGAGTAACACAGCTTTCGGCCCTTCCTCTCCCCCCCCCCCCTACCTTTTTTCACTTTCTAACGTCAACGAAATATAAATCCAGGAGAAGAAGAAAATCCATAACACTTAAACAATTTAAAAGATCCTCACCAGGAAGGATAAAATAATATAATTCTCCCAATTAGTTTACTCAAGTTTCTTAATCCGTATATTCAATTTTCCAAACGTAAACTGCCTCACATTTTTGAAAATCTAAATTTTTAAGTGCCAAGTCACAGTCACAGCAAAAGTGTAGAGGTTTTCGTGTTTCTTTGAAAAATCGAATTTGTTTAGTAACTACGCCACAAATCATCAAAGTATTCAGTTCCCAATGATTACGATGATTTTGCATTTTGAATTTAAAAAGTAAGTAATGTAATTACACTTTTAATACAAATTATTTAAAATAAAAACATTCTACATCAGCCACTTTGAAAAATATCATCCAGATGACTATCTTGCTTTAAGTGTTAGAGGGAAGATTTAACTATTTTGAGAAGGAAATTTTTTTATTTTTCTTCCCGAAATTGTTTATCAGATGTTTTTCCTAGTTGGGGTAAGCTGGTTGTTTTCGCCAGTGGCCCCGTTCGTTATATCGCCGCCCTGGCAAGACATACATGTTTACGACCAGCTGTGGAGCCTGTTCACTCGCCAGCGAGTGGAGACAACTTTTAATTGCTGCAGAGCTGTGCGCTCGACGCCCTAGCCGTCAAGCTCACATTCACGGGGTAGCGAGTTTATTATTCCATTTTACGCACTCTGAAGCGAACTACATTTCTTCCTGATACTCGATGTATATGTTATTCAATCATTTGATGCCTGATATTTGTTTAGTGGAAAACTCCCTGAAGAACAGGTAATCACGTTTAAGTAGGGTAAAATAAATCGTTTCTTGTTTTTGCATTTAATTTCAATTGTTAACTGTACTGAATTAATAACAAATAGCCTTTGGGTATATTGTTTCCGTTAATAATGCCATACCTAAAATTCTGAGGAAGAAGAGCATAATACTGCGGGTAATTGAGATCTCTTCATATCTCTAGAAAAGGCATAACACAAACACACTGAAAATGAGTTTTGTTGTTATTTTACAGTCCATAGTACATCAGTTTGATTGGGAAAAATATTCTTTAATAACGGCAGCTAGTATATAATATAGTACTACTTATAATTAAAAAAATTAATCAAATGAATATTGTTATTAGAAATAATAATAAATCTACAAAATTTAAATTAAGACTTCCAGTCGTCCCTTAAAGTTCCGACTTCAGTAAGGTGAGAAGATTAAAAGAGAGAATAAATGCAAATTTATGGACAATGGAATGACTTTTATCCAGGACATCATGAATCACGTCCACTCTCTCAGTATATTTGCCGCACGTCTTTAATATTCTACACAAAACTGATTTGTTTTGCACCTCCTTTTTTATATACTATGTTAAATCGCGTTACCACTTTTATAATCTGTGGTATATAGAAGCCACTAAAGCCAGTTATCCTATCATTCTTAAAGTATGTGTCTGGTGATATTTTGTTGCAAATAATGCCCAGCGACACAAAGCTGCTAGGTCTTTAAGACTCTCACACAACACCATTGGTCACTCTATTACATGGATCAAAAATGTATGGAAGAAAATTCGACTGACTAATAACCAATTGCGGCATAATTACAGGTGAAATTGAATGCAACTGTGCAGATTACTTGCAGTGGAATCGTATATCACTTTTGATTACGAAACTAGACCAACCATCAACCAGTGTAACATTAAACATCAACCACACACGCCTCCTTGTATGTTTAACTGCATTTTTAGGCTCTGGATCTCTGATGTTGCTTACTTACGAAGTGATTGCGAGTAATTGCATCACTGCTAAGTCGTTAAGAAGAATTAGCCTTTATAAAATTACTTATTAACGAATTAGTTCTGTTTTTGTTTTTCTGACCGGTACATTAAAACTTTAAAATAATACATTCATCATGCACTAGACTCACTGCCATAACGCTTTGACTTTAGGTTATGTCATGTCAGGACCTCCATGTTAAAAAATAAATGACCACTATCTACTTCTTCTTGTCACACTTATATGCATTTAATTTTTATCGTTTTCTACTTCGACTGAAGCAAATCTATATGCTAAAGGAATATTATAAACAAGTTAAAACTTTTATCTTCTTAAAAAATTTGTTTAATAAATTTGTTTCCATTTATATTAAATTTATTTGGACCGTTGGTCATGAGGTCATTATCAGATTAATCCGATGGTCTCGCTGCTCTTTTTTTTTTTTTTTTTTTTTTTTTTTTTTTTTTTTTTTGTAACATTTCATTCCTCCCAGGTGAAACCCAAGAGGCTGGTGTTACTTTTTAGATAAAAGGGAGGAGATTGAGGTCAAGAATCCGGAAGGAATCCGACCATGGTATTTTAAAGGAAGTATCCTGCCATTCGCCTGGAGCGGTTTCGAGAAGCCATGAAAAACAGAAATCAGGATGGCCGGACGAGATTTGAATCCCCGTCAAATCTGCCAAGCCATGCTACTACTCTCACACGTGTGGGGGCATTTAGGACGGGAACAGTCATCAGCTGGCATTAATTAAAAAAAAAAAACAGTTATACACGCAGTTGGCTAAGCTTTATTTCAATAACTGATGTGAAACTAATGTTAGAGTCTGCATTATACTATCTTCGAACACATTTAATCGTATTCCATTTTAATAATCTTTAAGAGTAATAGTATGTTAATTCAATCGACGAACAAAGCATAAACAACAAAGAAATTGTCAGAGTTATATATATATGTTATTCGTCCGTTCTAATCATAACAGTATCGGCATATCAATTCACATCACTGAGAATTCTTAACGATGATGAAACTTAACAAAAATCAACAGTACCCACTCTCAACTAATACTGGATCATGGTGGGTCAGAAGTTGACACTCTAGAAGGAAACTGGGAGTGCTGCAGGTTCGATTCTGGATCAGAACATCCAGATTTCAGTTATCCATGGTTTCCCGAAATCGCTTCCGACCAATGTTGTGCTGGTTCCCTCAAAATGGTTAAGGCCTAATTCCATCCGATTCCATGCATCCAATCCTCTCCCGGCAACGCAAGGGCACAGTGCAAGCCATTGCAGTAACAATTTCTGGGAAGCACTGAAATAACAATTTATTAGAAACTTGACATTGTTGTGTGAGCTTACATGAATACTAGATAATTTAAACACTTTTAATTAATGATGGCGATCAGTTCGATTTACTAAAAATCTCTGTATTCATATTGGTTGCTGTTTCCTTTAATTCTCATAACGCCAAATCATTTCCTTCAATTCGCCAGACAGACATCTCATATTTTCAATATTTGACATTGTAAATTGTCTCCGTCTCTTCGTTCTGCTGATTTAATCTTCATTAAAATTGACCTTTTAACAGGTCGCTTAGTCATGATTCTTTTTCCATCTTATATATCTGTGTCAGAAAGAGGGAGAGAAACTGTACTAATGCGTATCTCGCTCAGTTTAAACTATCATGGATCTCATTACAGATTCTCTCTGAAGAACGAGGAAACTTTCTACCGTTCGATCTGAAGCGTTAAAAACTGACATTTGAGTGATATGAATATTGCAGTTATTGCTGCCCCAGGAACCTACTTCTTGGACTGAGGAATGGTTTAATTATTTATCCTGACAGATGGGAACGGTATTTATGAAAGCATTAACGAGGTCGCTCTGGAAGACATCAAATAAGCGGTGTAGGCAGAACCCATGATTTGCTGTTCCGTGAAATTAATTAAAAGCCTGATTGCCGCATCGCGTGTGCGCCTGAGTGGATCAGAGGGAGGAAGTATATGTTTTGTCGGCACTGTGTGCAACTTATCGGCCACTCAGGTTATTTCTGTTACAGACATTCCTGAGTATGTGAATGTGAAGGAAAGCTTACAAACAACGTCCTGCGTTGATGTATTTCTGGTATAGCATTCACTTTTAAGTAACACTGGTTTTTATGTCGGCTATTTTATTTGTTCCTACGAAAGTTCAAACAATTCGTTACTAGATATTCAACCAAACCGATCATAACTTGACACCACAATCCGAAACACTGAAATATTGTGGATTATGTGAAAAAATTCGGTATTTTTTCGTTGGTTTTTGTGGGGGAGGGGTTGATGTTGGGTTTGGAGGTAAATGATTTTTGGATTTGATTTGTTTATTTGCTCCAGCGTGTGCTCATTCTCTTATTAGTTACCTCTACTCTGATTTTGTAGACAAAAGTCTCTGACTCTGGAATCCCAGCTTAAAATTAGACAGAAAATTAGCTAACAGAAATAATGCAACACCATTGGGGTGTCTGGCGGTCGTCGCAGGGTTAGCTGCTGCAGGCTCTGCTGGTCGAATAAGCGTTCTCTACCGAAATTTAGCCGTCAGGATCGGAAAGGCAGTGGCAAAAAGTTAGTGATCAGATAGTACATCCAAGTCCTAAGTTAAATTACGCCTAGGATATTAGAGGCATCAAATGAATAGGAGCAAGGAACAGGGAGGACACAATGGTCCCTTGGTGGGGCCATCCCGGCTTCACCTGGTGTAATTTGTGGAAACTATTGAAAATCCAAATTTGCATGGCCATAGCGGAATTCGAACCAGCGTCCTTCCAAAAGCGATTGCAGTGCGTTATCGCACATCCACCATGCTTGGTGATCTTAGTATAAAAAAGTGGTGAAGTTATAGTTGTTAAAACTTAATTAACTGGGCATCAGGAATAGTATCAGAAACCAACGAAACATATTAATTTGAACTGTATTTATCGGAGATCTCGGTTAGTTAGAAGGAGAAACGAGTTATTACGTCAGAAGTTAGTAATTTGTAGTGTTACTATAAGAAAAAACGTCTGCTGGATAAATATGAAGTGATGCTCCAAATTAAATGGCAAGGAATACTTTCCTACACCACACGGAAGACAGGATTGAAGCGTAACTGAGCGCTCTTTTGGTACAGTTGGTTAAGACGCGTGGCTTTGGAATAGACGATCCTCATGTTCAGCTACGTTTTTTTGCGGGTCTTAAAACTGATCTTCCCTTTATGACAAAGCTGTGAGTTGCTAATGTTATGTTGCTAGGAGGCTCCGTGGTTCGGATTCCACGTTAAACTGCATGTCTCCTTTGCCTGGTAGTATTACCAGATCAGTTAATGCGGCTACGATAGAGGCATTGCGCAGCCCGGGAGAAACTCTGTCTCCGTTTCTTACACACCTCACGAAATGTTAGAATTGCGAGAATAGCGAATTAGAATAAATGTTAGAAGAATTTAGTCACGTCAGTAACTTCATTGGACTATTGGTCTATTGGTTTTAAGTACTACATAATTTCTTTACTGTCCTTGCCTTGAAATCAGTTGGCATGAGAATGAATCTTTAAAAAACAAACATTCGTCAAATAAATGGCAATGAGCACATAACCATCATACTTTTAGAAAACATCCGAGATTAAATTTATCTTGCAAATACGAATAGCGAAGTAGGAATAGAACTTTTCTGTCGTATCAAACTGAAGAAGTAACCTTAGGGGAAGCATTTTGTGATCTTGAGGTGGAATATGTTCACAAATCTGAAGCTGACTTACGGCTTCGAGACTTGGACAATGAACGAACTATTTATTTTGTTTCGGGATGGTTCAACGACGGAGAGATCATTACGATCGGGTGAGGATGGGAGACAAGGAATGGGAAGGAATTTAGTCATGACCTTCTGAAGAAAGAATCTAGGTATTTACTTGAACTGCTTTCGAGAAACCATGGAAAACCGAAATATGTATTTACCAATTGGGGATTCGAACTCGCGTCCTCCCGAATACAAGCCTCGAACGATTTTGCTCGCCCACTTCACTCGTTAGTCTGAAATATCTTTGGTCTTGTGAGAAATAAATCACACGTTGTGTACAAAACTTTCCAAATATTCCTCAAGACAAGTACATGACTTTGTTGACTTTAAACATCGTCGCTGAACACGTCATATTTCATTAACTAAAAGATTTTCTATCCTTTACGAAATGTATAGGTCACTTTTGCCATACACACCTTTCTTTCTATTTCTTTTTTTTCTTCGGCTAACAGAAAGATAGCTAAATGAAATTCGAACCAAGATAATTTGGAATCTTCTCTTTGGTTATTAAAATTTTAAAGATATACTTAGCAGAAGTGAAAATTATCTATATTAAACATTGACCAACTGTAACTATGATAGGAGTCATTGAGCAAACAGAAAATATAGTAACAAATGTGCTGTAAGATGAATTTCATAATGTATCTGAAAAATGTTTAGCGTTTGTATTATTTGGGTTTAATATGAGCAACATGGGTGATAGGATTACTAACACAGATCGAAAATACATTTCTAAGAAAAATATCTCAACAATGTTTGCTGAGACTTCCCATCAAGACAATGACACTGCTGGCGAAAGTATTTAGGAAGCAGACTACTTTTTAGTGAAGAATTTACCGTGTTTACCGGTTAGCGCTCCCTCATATTTCTTTCTCTTATAGTAACTCGTACTTCTTGGGGTATATTGAATCGCCAGAGACGGATATTTTGCAAATTTCGCGGAAAACCATTGGTGACACGAAAGAATGGAATTGAGTAGGAACATTGCTGCAATAAACGTATTATTTATTTGGTGATAATATATTGAAAAGCTGAATTCTTTTCTGGAGTCCTTCTTCGTTATAAATTTACAGCTTGGTACTGCGTTAACCATCTGCCATATAATAAGATACTTTGGTAACTATCTATCTTTTAAATTACAATTAAACAGATGATTAAATTGTCCAGCTGTCATTTGAACCCCCATTAGACATTAAGGATGGAGGAACTGTAAGTACACCACTTTTCGGAAAGCAGCTACCACCTTGGTGTGAAATGTGATATCGTAATGCCTGCAAATGATCATTTTTCTGGGTAAAATGTTACTCGGGAGAACTCCTCACAATACTGCTTTTTGTAAAACGGTTTTAGAACTACCCTCTTACAAAGATGTCAGCTGGCATCAGATAGTGAAATCTAAACAACACATGAACGTTCTTTGCATCATTGGATGTTGTGAACGGGCGTTTTTCTCGTATGACAGGTAAATATCATTTACAGCTGTAGGAGCAGAGAAAATGTGGGGAGTACCAGAGGTTAAGGTATTTATTTGCCCCGTTTTTCTGATACGCTTGTGGTCTGCATCACGTCTTGTACATTACAGTTGTTTCTGAATTGATAGAGGAAAATGTGTCACTACTATGCAACAGTAAAACCGTAAATTGCTTAATTATTATAACTAAAAAAAATGAAATTATTATGTCTTTAGTATGAAACATATACGTTAAATCGTGATCCGTATGATAATCTTACCTTGGCAAAAATACGAATACCCGGTAAGCTTATCAGATATTACGTACCCAAAGCATAGAATATAATGGGTCAAAAATCACGCTTGTATAGAAACTTCATTGTAAATTTAGCGCTGTTCGCCGAAAATGTGAAAACGTCATTCTATGAGAATGATGGCTTATCAATAAAAATACAGAGAAAATACAAAATAAACAAATCCACTTTTCAGTAAAATGAAAGTATTTATTCCCAAGTTCCTTAAGATTTGTGCAGTTCTCGTTTCGCCGTAGTTTTACTAAATACGACTTTTTTTTTTTTTTGAGAATCTTAAATCTGCATGTACACTAAATATGTTTGAATTATATATACATAGCTGTTAATTATTTCTCATCTTGACAAAACTTTATATCTCATGGAAGTGTTTTCTCTATTGGCTACACCTTACTCACTTCTCTAATCAAGCAAATACAACTCCGTTATATACAACAATTGAAGAATCGTGAAACTATAAAACTATTTATTTTATGTTGATTAATGACATAAAGTAACATTACTTTGTTCATCAGCAAATTTATTTGTCTTTCGATCTATCACTTAGAATTTTCTGCAAATGAAATCTAACATGAATAATTTATTAGACACAATTATCTTATTCACAAGTTTCTTAAGTATTAAGTGTTCTTCTGAATTTCAGTCACTAATTTGGTTCATCTGAGAATATGATACTACCATATAGTCTATTATACATTGGTAGGGTAAGTAAGAAAGATTTTTTTGCTAATAATTATGATTATCTCGAAAGTTCAGATACTTTTAATGCTGACAAGATTTGATTGCACTCTGCAAATGACTGATAAACTTAATCAATTCTCGATATTCAGTGTCAGTTTCCAAGGATTCACTTAATTAAAAGAATATCTACTATTTCAATATCCAAACAACGAATAACTATATGTTTCTATTCCACCGAAACATTTTCTTGTACTGTGATTTCTTCGTATGAATGTAGGAAAAAGGTTTGATAACGAAAGTAGGTACAGCTTAACGAAAATGGATACAGCTTTTTAATACAACTTTTATTTCTCGATAGATCCATTGCTATCTACACAAACGAGAAATAAAGATGTGAAATCATGAGTCAAGTTGAAGAAGAAATACAAGATCCCCATAAAAACATTTGATCAGCAACCTCCATCTTTCCCAGCGTCTGATATGCTGCTTTCCTAACAAATGTAACTTAGAGGAAAAGAAAAACTGTTTCGGTCAGATGTATTAATCTATATTTACGACACAAGCCGTTACTTTCAGTTAAATAATACAATGAAATTTCAGTATCATACATCGAATTTGTCATAAATCAAATATAATTCAATAAACCGGACCTTCTTGAATGGAACTGAACGCGTAATCTTAACCTATACTATATTACAAATGAGTTCTACAGAAGTATATGGAGCAACTATTACCGCTTTAAAATTTACTTTTTTCTTGTTTCTTTTATTATAATATGCCCCTAATTTTTCTTTATCTTACAAATAGATGCAAATATTTATTTTCAAATGAGATATGAACAGAGTGTCGGGAAGTATTTTTTCTAAGTTAGTAACATTATAGTAGTTCACTTCTGAGTTGAACATTGGTCTACAACTCGTGCAGAATAGATCAATATACCTATTTTAGAAAAAAGTGTAGCTTGCCATACTCAGAAAATGTAGTTGGGTGTTGCCTCAAAGTAGAACTTACGTCCAAACAAATCTCTCATAAAACCACTGTAGGCACAGCAATAGATTTAAGGCTTTAAACACAGAAAGATCTAGTTTACTTATTGCTAAATTCTTTTTTTTAAAAAAGTCTTAAAAGTAGCAAAACAACGTCCTTGGTATACAATCAGATTGTCCCTTTAACGCATAAAACTCCTTTAAACGGCTCCGGTAGGATGGAAAATGATTAATTTTGTCATTTTCGTTTTTTGCCGATTATTGATCTTTGGACTCATGGTACAAGTACAACAATGCACAAGCAGCAGTCCATACATTTGTACACAAGGAAGGTTTACCATATGCTGTCATTGGGGAACTTAGGCCTATTTTCAGGGATCTATCTGATAAACAACTACTGAAGAAGTGTTTACATTGTTGGACCCGAAATCCAAATGAGTGCATTAACAGTGTTATTTGGTCTAGAATTCCAAAAACTGTTTTTGTATCAATTAAGCCTCTTCATTTTAGTGTTTATGATGCTGTAATGACTCTTAACAATGGCAAGGTGTGCAGCATTGAAGAAACTGAGTATTAGTGTTGGATATCACACCATACAAGCTATGTATAGGCTTGACCAGGAAAGGGTTAGGGTGTCAGAGAAAACATTTAGGGAAGTGGTAGAAAGAGGCACGAGAGAAGAGAAGAATATTTAAAAAAAAAAAAAAAAAAAAAGCTGGAAGAAAGGTATCAGGATAATCCAGATCACTCTAGCTATGGTTCTGGAATACACTGAAACATTGACAGCATTTTCTAGTAAGTTTACTTTTTGATAGTTTTAGTGTACCTTTTCTTGGAAACTACCTGCATGAACTTCCTTAAACTTATAGAGCGTTGAAAGTATGTTTCTGTGAGCATTTTAACACAGGGTTATTGTATTATACCTTAGAGTTTGTAAATTATTGAGTGAATAGCACCTCCAAAAGTGCAATAAATTTGAATGTTTTTAGAAAAAAATAATACTGCCAAACTAATCGGAACTCCTGTGTTAAAGAATTTGAAAACTATAATAAATTCACCCCATTTTGTTTCATATATGCATCACAATTAGTTATTGAGAAAAGGTACAATGAAGTTCACAAGAAATACATGGGAAAGATACACCCTACCGGAGCCCCACTTCTGTGTTGAACATTGGTCTACAACTCATGCAGAATAGATCAATATAACTATTTTAGAAAAAAGTGTTGCCTGCCATACTCAGAAAATGTAGTTGGGTGGTGCCTCAAAGTAGAACTTACATCCAAACAAATCTCTCATAAAACCATTGTAGGCACAGCAATAGATTTAAGGCTTTAAACATAGAAAGATCTAGTTTACTTATTGCTAAATTCTTTTTTAAAAAAAAGTCTTAAAAGAAGCAAAAGAACGTCCTTGGTATACAATCAGATTGTCCCTTTAACGCATAAAACTCCTTTAAGCTGCAGCCCAATTATTTCTTTTTAAAGCTGTACGCCTGACGTGAAGGGATGTATGTGGCTTCTGTTTTGCGTGTTGCCTGCGTCTGATCCTTAAAATAGCCTCATTCGTGCCACGTGAAGGGACCGAAATACAACCTTAACAGCTCCTTAATATACCTCCTTTTTACGGCTTACATTTTGTTTCTGAGATTTATCGCTCGGATTGTGAAAGTAAACAAACCGTCCGTAGCGGAAATGGGGCCCCAAATTGTTACAAACGGACGGAGCATTTTTAATACCCGCGCTGTGAATTTATTCGTTTCATTACGGCTCGCGTATTAGACGGCTGGGCAGGAATTTGTCGCGGCCATCGGCGCCGCATCGCACTCGCAAGCGCTGCGCTGCGGTGAGCGAAAGCCGCTATTAATCTCGCACCCCCGAAATAACGCCCGCCTGCCGTCTGCGCATGCGCAGTGAGGACGTCTGGCCGTGGGGCGCGGCGGCGTTGGCCGTGGCGGCGAGGCGGCCGAGCAGTCGCGACGCGGCAGCCGTAGCGAGAGGAGGGGTGGCCTGGTTACTATAGTGCAGTGCGCGCACGGTCCGTCCGTCAGCCAACACGCAAGTCGGCTTCGCACCACTCTCTAAGGACGGGCCCGCCGGACAAATGTAAGTGTCTCGCTGGGTGATGGTGTGAATGTACAGTTTAATTCTTTACGGTATGACTCCGACTTTACGAGGTGTCCAGTTTGTAACATTCATAATTACTACCTGGTAAACTAACACGGCTCATGAGCCGTGTTATTTTAGTATTAAAGCCTACAATACTTATTTAGATCTGCTATTATGAGTAAAAATAAATAAGCGACACCTCCCATGATGTGAAATCATTCCGCATTTCACAATTTATAAGTTGCACTGTAGTTTTCAGAGAGATGAAGGTTTCAGTTAAAACTGACATCTCTCAATCAGTGCATTGGGAATTACTCGTAATATTTCTGCTACTGCAGCTAGAACAGTTACCGTTAAGTTCAAAGACTTACGATGTCATACTTCCTTATCGTATTACACGAAACTTGTAGTTGCTGGTAACTTGTGTACAAATGAAAATATTTCTAAAAAAAAAAAAAAAAAAAAAAAAAAAAAAAAAAAAAAAAAAAAAAAAAAAAAAAAAAAAGAGAAAGAAATACATGTGCAGTTTTCATAAAATCTCAATAGTACACACATTTCTATTATCTTTCTTTGAACATTTCAACAATTGTTAATTCACATACGGACTTGGCAAAGTATGAGAATATGCGCTAACTTTTCTTACAGTCCACTTCTCCCATGCCACGTGTTCTTCAGAAAAAAATGAAAAAAATTCTGTTTTCCCTATAGAATATTATATCGTTGATTTAGTCGTTCTGTGTGTCTACTTGGCTGAAAGCTGTTATGTAGTTTACTGTGTCGTCAAACTTGTTTGATCAGAACTCAATTTACTGTTTCAAACTTTTAGAGTGAGTACGCAACCTGATCCATCAACCGTTTATACAAGCTATAACATCCATTAAATAAACATGTTGTAACTCTCTTTTATATCCTTGGCAGTATATTCTGTTTTCTTTCCTTAACAAGTTGTTTTAATTCCTTGTGCTAAGGAAATCTATATTGTGACCAACCTCCTATGCCTTTCATGTTTTACTTGTTGCGTGACCACTGATTAAATGGACATATTATTGAAACATCTGTAATTTGATGCTTTCGTTTCAAAGTGATATGAAGTATTCCCTGATTCATATACAATAGACACATTTCTAAATTCGTCATTAGTTTCAAAACGGAAACGTAAATGTTTTTGGCACAGAAACTATCTTACATTGTTTATCTTTGTTAGTAATCCCCTTGCTCGCACTCTCAGAGGTACAGAACTGTCACGCAACATTTTCCTTCTACAGTACATTAAACTGATGAAATAAAGAGCTAATGATTGAAACATTATATGTAACAAGACTTTTTCACATTGCTACAAATGTTTCGTTAAGTTTTCCAGTTAGTCAACAGATTATGATATTAAAGTAAACCTGTGTGGCCGCAACAAGCTGGTGACAGTGTTTCTTATCGGCTTTTCAATCCGCCCCTGTCAAGGTCTAACTCAGTATACCTGCCGGGTATAGGAATCTACAGTTTAACGTGGAATCCGAACCAGGGAAGCATTCTGCTATACTTCACATTGCACAGCAAGTTGAGCTGGAGATGGAGGACAGGGTTAAGGGCCTTTTAAAATCCCCACCGAGACAGGGATTTGAACCAGGGAACTTCGACGCCTTAACCACTGAGTCACCAGGCGACGTATTGTAATAACAGAAGTAGGATATCTCTTGCAACATACATTATTATTGCCGTTATAGCGCTTGAAAGTTACTGACTTTCTTTGCTTGGTAGACTGAGGTTGTCTTGATCTGTGTGACGCTTGCTGACAACTGTTTCGTTTGTGACCGTGGTTGCAGAGCGGAGTGGTGCGGCGCGCGGTATCGAACGATGCGACTCGCCTGTGGCACGCAGCGTCGCCTTGGCGGAGGCTGAACGCACGGACGTCACGCTGACGGCGCACGGGCATGACGCCATGACGCCGACGGCGCCCCGTCTGCTGCTGCCGCTGCTGCTGCTGCTAGTGGCCCGTGAGTAGACGCAACGCCCCTTCTCTGCCTGCTTCGTGAGAGCGCAACTCACCACATCACAACAGGATATTACTAGTGATTCCAACAACGACTATTTGCACCTATACACATCAGTTCACAAAAATGTGGGCAGCAGAGGTTGCTTGGTACCGAAACTAATCTTTATCCTATGCATTACAATCTCTAACGGAACAAAGAAAGGATGGAAACACACAGAATTAGTAAAGCACCCAGTTTTCGCATCTCTTCTTTTGTTACGACCAAAATAAATTGATGGGAGAATTATTTCCTTGTAACCGTAAATAAAAATGGCTGTTTGCATATTTCTCAATAAATTCATTTGGAAACTACTTTCTTATGTTTTCCGGACAATCCCATCACGTGGTAGCGCAGACCTACGCTGTCGTTGTCGATGTTATCTAGGTTGTACGGTTTGAACCGAGTCAATTTATTGAAACCTAACATTTCAGCCAGCATTCAGTGGTTTTCTTCAGAGGACTCTGAAGAAAACCACACAATGCTGGCTGAAATGTCAGGTTTCATTAAATTGACGTGGTTTCACCCAGACAATCAAGATAACAAATCCCATCTCAGTTTATGCAACAGTTTCATAAGGGTTTTGACAAGCGTCTCATCTGTGTTTTATTGACTTTTTAAATTAATCATTTGCCTTTTGGATCTCATACAGTTAAGCTTTTCAGTTTGAGAATGAACGAAAGTTTTATTGCCACTTTCTACGACCCAAACTCATTCTGTGCGATTTATTGTTACGTCTGAATACTTCAGGGAATCAATACGTTTTGTCAACTTTAACTATTGTTAATTAGCAAGTGGATAGTTGTTTCTTTTACGTTGTGCTCAAAACACAACATTTAAAAGAAACTATTCTAAGTTGTCACTTATCATGTTTAAATAACTTTGAGATCTCAACGAATCTCTGAACAACCAACAATCTGCAGCATGCAAGATAAGTTAATAAGTTACAAGAAACTAGATAAATTCATAAATTAGGAACATTTTCATAGCATCAGACAAATCAGTTGGAGGCAGTAGAGAGCTAGTTACGGCAGAAGTAGTTTCTTTATAAATCAAACATCGAATTTAGTATGAATGCAATGCTGAATACCAGACGGTCAAAATCGTTTTGAGGTATTTATCAGCACAGGTATGAGGCAGACTTTTATGGCAGAATAAGAGTTTCAAGTATGTGAGACTGTAAGTGAAATATTTTACTGATTTAAAGAAAAAACGTTTTCTCTCATAAGAATTCTGGCCAGAAATTGGAACAATTCGCCAGGTAAGAACTTTTCCGGAAATATTAATTAACATCCAAGGAAACGTGTGAGAAATAGATAAGTGAACTTTCTATCACAACTAAATGATACTCCTATCGAAACTTGATCCTGTATGTGCGTATACTACGATATAGCTAATTTTATTGTGGCTATTTGAAACAGAAAGTAAATAAACCATTTCAATAAACTTATCACATTTTCTTACATTATGAACAAAGATACAGCAAAACAAAGAAACACATGTTTTAGTCTTCTTAGACATGTACCACCTTCCTCTTTCAAAACGTTATCAAATCTCTCTGTTAACCTTATTAATTGGAAGCCACTGATTAAGATGACATTTTCTGGTGATTATGTTTCGTATTTTGACGGAGATGAATCAAAGAATGGGCAAATGTAATGTTATTCATTTATCAAAACTAAAACCTGTGACGTTGTACGAAAGTTTATTGTAATTCAAATAATCCAATCGGAAGTATTCTTTTCTTATTACAGAACGTGTAAAAATACGTAACTCATAACATGTGTCAGAGTAGTCAGAAACTGGGTATATCAGTAATTCTACGTTCGATAGTTTTGTTGATAAACATGGTCACAAATACTTTAACACATTGATGCAAAATTGACCTAATTACTGGAATAGCTGTTAAGTCTTTTAATTCCCCTCGTGTAAATTCAATTTACCAGATTTTCAACAGACCTCATGAAAATTAACGTTTTCGTTTCCAACAAAAGAGAGATTAATTTATATAGAATACACTTGGTAAGTATGGGAAGATAAACTGAAGCTTTTCATATTTGATGCAATACATGGTCAAAACTGAACAATTACAAGAGCTTATTAATTGAACTTGGTTAGTGATGCAATTCGGTTAAACATTCTCAATCGTGAAACTGGAGTCTTGACAATTATTTGAATAGAGATAAATGTTATTAATCCATACTGCATCATATGGCGGGTATTCCTAATTGCACAGAGAGCATATAAATAATCCCAATTATAACTGGCCTACATTGTTTGTCTTACATTGTCTAATCGAGGATTAACGATTCAGAGAATGTAAGTTTTTCGATGGTACGTATAATTTACCAGCACCAGCAGCATGTGTGTGAGGGAGCGTACAGCCAGTAAAAGATGGAAAATCCCATCGATCGGGCAGATTTTGGACGTCCCCGCGGACTGAAGGTGAGGGTGATACGGACTGTCCCTACTTCCCTTGACAAAGGCGCTCCCCGACAAGGCTTGGCGCGTCCCCTGCCTCTGATTGTAGAGGCCAGAGCTCCCCCTACAGTGGGTAGGACAAGCTGTATTAGGGGTATATGAATGGCCCTCGTTGGCCGGCAAGGGACTGAAATGACAAGCACCCTAGTAATGTAATGTGTTGTGTTGACAATTCATATTTGTGAGAGTACTGCACGCCAGATTATAGTCATAATTACCTGGCGCAGCCACACTCAAGAAGCTACTACCAGCATACGCTACGAGTAATAAACTTTAATATGTACAATTACTTCTTTTTTCCGTTGTTGCACAGTAGGCAGTAGGTTCTGTAGTCAATATTATTTATTTATTTACCAAAAATCTCATTTTACGCATGACACCGTACGTTATTAGACTGAGAAGCAAAGTAGTAGAACGTCTGCTTTCAAAAGCGGACTTCAATGGATTTCCGAATTTGGCTGGAATTTTTGAATTCCAACAATTTATTTTTTATTTGGCTACTGGATCAAAAACATAAACAACTCTGTCCTCCCTTCGCCTTTGTTACTAAGCATTGAATATGACTCCGGGCAATCAACGGGAGAAAGAAATTTGGAGCGAACTTTATCAAGAAACTACCGCTACACTCAGTTAGTATAAATTTCAGAAACGACGGAAAACCGAGATCTGAATACCAGAACCGGCAAGCAAGCCTAGGTGCTCTTTAGAGTCAGACCCCAACCATGCCACTCGCCCACCGCACTCGTTAAGAACATATTTTACATCGCCTTAGATGCTACGTAATACTGAGTAGAATACATCCTGAAAATTATATCTTAGTGATTTTAGAACGTTCTCAATTTTTCTGACGATGATTTTGATTCAGATTGACAGACACTAGAGAAAAACAAATCTTCAGCTTTTCTGTGTAGAATCTAACCTTATTTCTAGTTTCTAAATTGATTTTTATAAGTCCGAATGTTAGATGAAGTAAATATTTTCGATATATACTTATCCAAGAGTTGAGATACTACAAATAAAGTTTCGGCAAAATCAATAAAATTGCGAGACCCATTGGTACGTTTACTTTACAAAGCTGCAAATTCTGGGTCACCGAAGGTCAACGTCTCCATTCCACGGTCTCTTAACTGTCCTCTAAATTTACCTCCTTTGATATCTGACACTATAGAGTACAATGAACATCTGCTTAGTTTACTGTGTACACTATTGTTTGATGACATGTGTCGTAAAGTCTGTGTTTATTTGCAGAGAAAGAGAAGTATACGCAGCCGTAGCTCGATCTACTATTTTTTTTTTAACTGCTTAACGTCTCTTAACAGCGAGATCTTTAGAGGCAGGAAAGGATGGGGGCAAGGAATGAGAAGGAATTCGGCCATGACCTTTTAAAGAAAGCATCCCGGCATTTACATGGAGTTATTTGGGAAACTATGGAAAACCCAAATCTGGATGCCCAGACGGGGATTCGAACCACCGTCCTCCCGAATGCGAGGCCAGAACGCTAACCGATCTACTATTCCCATTTAGATGTAGCAGTATAAGACCCTTGTTCCCTACCTACCAACCACACCAACAGAGCATTAGTAATTAATGAATTATTGATGACTAGATGACATAATCTCGCCAGTATTCTCCTGATTGCCGGTTAGAGATAAACGAACATGTCATTAGCTATTTCGCAGAGAAATTTTCGTGGCAGGAACATTGTGTCATGGAAACAAAAACAAGAGGCTAACCACAGAAACCCGCTGTTGTGTAACCACGTCCGGTTGGTTAATTATTATAAGTGACCACGTATTAAAACGTAAACGGTACAAATGGTATGATGAATCAACTAACAAATTAATGTAAATTGCTTGAGCGCTACTGGCAGTATAATTTGTACCGTTTGTTCAGTGTTTTAATTGTGTTTATTATGTTTCCTGCAATGACATTGTGTTACTTTTTCGTTTACTACTTGACGGAAAGATTGTAATCTTCTAAATTGCATGTAGCAACAAAATATTTGTTCGGTGAATAATTTCTTTAATTGTCGTTCAGGAACAGTTGCTTGTTGTAGTTGACAGACCTTTTTAAAAAACAGCGTTTAAATATCGTCAAATATTGATGAACGTTCAAAATAACTGCGCAATTTCGATTAGTTCATTTTGTCACCTATTCCTACCCGCTGTCCACAACGACAGGCTAGTGGCTAGTGACACACTTGTCTCGCGTTGAGAGGGTAGTCAGTTACAAATCCGCTTCGGTCAACGGTGATTTAAGTAAGTTCTCTCTTTTCCAAGAACGATACAGTGGTTGTAAGTGAGACAACACAATATTAAATCGTGATGAGACTAAAAAAGTTAAACAGGATGTATATTACTGCATTCATGTTGTTTCCTGAGAATTTTCGTGAGTAATTTCATGTTTCTGTAAACTGCTGATTGAAACTACGTTCATCTACTGTTACTTTTCAGTAAACAGAACAATATAATTTGTTGACCATAATATCTGAATCTGGTATCGACACTTAAAATAAAAGTTGGCCTACTATAAGCGATATCAGAACTTTGTGCCTGACTAACATCATTTTCCCTGTAACAGATTTAGTTAAAATGTTGTTTTCCTGTTATTATCGTTCTCTGGTTGTAGGTAAAGTTTATGTTAGCCCCAAGAAATCGCGGAGACCCGCATTATAATTTACAGCCGTTGACATTAGAAGAATGTGCTACTCTGCTGCCATTCTTTACCTTCCAACAGAGTTTGTTCCATGGTATTCATTGGATAGTCGGTGGAGTCGTACTGGACGGTCAGCTTCAAAGAAAAAACCTTGCCCTCATTGGGATTGAACCACTATTATCCATGACGTAGGCAGATACTCTACCGCCTGAGCTGCGCGGCCACCCGTGGTTGCAGATAGCGGCTTTATCTATCAGAACTTGCGGTGTAGAAACCTTAAGATAACTGGGAAGAAACTAAGAACATAAAGTGTCGAGGGATTCAGCGCGTTAGGTTCACAAAGATAACGTTATGATGAGAAATGAAGTCACAACGTAACGTGGCATTAAGAACTGATGAACGTTCCAGTAATTTAATATTTCAACATGTATGGGGAAAAAGGACATGATCCGCATTCACCCCAGGAATATTTGTGCTTCTTTCACATATTAAATACTGCTACACCAAAACAAATATCTACCTCTTCGTTGGATGAACGTTTCGTTTTGTTTTCGGAGAATCATGAAGTTTTTCTTAAAGATACATAAAATTACTCTACTTGTGAACTATTGCTGTTCCATCCAGTTAATTCTCCCGACGATGGTAACAATTGCCATTAGTTCCAAATTTTTTGATTTCCTGTGTTTAAATTTAATGCTACAATGTTAGCATTGATATGTATTGATGGTAACCGTATCATTAAACAAACGAACAATTAAAAATTACAAAAAATTATTACCTGACATCTAACTACAATTAAGGTCTAGTTTTCAAAATACAGATTAATATCGCACCTTACTATTTCGGAAATTATGTGATTTCGTCTAAACAATAAGAAATCAAACTATGCTGGTACAAACTAATAGTCTTTCCTAACAATACGAACACAAATCATCAGAGTTTCCCTAAAACTCTAGCCCTCACCCTGGATAGGACTTTCTCTTTCAAAAAACATCTGAATAGATGCTTAGACGATTAAAACAGGCGGTAATATAATTCAGGAACTTTGTGGAACTGCGTGGAGGCCATCAACGAACATTCTCCGAAATTCAGCGTTAATTATGTGCTCCAGTTTTTCTGAACAGCGATCACTTTAGCAGACAAAAACTGCATTCTATATTGGGAATGATCACAGACTGCATCAGATCAAGTCCATTATATTTGCTCCCAGTTCTCATCAAATAACTCAATGCGCTCTGTGTACTCAAAAGGTTCATGTGAATGAGGTTGTTGAAACTATGAACAACCCTAAGCTACCTATTCACTGTAAATTTCCTTATTTGGTGAGAGAACATTAAAAATTCTAAAAAAAAATCTACAGTCACAACTTCAGTATCAATACCAGATGATGTGAATAGTGCACAGAAAAGATCTCACTTGAAGTTAAAACTTACTTCTGTCAACACAAAAACCTCATGGATTTGAACCTGTAAATAAGATTCGTATTTTGTATTTTTATATTATTTTGTACTCATTATCAAATACGTTTTTTTTTTACTTATTGCTTTATGCCTCGTCGACTGCTAAGGTCATTAGAGGCGGGAAGGGTCTGGGGACAAGGAACGGGAAAGAATCCGGCCATGGTCTTTTTGAAGGAAGCATCCCGGCATTCGCCTGGAGTGATTTGGGGAATCCATGGAAAACCCAAATCTGGATGCTCGGACGGGGATTCGAAACCGCGTCTTCCCGAATGCGAGGCCAGAACGTTAACCGTTCACCCACCAGTCTCGGTTTATCTACTTCAAGTGCTGTTAAGGTGTACCGGGGAGGATTTAGCTCCCAACCGAGATTTATCAACAATATGGTCTATAAGGTAGATACACATCAAGAAGGGAAAAAGGAGTTTTCATTAATTTATCGGCTACAAGTCACTTTTACTTTGTTATCAGGCTATTGTTAGTTTCGTGCGGTTGCAAATTACAATCCTTTATCTTTAATCTTATCTCAATTTTAGAAAACTAATTACAATTATTTTTATTTGGCAATATTTCCAAGACATGTTTACTTCGGAATATATCCTTCCTCTTAATTTTCAATGATACTTTCAAGAATTCAACTTCGGTGCTCTTAATTTTCTTATATCTGGCTTCACCAAAGTCTAACTCTGTCTTCTGTGAAATAGTAAATTTAAGGATTTTTTATCAGTCATAGTCCAATGCACATCATATTGTTTCTCCCTTTGTATAAATGTTCTTTTTCTCGTAGCAATTAGGTTCCGATTGTCCTGGTGACAAATATTGTTTATGATTTTTCTTTCTTACTAAGAAAGCTCCTTTATTATTTCCTCTAAAATTCTTCTAGTTTTTTATGTTTTTATAATTTCTTGTTTTCTTTGATTTATCGTAATTTACATATCTGTCTCTCTTGATGTGGTATGTTAATATTTATCGTTAACCAGTTCACTTTACTTACTGGATTAACGTCAGTAGAACATTAAAATTAGTATGTTTTTATCAGAATGTTTTAGCCACATCGGAGAGTTTCTGAATGGATATCATTATTAAAGCATTGAAGAATAGTCATTTTAATCAAATTTCAGACTTCCATTTAATTCATTAAGATTTAAGCGTTTCGCATTGAGATAAAGATTATTGTCCCTTGGAAGAATATTTCTTGGACTTACGAAAAAAAATTATTCTGCGGATGCGAAAGTCAATTATGGGACACTTTTCGATTAGTCAAATGGAAAGCGTTTTGAAATCTGAACGAAATGTTTCTATTGTGCACCGGCACGACTTTGATCAATTAAAGCTGAGCTACCACTCACGACAAAGAGAATATCTGTAGGCGCGATGACATCATATACTGAAAGCACGCTTACGAAACAACTGTAAATAGCTTTTTTTATGATTTTACTCCTCGTCGACGTCGTTAGAAGCGAGAAAGTACTGAGGACAAGGAAAGAGAAGAAATTTGGCCCTGGTGTTTTGAAGAAACTATCCCGGTATTTACCTGGTGTGATCTGGGCAAACCATGAAAAACCGGAATCTGGACGGCCTGATGCGGATTCGAACCCGCATCTTCCTGAATATAAGGCCAGAGCATTACCGCGCACACACCACGTTTGGTCTGTAAATACCCAGAATACCGAAACGCCTGAGCTATCTTTCCTTTGAAGGGTTTTTGGCGGTTGATTAATCATCATTAAAGTCCAGTACTTAAAACATCTCTCACATGAATTACGATGCAATAGGTAGTCAGCCTGAAAACTGACTTTCGACCATCTTTGAAAGGCGAACAGGCATCATGTACTTTTCTCTCTGATTTACTGTTTATGGAAGACAATATTAAATTTTAGACTGAAATAAATCTCTGAACTACTGTTTAATAGCTTACGTTATCGATATAGATTTGAAATTTCAATATTTAAATAACGGAAATATACATTAGACACCTGCGTGTGGCTGAAAATTAAATACTGAAAGCTCAGAAAGAACATTTAGAATAGCGCTGACGTCATAATTTTTTTCGACAGCGTGACAACGTAGAGATTTTATCAACTTCAGTTCTTTTCAAATGATCTAATCAATATTCTTTTTGAATAGAGATACGTTTGCTTTGCTATTTTTGTTTAGTTGGCACATTTCGGAACGGTTATATATGGGGTTCATTTGTAGACAATTGTTTTGAAATCAGATATAGGATAACAAATTATACTCGGGCCTTAAATTTAAAATCGCTGATGGAAAGATCGAGGTAGCTGGCGAAAACAAGACTGAATGATCATAACATGTCCTAACTATTTGTTAGGAAAATCGTTTTAATCAGGTATATCATGCAAAATCTGAAAGAGGAAACTTGAAATTTTGTATTCAAACTTCGTTTAACGAAGTCCAATTTTGTCGACACTTCATACTCGTGTCTGAAATAAGAAATACTCAATAATCAATTATCGTAGCAGATCGTGTACCTACAACATTACTTATTAAGTCTTTTCGTTACTCTTTATCGCTACCAGAAAATGTTTTGTAAATATTTCAGCAAAATTTACTGAAGATTATTGAGTATACTGCCACTGCAGCCGTGCCTGTTAAAACACCCGCAAAACTGCGCTAGGAAATGGTTAAACAGCCCAGATATAAATTATCGCCTGCCATACCGGTGATCCTGATTAAGGTCTTTAGGCAGATGCTGGATGGTCGCTTAATACAGTCTCAATAATTACACAATACAAAAACTGACCAATACTTATTATTTGGAGCGTGGATTACACTATTCGCTGACAGGTGGCGACACATTCTTTTCACTGCAATTTGATAAGTAGAAAGTAAAGGAAAAGAGAATACTATTCCGATATTCATTGCCTTGAATAAAATTTTGGAAAGCTCTTTCAAAAGTGAGCACTAACGTGAACTGAATTTGATAAGGCATGGAGAAGAGGAAGTAAATTTCATGAAAATGCTGTATAAGAAAACGCTACAAAAACTTATAGCACAAACTGAAGTTTTGCTCTTGTATGAAATTTTCGCTTTTGGGTTATTGAGGCAGTAAAATTACAGAACCTCATATTTCCATCTGATGAGAAAATATCACTCTCTGCTTCCCCAAAACTTAAAACATGTAGAAGTCGAAGATACTTCTTTTTCCGAACCGAAGCTCATATAACAGAGCACTCCTCGTGGAGGAAGAGGTGCTCTTTGCAGTTCTTCGGCAACTTCAACCGGGTTCTGCCAAGAAACGAATTCCTTGTACACTACGATGCGTCCCCTTGCAATTGAGTTTTGGCAGAGGCGGATGAACTTCTTTGCGGAACGCGCTTCGTGTATAGAAGGAGACTCAATAAAGAAAGAGAACTCGACTCGTCCCCTTCCTCACCTGCTGCGAGAGGCTAGCCACCAACACTGACCCAGCTCCAGCAGCTCGTCCGCAGGAACGAAGCTTCACTATTTATCTGAACTGTGACTGTAAAATGTGATCCTCATCTGAGATATGGTTTATTATGCCAATACATAGGCGATAATTTCAGTGCCTTGCTCCGGGTCTGCGAAGACATGAAGAATGTGTGTAAAATATCACATTCTATTTTGTAGGTTTTTTTTTCTCCTTTTTGCTTGTGGCTTTACGTTTCGCCGACGTAGAGGTCGTAAGAAGCGGGAAATGACTTGGCGCAAAGAACTGGAAGGAATTCGTCCATAGTCTCTTGAAGGATCCATCCAAGCATTCTTCTGGATTGATTTTGGATAATAGCGGGAAATCAAAATATGAACGGCCGGACAGGGATTCGAACCTGCGTGCTTCAAAATGCGATGCCAGGTTGCTACCGCTCACACATCACGCTTGGTATAAAAGAAAATAAAACAAGATCTTTATGACTAAAAACCATGTTATTAAGAGCGGGTTAATATTCATTACTTTGAGAATTGAGTTTTTCCCGGCGTATGTTTGAAATAAATACTTCACGGGTTTTCTGCCGGATATTTTATTTATCATTAATCTCTTTATTTACTAACAACCTGATGAAGGCAACGGAGATAGTTGGCGACACGTTGTTGTTATCAAATAAAGAGTTTATTAATAGAGAAAATATCCGGCAGAAAACCCGTGAAGTATATATTTGATTCATTACTTTGTTATTTTGTTGTGTCAGAAAACCTGTTTTCCAAATCCTAAAAATAAATGGTTAATATTTATTTTGGTTTGGTTGGTTTCAGATATTCGGCTTGCTTCACTGATAGTTGTTTTATAATAAGTACCTTCAAATTGTTTATCAGTTTTATGAATGGTTACAATGGTTTTTTCCCCCTATGTCTTGTTGTATCGGATACGTTCATCTTCAACACAGAGCTAGATTATCTCTATTCCTTAGACAGTTGTCAAAACAAAATCTTTGTTTTTCATATTATTCTCACGTCTAATTCAGCGTCCTCTAAAGTTATTTTCGAGACCGTTGTCCAAAACTGTCGTTAGGTAAATAGCCTGTTACGCATGCAACAAGGGTGAGGAAGCGGAAACGATAAATATCCGTTTTTTTGTTGTTGTTTATTTCTTCCATCAAAGCAGTCATGAAAACTGCTTACATTAAGGAATACTTGTTTCTGTCAACAAATCTTTATTTCAGATCTCAGAAATGTCATTTCTCGAAAAGTATCAAGGCTACCTATCGGATTTACAGCAATAGTAAATTCTCTGTTAACCCATACAGTATTTTCAATAGATTTCAATTACATAGTGACTGAAAGCGGTTTATTCATGCTTTAGAACTGACATTAGTGCCCACATTTTCTTCAATACATTATATGTCTTCTCCAAAGCACAATGTAGTATCCGTAAAATTACATATGTGGAAATCAAATAATGTTTGGTTTTAGTGGCTAGCCCAATCATCAGAGCGAAGCGTTGAAGACTCTTCACATCAAGCATTGTAATTCTAAATTTTCTATTATTCTCAATAGCCGTTCTCTTTTATAAATTTATCTTTCATATTTAAAAGAACTTATAGTTAAAGTTTTTATTTATGACTTGGACAAATATTGTCTGATTCAGAACCAGCACGTGTGGTAGGTTGTAGCTAATTATTATTAAATATTATCCTCCAGCCACTTTTGTTACAAAACAACTTTTGCAACACTCGAATATCCGCTCTAAACTCCCTCGACGTTTTAAGTAACCTGTTCAGCGTGTTCAGTAATTTATTCCAAACTCTGACTCCCTTACGTACTAATTACAGATTTTTGCACTACCTCTTCCCTGAAATCAAGAGCTAGTGTAAGTGATTGTGTTTTTCGGTAATTGTCACAAACCATCCGTCGCACCACATACATCTTTTATGTTTGACACCCATAACGTGTTGTACCCCTGCCGCTCTCAAGCCAGCACTCGACTAAGGTTTCGTATCCTAGTTTCCTCTCCTTATCCTGGTAAATTTCCTCTTCTCTAAATGCAGTACATTGAAAGCTCACCCTAACTCTGGCCCCGCTGAGTTTAGATTCAAGTGATATCCGAAGAAATTAATGCTACATGCTTCATGCTCGTGTGATGATATTCTATAACATGTGTCCATCTATTTTATTCCATGTGAGTGAGATATCTTACACAACTTGTCATGCATAGATCTTGTATTTATTTTTCCACTCTTCTTATTTTACTCCTCTCGATTTGATTTTTGAATGTTTCTTGCCTCTTTGGAAACGTTCTTTCCTCATGGTCAACTTTCCATCCTCTCGTTTATTTCGTATTTACTTCACTCCAGTTTTTTCTACCATCCTCGTTTTTACATTTTACGTGTCTGGTATTTGAGAAACATTTCATCTGATGCCTCTTATGGCAAGTCCTCATATTTCTTAGTGTACATCTCTTTTATGATGCTCTAAGGACAAAAGGTGATTGTGTCTAACGTTCTTGTATTTTAATTATATATATATATATATATATATATATATATATAATTAAAATGTGTGTGTCTAAAGATGTGATGTATATATTTATGTTGATATGTTCTCGCTCACACTCCAGGTTTCTGCCGAAGTTTTATATTCACGTAATCGAAATGATACTAAACTTAATGTTTTTAAAGATCTGCTTTACCCATATGAATTCTATTGTTTCTTCTTCTTTTTATCTATACAGATCAGGAACGTTATTTTCAAATGTATCTTCGTATCTCTAACCATCTATGCTAGGGGTTCCTTAAGGTTTTTTTACCACGTTCCCTACTGCTTCAGTAACCTATAATCTACTCTTTATCATAAACTATATAATGATTATATTCGTTTCTCATTCATTTTTTTCCCCCGGAATCCTTTCTAATATTTTTTTCTGTTACGAACATCGGGATACAGAAATTACATCTTATTTACCTGTTTTAGTATGCTTATTATCGTAAAACGTTATGATTAACGTATTTCCACCATTTAAAATGTCAATAAAACAATGAAAACTTAATATAATTGATGTTAATGGTATGCTACGTGTACGCTTTAAAGAGATCTATGGTGACTTAATCACAACCTAGTAACATGAAAGTAAATTTTTATACAGATTGTAGATTTTTTAACTTCATAGAGATAGCCAGTGGATGTCGACATAATATGAAGCAGGCTACTATAGTTATTACCATCTTATTTTGTAACGTGTATCAAACATTTTCAAAATTCGTATCTACAATCACGAACGGGAGAAGGCTTTGTTTGACGTCGGATGAAATTTAAGTACTTGATCCATTGATGAAGATTGTAGGGCTGTATTATTCAGTGTTTTCTTTGTGCCCACAGCGTGATTATTTGAGCGAAAAATTTACTATTAAAGATTCGTCTTAATATTTGGATTTGTTACATCAAATAATTTATCTAGCAAAGAACATTGTCACGAAATAGTGATCTGGAGCATGCATTTGCTTAATTCAAGGACAGCCTGAAACAACGGTCGGTAGAGTACAAGTTTGTAGATACTGGTACTAATTTCGTTGTGTACCTCCCGTGATAACACATCTCCCAAATACATGACGATGGGAGAGGTATCATCATAAATAAAGCAACTGTAGGCAGAACCTGAGTATCTTTATGAAGGAATATCATAGGCTTATTAATGAAACAGAATTCCCATCATATAATATGCGTTTACACAAATGCTGAGTAAGATCAGCAGCTGTTTGCAAATTATGGTCCTGCAATTGCAACGGACAATACGAATGTTTGTTGCATTCATTGTAAAGGTTTTTTTGCTGCGAAATTATTGAGTACTTGCTGCTAAATAAAAAAACATCGAAATTTTTCTTGATGTCATGAGTCAGAAGAAGCTGGCCTCTATTCATTCTGCCACAATAGCGACACAATGACTCAAACAGGAGCCGCGGTTACAGCGGACAAGAGACCCCGGCGACACGCACACACACACACACACACACACACACACATTCCCTGTATGGCTTGTTAAATAATAATGACCTCCACACAAAGGAGTGGTTGTGATCGTAGCCTGGCACGACAAGTCGGCTGTGTGTGGAAACAGTGACACAAGGTTTCGGTCACGTCATATGGAATATAAAAAATTAAGTGTTTAACCTACCTTCCCAAGTAAATTTTTCATTACAAGCCTTTGATGCCACCCTTTTAGCATTTTACTGTGGCTGAATCTTGGAAGCAGTAATCCCCAACAGTAATTTTACATGTCTTTTTAAGCAAATCTGTATATTTATTCTCAAATAGTCAAGAACATCTCCGCGCCTTAACAAGTATTGTCTTCTGCTGTTAGTTGGATATATAATTTATGAAACTGGGAAAAGCATTTGATAACGTTGGATGGAAAATATGTTCAAAATTTTGAAGAACTAAGTTCTATCTGAACAGAAAAAAAATATTTATAAGAATCAGGCGGCTGTAATAAAAGTAGAGAATGACGAGAGACAAGCTTCAATTAAAAATGGTAGTCATCTATCACCACTAATATGCAAATTGTATACAGAAGAAGCAATCCACAAAATTAAAGAAAAATTTGAGTGTGATATAAGTGTTCAAGTAGAAGCAATCAGTATGATGATGGCATTGCAGTGTTAGAAGAAAGACTGAAGATGTTGAAAAATTACAGAACGTCTTGAACAAACTACTGCAAACCAAAATTTGGACTGAATACAAAACGAAAGCAAAACAAATCATCGATTATAGTTGAAATAATACAATAACAACAGATAGAATGCAAAAAATGTGATCAGACACGATGACAAATGTAGGGGGATTTTGTTATTAGAAAGTATAATATTATAAGTGCGAGCCAAACCAAAAGGGATGTCAAAAGCAGGGTAGAACTAGCAAAAAGATTTTTAATTGTAAACGTTGACATGGGTGCAAGATAAATGAAACAAACGAAGTGCTTCGTTGCTACATTGATATCAAGTATACAGAAAGAGCTTAGCGAGACTTTGCACTCTAGTCTTCGTTGCTTTGGTTTACATAGGACACTTTAGGCGTACAGTTTTCCTGGAACGATTCTTAATATCTTGGAGGTGACCAGGTGCTAGTTGGGGATTACAAGGCTTGATGGTTAGTGCATATTAGGTTTAGCATATTTTATGCTTAGAAGGCCGTTCACACAGTAAAGCACCTTGCATCAGGAAGAAGATATCATAAAAGTGTGAGCACTGTAACGGCTTTAAAACTTTCATGAAACTGCCTAACTCCTGGCAAGTCACTATTCTCAACGTCTACAAATAAGAACCACCAACACTTTTTGTTTTACCGTTAGTGACAGTTACTCATTTATTTATCGTGTATCCTGTAACAACAAGACTCAACTAACACTGTACTAAACACTTCATAAACACATAACTGCATCCTGGTGCTTTGGTTTGGATAGCCCCGCTGTCTTCTGTTAAACTTCTAGCAAGTAATGTATATTTCTAGTTTCCCCAAATCATGTAATAACACATCCAGAAATATTATGGTAATAGGTTTTGTAAGTAGCAGTTCGATGATTCTGAAATACTCCGCTTGTAAATCAAATACCTTCTTAACAGAAATATATCTGAATTAGCGATACAGAAAATGCAGGATGCATGAAAAACCAAAGAAGTTTGTTATCTTGTATTGAATAACAGGTATCCAATTTGATAGTTATTTTATCATAGTATTAATTTTGGCAACAAGTTAGGTTTTCAGGTTTACGCTGAAATAGTGGGAAGCACCAAGAACGTGGGAATTCAATAACGATCGTAATACAATTATTTGATAAATAATTGGAGGATGTTACTATAAAAATAACGGCGTTTGCAGTCACTATTATTCCCTACAGTCTATTTACTTATTTGATGGTTCGTTCACTAGAGTATACAACGAACCGTTATTTCTTAATACTATAATAACATTTTATGCTTAACACAATTTTAAAAGATAAACACAGATCCAATATACTACCAAATGGTACAAATAATTTACTATTTTTACTACACACTGTTGCTAAAACCTGTTACTACAACCTGTTACTAAAACTATTACCCAATAATACTAAAGACCTAATCAACTTGATCTTGCAGAAGTTAGGTTCGTTTCACGCTGGTATCCGTTGAAGAATAAGCTTCGGTAATTCCAGAAGCCACACTTCTGGCATCAGCGTTCCACTTAGTTGTTTGTAACATTTCTCGTCCATTTCCGGTATCTTGACTCATTCCATATATGGTTTACTGTATCCCGACAGGTTGCTGGCTATGCTGAAGCCGATACCGCTCCCTAGCTGCACCTGACACAGCATCTGCCAGCTTGTCCAGTTCTTCCCAGTGGAGGTTGTCACACGGTATTTCCGAGGTAGTTTTTCCCATGACCTTAACTCTGCACGTTTTGATTCGATCGTCAACTAATCAACATCCAAAGCAGTTTATGATCAGGTGTTTCTGGGGATCCGCAGGTGCACAGATCATTCTCTGCCCTATTGATCCTGTAGAGATATGTTTCGTACGGTCCATGATCGGTGAGGAAATGTATCAATCCTCGGGATTGATTGAAGTGCTTTATATGTATCCTCTCTCTAATTTCAGGAAGTATTTCAAATACTCCCCTTCCCGTTTCCGAATTGTTCCACTGCTGTTGCCATTCATTTAAGATACAGTTTTGTTCGCTATTGTTAGAGTTTCCTTTACGTAGCCAATAAAATGCTGCTCTCTTTCTTATTTCCAGGTCTAACGGACATATTCCGAGAATGACCATAAGTGTATCAGTTGGGGTAGTTCCGAATGCGCCTGTAAGACGCAAGAGAATTCCTCGTTGCATCCGCCTGAATTCCCTACAGTATGCGTGAATGATTTGTATCTCAACGTGGGACTGTCTGTTTGTTTGTTCCGTGGAAACTAATTAACTCTGCCAGACATCTGCTGCCGGCCAGTACACAGAGGATCACTAGTGCCACCTACAGCTCACGTCCCTTTGTATAGATATAACTGCAGAACGTTTTCACGATACATTTTTAAACCTTAAACATGCACTTGTACAGGTATCACTAATCATTAAATACAATCCCTGCTAAAAAAGGAAAAATCTTTAAGTTTACTATTGTTTTCTTTATGTTATGTTCCACCACACATGCGTAAACCGGACACTATTCATGAATTTGTGGAAATTATAGATGATAACAGCTCAAATTTCGTAACCAGTGAGTGATGCGCTAATTCTACCTCGAGAACAGTCTACGAGTTGCTAAAACTATGTCCTTCATGCGATACCTTTACGCGTTGAGTTTAACTTAGGTTGCTGAAACGCGCATAACTCAGAGTTCATAGTCGTCTGATAATATTTAAATGCAGAATCTTTTCTGACACATCTTAGTCATTCGAAGAATGACTATTGGCTTTTTATGTGAAAAAAATAATGGAATTAGATAACTAGGGACACTGCCACCGTATCATGCGCTCCATCATAACTAAATTCAATTCAGTTCAACTTTTCGTATATGCCAAACCATACAGTATTCTCTTAAACGCTATATGCCTTTCGATATGGAGATGCTAGAGGTGAGAAACGGTAAAGAACTTGCACTTTGAAGGAACTATACTAGTATTAAGCTGGAATGATTTCATGAAGTCATGAAAAATCGAAATCTGGGAGGTCGGTCCGAGCGTGGCACTCATGTACTCCAAAAGGCCAGTCCAGAACTTACGACTCACTATAGTCCGCTGTTAAGCCTAAGAAGTAACAGATATTAGGATAATAATCGAAATTCTGTGTTTGTTTTAAGCGACATTACGTTCTCACACATCTAAAGATTTGTGAATTTGACTGTACTGGAGGTACACTGGCTTAACTGGCATCCCAACGAAACGGTCTTCCGTACAAATAAAGTTTCAGTTTTATGATGTAGTTGTTTCAGATGATTTTAACATTAGGTTTTATGATTTTTGGTTCCTTAGTGCTGCACGCATCAACCAGCATGCATAACAAACGTCAGTATCATTTGCAGAGGACGCACTGAGCATGTCCCAGAAACACGATACATTGGGGGAGGGCTCCCAGCTATTAATAGCGATCTGCTCCCAGTGAATTCAGTCCAGAAGAGTGCCAGCTGCGGATACGTTGAAAGCTTTGCTACCGAACGACCAGCCAGATGTGTTGCATGTGGACTCTATCTGCAAAAGTTATGAGTGTTCAATTCTTTTATCTGTGGCTACATTTATTTATAACCATGAATTTCGCAATATTTGCTGCCACAGAAGTGGTTTTTTTATCCGTGGCAGCTGTATACATGATATTACCGAACGTAAAGTAGTTTCTTTTATGCTCTTTTGTATTGTTCTGAATCGGATGAACACATGATTAAATAACATTACATTACTATTTAATGCGTAAGAGACCAACAAATTGTATTTGCAATTAAAACAAAACAAACAACAACGAAAAAAAATTCATTTAAATTAGTTGATACATATGTGTATGGTTAACTACTAACAGCACATTCAACAACATCTTAAGTTCTTATCAGTAGTTCAATTTAGACCAGTTGTTTCGAAAACAATAATTTGGCGTGTATTTCAGATCTTCTTTCTACTTTGTTGTGGAGGTTTCTCCGCAAACTGTACAATAACTCACAAAATTATTTAACTAACAAAAATTGGTGTTAAGGTGTTAGAATTGTATTTAAAGATGTAAATTAACTTACAATCGACATACTGTCTACTTGCTTTTATTTCAAATAATTCCAAACTGTTAAGTTTCAACGATGATTTGTCCAGAATGATAAGAGTAAATAAGTTATCAAACAATAATGCAATTCGTTGTCAGTTTACACATGAAAGATAAGCAATCCTCTTGTTGTTCATTAAATACGCTCCCTCGCAACGTTATTCAAGCAATTTCAAGCCCAGACTGAATGAGTTTCTATTTAGTAAATACATTTTCGTCGCAAAATGTCTTTTACATATATTAGCTGAGGAAGACCCGATGACTTGTTAAGTAAATAATGAATCATAAGAGAAAGTGTTAATTTCACAAAAACTAAGACTAGTTTCGGAGACTGCTGTGGTTTGGTATCGAAGAAGCGGCACATATTTTACTCTGTTTGTAAGTTTGTGCTTGAAACCAGCTACTGCTTAAAGATGTCTCACAACATTTTCTTTAATGATTATTTTAATAAGTAAGCAGTCAGTGGGAGATCAGCTATCTTCTTTATGCACCATTTCACAGAGTCGACAGACAGATTATTTACGTAATACGTTTTTGGGAAAGCTAAAAATAGAAGAAGAAAAGATGAAACATTTATCTGAAGTTTTCTTAAGAAAAAAGATAAATTTTTTTTATCGCGGTTACTTAGTACTCTTTAACGAAATGGTTTTTAAAAATTATGATTGTTTTGTTTATCGCTATAATGTACTACCTTTTGACGAAATAGTGCGGAGCTCAAGCATTGTCTCTTTTTATATTTGGCGACTCCCTTCAATGAAACCATACCATCCACTTAACTTTAGATTTGTGTTCCTCTAATAGGTGGCCTTCCTTTGTCCCAAATCGTTGTGATTGATACAGACCGGCCTTGTTTCATCCGCCTTGGCAATTTTCAATAAAATGTCAACCTGTTTCAAAGCTATGTACACTTCACAGGTTTTTAGCCTTTACTATTATCCACGGACTATGCTATAACGTGAATCTTTTTTCTTTTGTAACTCATGTGGTACTGATAAAATCGGTATGATCTTACATAATGTTAGTTTAAAATACATATGAAATACCATCAATCAAATAGTTATGTCTACTGATAACAACTCGTGATTGAAAGTGATAATCTAAAGTTTTAAAAACTATCGTAATTTTGATCGAAAATTGGATGACACAGCGTTCATAAAATCGTGGGAAACGGAACTAGTAAAAAAATTTTTGGATATGAAATATGCATATTTGACGGATTTATGTGCGAATGAAATCGAATGAAAGTGATTGCACTGAAGAATTGGAAGATGATAAACTAGAGTCTGTCTGCAATTTAATACAAAAATAATAATAATTTAAGAGCAGTCCTTTAGTACTGATTAACATTAATATGCATAGAGGAGTGTATTTTCTTTCCTCCGTGTCAGGAAAAATCAGCATCACAGGTATGGTCGAAGCCGCAGCCGTGTACACAATAAGAGGGGCCGCTGCTGAGCTCATGCTAATGCCTGCCGATGAGACAGGACTCGGCGAGTGTTTGTAGAGGCACCACGTTATGAACTCTGCGGCCCGAAGAGAGCATCTAGCGCAAGGGAGGCACACCGCATCGAGTTTAATCCGGCTCTACCGCAATATGTAGCGCCAGTTTAATCAGGAACGAGATGACGCTTTTTGATCTCGAAATTAAACTTGGCTAAACCGTCAGTAGCGTTAATGTTGGGGAGCTATACAATTCTGATATTATTGATGCTGCAGTTCTTACACAAATTTCCACTTATTTTTAAGACCAGTGCAGAACTTTATATCTCTCACGATCTAAAAAGTGAGCCCCTTCTCTTTCGAAGGTGAAATTGATTGCTTCTGATTGCGGGTAGTTAGAGCTAATGGCGTTTACACAAAGTAACTCGTCGTAATATCGTAACAGCTTTTGCTGCCGTGGCTGCGTTGGAAGTTTTTTCGTCAGATATAAAGTTTCCACTGCTCTTATCACTCAAGCATCAAAACTGAATCTGTGGAGACTTAAGTTCAAGAACGTAAAATTTTTTAATACGCAGCCTAAGTATTCTTCCTGTAGAATTTTTTTCTGTATTTTTAATGAAATGCTGTCACGGTGGTCAATAATTTGATATTGATGAAGATTGCATTTTCCACAGTCACATTGACGCAAAAATGATGATGATGTTTCGAAGTAATGTTATGTCGTTTATATTAAATAATTTAGATAATACATATTTCTTTCGCCACAGTTAGGTGGCTTATACTTCTCACAAAAGTTAATATTTGATTACTTAAGATTGTTACATCAATTAAAGTTTTCATACAAATAATCAATTCGACGATATATTTTCAATTCGTATTCGTTCAAAAACGAGGGTAAAATATTATATCAGGACTGTCCATTCAAAAAACATTTACACTTTGGTGAAGGCAGAGAGAGACAGGAACCGAATTTTGTTCTGAAATTATTCCTTAACGAACATTCTTGAAGCTGACAATGGTGATCGCCCATCTGATTGAGTATTGTTACGACTATTCAAGAAACTAACGAAACATGAAAGCAATCGCAGAATATCAGTTATCATTAAATTACTTTTATAAAAATATAAATGTATTTATTACATTAAAAATCACAATCAAATGATTTAAACATTAATACAAACGATTTAAAGATTCCGGATACTACTTTAAAAATGCCAAAGAATTTGCAATAAATGAATATAAATCAACATATGGTACCATACGCCGGAGCAACCGATAATACTTTTTATGATGTATTCAATGTTAAAGCATAATTATTGCAACCACTCATGCATGGAATTACAGCTATTTTGTCCCTTATTCAATACTTTAACCATCTAATTGACTATATTTCACGAATTTCCAACCATTCATGCGTAGAATTGAAACTATTTCATCTCATATTTAATACTCTAATCATATAATGGATTATACAGGGGCGTAGCTACCAAAGGGCTAGGCGGTGCAGTGCACCGGGGCCCCTACGCTCAGGGGGCTCCCAAGGGTACCTCAGGGGCCCCCATGCGCACCTCTGGGGGCCCCCAAGCGCAGTTCAGAGGGCCCACGGGCCTTCACGGCAAACTGTCGACCTTTTCTTTTTTAGCTCTATCGTCGTCTAAGGGGCCCCTGAGACACAGGGAGCCCCCTCACTAAGGGCCCTCACTGCTCAGGGGGTCCCAACCACTGCTCAGGAGGCCCCCAAGCACAACTCCGGAAGGGCCCTCAGCCTCAGCTCAGAGCCCCTACCAACATCACAAAACAAAAAAAAAAGGTCGCCCATCTGGCCTGAGGGCCCAAAATAAATTTTTTGCACCGGGGTCCTTGTTGACCTGGCTACGCCACTGTTATTATAATTTAATTATACAAAAATAAACCGCTATAGATTCCGAACCAGCTGCAGTATCACGTGTCCTCAAGTTTATATTACATGCTCATGTTGAATTGTTGTGTATGGTTTCTTACCAAATTTCACCAAATCATGCCAAGGGGGGAGGGGGAGAGGCCAGACTGAAATCAAACGTCATCATTTTAATTCCATTAAGAGCAGTAGGGCTAAAAAAATGACTTCAAATGTCGCCGACCCCAATGTTAGAGGGAGTCTAACCGCCCTTTAAAACAGGAGAGCTAAAAAGAAGGTAGTCAGCACAGGGGGTCCCGCAAGGACTTACCACACATCACGAAATTAATGGACGCGCCAAACTGGATGTGTACCTGAATGTGGGATTCTGAAAATCACCGTACGGTCAGGGAGCATTCTCCAAAGGTAAACGTTTTTTGTGCACTAATTTTATTTAAAGTGATGGACCGTTTCCTTCTTTCCCCCCTCCCCCAGCAAACCGTAACTGGAATTTCGTATCTGGAAGTGCTAAAAGAACCATCTAATGCCACTAATTCAGGATGATACGTATCGGGATTTTATTTTTCAACCAGATGGAGCACCTCCGCGTTTCCACAACAGTTACTGCGTACCTGAAGGGTTTCCTGGCCGCTACGGTCACCTGATCTGACACCATTGGACTTTTCTGTAAGGGGTTACGTTAGGGACAAAATTCTTGTTCCACCTCTTCCAGCAAATCTATACTACTTCCGACTTCGAATAACCGAAGCAGTTACAACAGTATATAATGATAAGATTCTTAAGATCTGGAACGAAATCACTTACTGGTGGGATGTCTGCCGTGTGTCGAAAGGTAGGCCTACCCATACTGAACGCTTGTAGACTTAACTTGAAGTTCTTCTGAATTCGATGCTGAATCACTTAGTTCACAAGAACTTTCTTTGTAAGTAGATCTTAACTTTGTATAACTGATTTAGAATAACCCCACACATCACAAATTTCATTAACGAAAATATTCTCCTTGTTTTCATAAAATTTATTAATAAAATGATAGATAACATAATTTTAATGCGATCAGTTGCTCAATATTAAATATAAAAATGTGATAGATTCCCATCGCAGTATAGAATGATATTTTAGGATGCCCTTTACCTGACCTTCATTTCGGTCAGATTTTGATTTATGTATGAGAAGCTGGAAAGTTGAACAATGATATTTGTCGAAGAAAGCTAGGGGAATAAGATAATGCTATTCACTATAATAAGGAACAGAAGTAAAAGGATTCTAGATAAAGTGGTAATATTTGCAGTGAAATAGGAATAGAGGAAATCTGGAGAGGGTGTTTTGGGTAAAAATTAAACACGACAGGAACAAGTCAACAGACTGAACTATGCCGGTCTGTCCAGATGACCGTTTTTTGTATAGCCTAAAGGTTTCAGTAATGTCATCCCTCTCCAAATACTTACAAAACTAATCTTAATAATTTAAAATCGCGTCTGTGCTTTGATGTAATCAGTAAATCACAGATACGAGTTTCGGATGATGCAAACAATAACAAACCCGTGTATTAAAAGTAAAATCTCTTTGTCTGAAAGTAAGGAATCAAGATTTACAAAAGTAATATTTAAAGTCGTTAGCTATAAACTTAATACGAAATTCTAGCAACAGATATGTTCTTTGGTGAATGGATTTGTGGCTTTTGTTACGGAATAGTGATTCTTGATTGTTTGATTAGAGTTCAATTACATTTGTGTATAGCATTGCCTGAAAATCATTCTGTCGTCGGCAGTGTCAGAATTACACCAGTTATAATGCATGCAAACGACGTCTCATTAAACGTGTCTGTTCTCACTGAGCGAGAAATAGCTGTTTAATTGAGTCCACTAATTCCCTTCGTCCCTTACACGCACTCTGATACACTTTTTATGCTGATGGAAATTAACTGCATCCATTTATTGGAAATTGCTTATTCGACTTCGAATAATGTCCCAGTTTCGATTATCAGAGGGGAATACGGTCCTTCATCTGGAATATAACCCTCGCTTAAGAACAGCATATTAGAAAATATTCTGGTTTTTGGCTACTATGGTGGCAATGTTTTTAAGCTTCTCGTTTTAATTAATTACTCTTGTAGCAATTCACTGAGTTCCAGAAGGTTAGTTCTGTTTCTTCCTTACGTTTTTGGTTGCCCTAGTTTATAGGGTGGTGGGTGGGGGATCAGGTAATTAGAGGCCGAAGAGGGTCGGATGCAACGAATTCGGGAAGGAATGTGACATCTGAGAGTCGGTCGCTAAACTGCTGGATTCGATTTGCTCTATCATTTACTGTGATGAAAATTCTGATAATTTTGAGCATTACACAGACATGTTTTAAGAAAATCGAGAAATAGTGTAACCATTGCGTTCGCCAAGCACATACTTAACTTTTCCCGACAAATAAAGTTTGTGCCTTGCCAAACAAACCTGACAACAAGAACACGTTACTTCCCATAAACGTGTTTAGGTCTACGTAATGATAGTGCATTTCTCGATCTGTTAATATACTGTCTGCCATCACCATTTCATGTTTCCCATTCACATTTTATTGATTAATTGTCTCACTGATCTTCTCGCGCGGGGTTAATTTTTCTGTGTTGGTTATCCATTTTTAAATTCAGATACCTTTTAGCCGTAATGCAGGCAATGTCACCTTCTCTTGATGTTGGCACCACTCCTACATGAATGTCCTTTGCTAACGTCTACTTCTTAGGTAAGTATTTAATCAAACCACTATTTTTTTTCTTCCCTAGTCCATTTGAAACATTCACTTCCTACTCTTTTATCACTCGTAACATAATAAATATTCGTGAAAATGTATTGTAAATTTGAAAAATATTCTGAAAGGACTAAAAAATTTTATGCAAATTTCACAAAGTTGTATGATTTCGTTTCCCTTGTCAGACCATTCGTTTATTAGACTACCGTCAGATCTGAACAGAAATATGATATGGGGAAGTCATTCTTAACACAAATAGAAACCTAGTCGTGTTGAACACAGCTTAATGTTGTTGTTGTTGTTAGGAATGAATTAATTGTTTTCCTAACAGTGAAAAACATAGATACAGATAAATAAATTTTATGTTCGTCACAAAATCATTAACACACAACATGTTTATACAAAACTTTTCCAACACACTCACATATGCATATATTTACCCGCTGAGAATACATTGTATCAGGAAATCTCAGGATGACTGCTAATTAAAGTTTTCTGTTATTAAACTGTTTTATACCATTGTACATAGAGAATTTTGAAAATGTCATGTAAATACAGAATTTTCGTTTCACCAAACTCTGGAAATACTTCAACGTAATGCTGAGAGGAAGGCAGTAATATCGTCGCGGATGCCACAGTGTAATTTGTTTGAAAGAAGTCTAGTCTGGGAACACATCTCAGTGGTGTTATCAATCGTGTTAATTCGTCTTGATTTTCTTATGAAGTTTTGGTTTCTTGCCGATGATAGTGGTTCATAAAAAGTGCTCTTTTCCATTTTACGCCAGCACACACCGAACTTGATGGTTTAATTCCAGAGGACATATTTTAGATAGAGCTAGAGATAATATTACGGGAATTTTCATTGGTTTACATGATAAATTATTTTGATGATCCATTTCTTTTTACTTATGTATTAATCATTGATATTGTTGATAGGTATGTCTACGTTATACTTAAACAATATTGTCTTATTTAACGAAAGTAATTGTTTATCGTTAGTATTTCTGAATAATTAAAGCCAACATGAAAGTAACTTCAGCAATTAATAATAAAAATTTAATGTTAAAGCAATAAAACGAGATAATGATTGAGATAAATGAGAAGTTTTATACTTTTGATAGCATCAAAAGAGCATTTAACTATCTAATCTTAAAAATTAGTCTCACCTGTATAACTTACCTTGTGTAAACCATTGTCGAAATGGTTTACACAGGGTAAGTTACACAGTTGTAATCCACGGAATTAGTGTGTGATTCAAATTTTCGGCTTTAAGTCAAACAAGATTGCGTAGTAACCTCAGAAACAAGGAAAATGAAAAAATAGATCAATTATTTTCCCAGACAGAGGATAAATTATATAGAAGAAAGGTAGTATTCCATAATAGCCTAATATTTCTTTCCAGTTGCTACTATCTTCTCATTTAAGATACGTTGCACCTTTTAATCTTGTACGAAAAGCTAGATAATTTTTCTAATGTCTCCGATAAGCCGCAATATTAAATTATGGAAATTGCCCGGCATATGATCGCGTGATGTGTATAAATACACTTGTCTCTGCACAGAAAGCAAGTTCCGGGAAAAAATAAAAATCATTTTTCGAAACCACTTCAACTACCTAATTTTGTTTACTTTTAAACTAATCGTAAACTATATTTTCTGGAACTTCCCCCCTCTAGATATTGTGGCTAAACTTTAACATCTTCACTATTTAATTGCTTATTTTATATATAAAGTGAGAGCAAGAGAATATGTATCTACTAAGAATATTAAAATCACTCAGTGAACGAAGAAAGAACCAAACCAGTGACTGCTGTCCTAACTCTCTCTACACACGTTTTCTGCACTCCGTTTGTGTCGTCTTCTGGTAAAAGGGACGACAGCTCAGCCATCGCCCCCGAAACCCCTAAGTCATGTCGGGATTCAGTACCGCCCCCTCTCATTGTGTGGCCACGCTCTGAAGACAAAGTGCTCCACCAAAACAGTTATTTTGGAAGCACACAATAAGTAACCTTGATGTTATGGTGGAAAATCTTCCTCTATTCTCTGCTTTTATCTTTCTTTTGTGAGGTACTGCCATTTTTGCTTACTATTGGACTCTCAGTACCACAGTTTTTGATGACGAATATAAAATATAACAGAGTATAGTCGAAATAAAATATCTTAAATATAGTTGGACTACTATATTAAAAAACAATCAGTTAAGAATTATATTTAAAAAGATCGTGTATTGCTTGTTTTTATTTCAATACTATGAGGTTATTTTTTGTTTATGAATGCTAGATATAATAGCTAAGTTGTATAAACTTCATGGAAGTTTTATAAAAACTTCTCGGGTTTCAAACCGCGTCAGAATTGAACCGTCTGGCGACGTTTCGGAAGCTTGCACTGCTTCCATTGTCAAGCCCCCGCTTAATATTACTGAAGTTGGAAGTTATTTTGTGAAATTATGAGTGATAAAGATTCAAATTGTAACTATTTTGGAAGATACGTTTCAATCTCGCTATCTTAATATTCAAATTCTGTTTTCGAAATCTAGTTCCGAAATTTAAAAAAAAACTTTTGTTTTGTACTTCTATGATATACGATATCCGAAGGTATTTGTACTTTAAATCGTAATATAAGGCAATTGGTACTTTAATACTCCATAATTCAGGAATGGCAAATAACCTATTTACAATCAGAAGGGATTGCATCAGTTCTGTAATAAATAGCCATTGGAGTAGAATATTTCTGTGGAGTAGGTATCTCTACTGAAGCAAAGAAATGTTTACGGTAAATCATTATATCACATGGCAGAACTCGTATTACTTCAGTCAGCCAAGTACGCTCTTACTATGATAAAACAAGAAGAAAAATTCTTCTTATTCTATTTTAAGCTCTGCTATGCAAACAGACTGTACAAAGACACTAAAGGCAGCACTCCTGACGAATCCCGACTCCAACTTCATAAATGTATCTGTATCTTTTGTCCAAGAACATTCACTTTTCTGTAGAAAATATAACGGAATTTTTAATAATTAGCTTAAGCAGTGAAATAGATTTACCTTGGAGAACTGTTTTGTGAAATGAAAGAAACCAATGTTACTAAGTAACTTTGTTTTCGTGCATGACAAGTATAAAATATTAGTAAGAGTTGTGTACTAACTATAGTAACGTCATTTGACAGGCAGCTGTCTCACAATCTTCGAATCTCCGTCGTGCAATCCAGATTTGGGTTTTCCATTGTTTCCCCGAATCACTCCAGGTGAATTCCGGAAAGGCCACGTCTGAGCTCCTTTCCTATCCTTGCCGCCAGTCTTTTCCCGCCCCTAATGTGGTCTTGTGACCTGGTGACAGAGTTTCGATATGCTGTGCACTCTGCCTCTGTCTTGGCTGCTCCTACTGTACAATTTACCGTGGAATCCGAACAACGGAACGTCCTGGCCCAACTAATATCATCTAGCTAGCAGAATTCGTGGGCTTGACATTTAGTGCAACAATTTCGATTTATTGCACAATGAGTATGCTTAAACTAATAATATGGCGTAAAAGGAAGCTTTAGACTAGAGTGAAATGCAACGATCATTCTATTCTTATTTTATGAGCTAAGCGGAAATTTTATAGAGGTGAAAATCAGTTTGAGACCTCGCAAAGCTTCGACCGAGACATCAGATTCAAAGCAGATACCGTCCTGTCCCCAGTCGGGCACTGAGACTTCAAACAAAACCGCCCTACACGAACTACTTCGTTTACAAACACCTCTAGGGTTTATATCTTCAAAGCACACGCAATGTACACCGTCGGTATGTTCAGTGGGTTTGCCCAGACTCGTCCACTCTTTCAACACAGAGGCGAGCGCTCAGTGCATTGCGAGACATACATATTTCAGCCGCCTGAAAGCCGAAAACAGTGCAGGCCCCTCCACGCAGCAGACGCACGGAGGCATCACTTATTTAATCGAGTTTCCCCATACTTCCTGCCTGTCTCACGAACAATACTTTTTTTCTCCTTCCCCTTTCACCTTCGAAAATAAAACTCCCGTTCCTTTTCAGCCACGTTACCCGTCTAAAAATTTCTGCGGTGAGAGACGGAGGAACGGAGAGCCATGCCAGGCCGGCTGAGTGGCAATAATGGATTGTTTATGCAGCGCCGGCCTCCTATTGATATACGAAACGAACAGCACTCCCGGAGCTGTCCCTCCGCCCTTTAATATGCATTCCGGGTGTCCAATATTTTTCTCCGCGCCGTCGATGACGTTCGGGAAAGCCATTTCTCCGCTATCCTCCTCGGCAATGCCTGCAATTTGTCGTTGAGAGGGGTGGGCTGGGAGTTGTACGCGTCGAGAGCCCAAGCACCCCTTCCCCTTCGCCTCCACCGCAGCTACTGCCGTGCTCCTCCCACACTGCTTCCGAAGACGAACCATCCTTTGATGAGACTCCCGCTCAACCCTCCCCCTCACAAAGGAATTGTCGATGGAAATTGGAAGCTCCGAGGCAAAATTAAGGACCCCGGAAGGAGACTGCAATATTACTCCTCGTCGCTTCTTGCTCCCTGCCCCAACAAGGCTGGTCAGGGTTTAAGTGTGCCCTTGACTCGCTACAGACACACTATGGCAGCGAGCTGCATTCACAAAATACTTCAAAAGCATATCGACGGGTACTCGAGACATACACGGATAGTGTTGATAACCTGATTGCTTGTGTAGCTTCATCAATATAAATTCATTCTCTCACTGTTTTCTTTTTAAATTAATCTTCTGCAGCTAATCACTGTAACGCAAAGTCATAGTTTGGCCAACTTCATTAAAGCACTATCACAGACGTGCAGAGGCATTATGCGGTTAGTTGCCAGCCACGAATATGGTGCATCTGATTGTTCTAATTACAGTTTTTAGTCGGTTTTTCTGAATTATTGTACTGACAGAGCTCAGTTTACGCGGTTCATAGAGAGGCAGTGATAGTTTTGTTCCCTCATTATGTCAGGCGAGCAAAATAGTCATATGATAAGAAATAAAATCTTTTTGCCGTTACGTTTATGGTGATAAATTTTATGAATTGATTTCCAAGATTCAATGTAACCTTCTCGCGTCTGTACCAAACAGTTTTAATAAAATTCGACCAATCAACACAGTGTTTATGTATTAATCATGTTCTGACAATATTTCCTGGTCCAAATTTAGTATAACATTGCTAAATAATTTTCACGCCATCCCGTTCTTTTCCCAAGCTTCCAGAATTGTGTTTTGCAGTATCAGTAAACAAATCAGTAAAAGCTAAAAATATAGAATTACTAGTGGTAATTGGGAGATGAATTAGTCGTTAGTCTGCTCTTATGAACACGACTTGGACAAGTTAAGGAAAGGGAAAAAAGATAAATCATTAGTCTTCGTATTTATTCGCGTGCTATCGTATTAACAGCTGCGGGATTCATCGTCTTAGGAGCATGTAGACAGGTGTTTTGTTTGGTTAACCCCGTCTCGGAATCAACAAACAACCAAATACAGATTATGAACGCTCTTCGGCCTGAGCCAGGGAGGAAATAGTTTAAACGTTCCTCACATTGTGTTATATGGACAAATGCAGTCCTTGCCGAGGTTCGTGCTAGAATAACTGTTCATCATTTCCTTCACGTTGAGCCCCACGCAATAAGTGAACTTTTTTAAAAAAGTTTTCTCTTGTAACATTTTTCCTTGCAATAAAACTTCTTACCGTTGTTCTGAACTAACAGGCGTTATGACGGTCTTTTCCTTACAAATTATACATTCTGACTAAAAGTTCCAGACAAATACAGTTTATTAGCAAATAATTGGCAGAATTTATCATGGATAGATGGTCATACGTGTCTGTTTGATTCTACTGTTGTTTACTTATCCGATATTTATCAGCTTAAAAGTGGATAGAACGTTTATTTGTTTCTTCTGTTTATTTTTTTTTAAGTGCCCGAAAACTTCCCTGAATATCATAGAGCACCAACTCTACAGTATATAAAGAGAATTTTAAGTGTACTAGTTTCTCTGAAAATGAACAAGAAGTCATATACCTTGAAAGATATTCATTATTTGAATTTAATAGCCACATATTATCATAAAAGAAGTACATTATTAGCTTCTAATCATGCCAACGCTAGAAAGCTGTTCTCTGCACATTTTATACAAATTTGTCATTGACTCTTTGTTATCATAATGAATCTTTATTCTTCAGGCATATTAATAGAACAGGCAAAAAGCTTTTTATCGTGTCAATACATTCAGTGATTAGTGTAACTTGGTGTTAATAAAGTTTTTATTGATCCTATACAGATACCCGCTACTTAAGAAGAAACCTAAAAAACTTGATTACTGTGGTGCCCCCCTCCCCCCCCCCCCCCCCACACACACACATTTTAAATACCTGTAATTGGTATCCTATTGTAAAAGTAACAACTATGTCGTTAGTATTCACCCCACCAACGGCTCAAAGCAGGTGTACCGATTTTAATAAACAATTTGGCTTACAAACGAATTATACACCAGCATCGCTAGTTAATAATTAACAGCAATGAACACCTTCAGTGTGGATATACTATGGTAAATGCATGCTGATTTAGTCGTATTTGTACAAACTTGAGTTAGGGAGTCGTGGAAGCGTAAATCATTTATATACACATTTTGTTAGATAACAGTGAATTATAATTTGTATTCAGGAAACTTTATGCAAGTTTTTTCCGGTAAGATGTAACGGCCTATAATCGTGATTCTGTGTCAAAAACCGTTGTGCTTAAGCGTACCGTATCAACAATACTTCGTATTCCTTATTAGGTAACATTCCCTTATTATTTGTAAAAGTCGATAATTGTGTGCGGTATATTGGATTAAAATGCCTAGGCACAACTTGCTTGCTTTTAGATTGGTTGTCAGTCTTACCTTCTGTAGGTGTCGAGGTTATTCAGGATTATCTATACTAAATGGGGATATATGTCTGAAAATCGCTTAACCTTTTTTCGCAATTGTGTTAATTGTTTGTGAAAGATGCAGTTTTGTAAAGCTGAGTGCCACAGGAACTTAGATGGCTACAACCAACCGTACAGAATAGCGAACGCTGTCGCGTGGTTAACTGAGCGGAAGCGAATATGCGACAAAACGTTTTGGGTCCTCCCGACCTCCACCAAATAACCGAAACGATAAGTTGTCTGTGCAGCTCATGTCGAGAAATTAGGTTAAGTATTGCATAGTACTTATAGTTAGAAAACGAGTTTGCAAGCGGTACAGACAATCTCTGTTAGTATTGTGACAATTAGATTGACTGAACACTTAGCATAGTTCAACTAGAATTATTCTTAGTTATTATTTAGTGATCAAAGTTACTTTGAAGGAAACACACGAGCTAAACACAACTAATGGTTATTTATTGATAAACACTTGTGAAGGGAAACATATTTGGCAAACATTTCAAATAAGAGATACTTATTGTAAACACACTGAATGTAACACAATTACAATGGCACCGATAAAACTATGATATGATTGCTTAATATAGGTACTAGTCTTGGAATGTCTTCGGCCTGTAGCATCTGTTGGAGGATTGAGTGATTTAAGATGGAATAATCCCTAATATAATGGAATCATGAAATAATTTAATCACTCAACATAGATTAAATTACAAGCAGCAGATTTACCCCTGTGAAGTTGATGATGTCGGAGATGTTGAAAGCGACTGTAAAGCGAGTACGCTCTCTGCTCAGGTGAGGAGCAGTTCCTTAGTAGAGGGGAATACTAGTTTCTGATTGGCTGTTTACGAGTTTAATGATAGTACAAGCTCTGGTTGGCGTCTACGAAGTTTGAGGAGTGGGAATAGCTAGCGTTGGCTGTGCGTCTATGCTGACGGTTGGTTCTTATGGCCTTCAAACCAGCTTAAGATTCCACTGCCTAAGCGGAAGATGCGACCAGCAGGCTTTCCGTAGTCCGTCGACAACATTAGAGAGGTCACATATCATTGGCAGAGAAACCACCGTGGAAGACCTATGCATCGAGACATGGAGACGTCGCCTTGCTGGTAGCAACCAATTGAAATGAACACTCTCCGTCTCCGTCATCCATAAGACTAAAAGTTCACCTGGGTGGTCCCAACAAACGACCTTTCAAAATTTGAGAGAGTTATGTGCATCCCTGAGGGCAGTCATAAAGCAAAGAAGATTCTTCCCGAAACCACTAGTCTTCCCTACACTCCTTTCGGGTAGTTTCAGCTCGGTGCAATACTCCGACCTAATTAAGAGAAGATTCAGAGCCTTTGGCTTTGACCCAGCAGGCAACGACATCAACAAGAAACTTCCACCGCCTAGAAGTGAAGACGCCTTTCGACGCGACACGTGAAACGATGCCCGCTGAATGTTCAAGAATGTCTACACCACCACCTGCATCTGTCGCGGCATTCGAAGAGATGCCCGTCAACAACTCAATGCTGATTGAAGACGTCAAGATGCCACCACCTGCACTCGACATGTCATCTTAAGCGATGATCGTCGAAAATCAAACTATGAAGACTGAAGCGGGTACGGTATACCGCCGTTATAAATGGTAATTAATATTTATTTTAAATTTACCAAAATGCAAATGAGTATTTATATTGTGGATTGAAAAGGGTTCTCAAAATGAATTATTGATCACTAATAAGAATGAAAAGGTCATAACCTGACCATATATTCTTTGAATGAAGGCCAACAGACATAAGGTGATTGAAATTTAATAATTATAAACAATCAAAATTATTCACAAACAACACCTTTGTCCTACATTAATGGCCACTAAAATTACGTAATACAAGACGACAAAATATCCGTTCAGATTTTCATAAACACATTAACAGTTTACAGTTTTCGGCAGGACACGTAATGAGATTATTTGTTAAATGCTAATGTCCTTCGTTTCAATCACAGAAACTACTGAATTCAATTTAGTAAAAATGCCACGGCTAATCTCTCAGTTTATATATCGGAGAGTGAGAATTCTTATCGTGTGGACTTCTCCGCTCAGAGCGTTATGTTGGGTAACCATGGAGATTTAAAGTGCAAACACAGTATTATTAACTGTTGCAATGTTTGTCTTTTTACCGTCTGTCCGGCATTGACGTAGTCAGCAAACTCCGACCCCACACTGAATTTCTCTGTCACCTTGTGACTCAAAATGAACACACAACCGATCGCATGATATGCTGTCGGCTTTCTGGGTCGTTCTTGTGCACCAGCACAGTTGAACACGAACCAGTCAGACCCAAAAGACCACGAAGAGCATCTCGCATCACCTTTTAAAACCTCGGGATCTTGCTCCTTCTCCTTGGGCGATTTTCTCTGGTCCTATCGTCGCTGTAGAAGTTCCTTGCCTCTCTCCTCATTGGCGGACATGAAACAAGATTATACAAAAAAAATAAGAACTATTCTATAAACTAAATGCTATTGGCAAAACATTTGCCCCTCCAAGCACTCTCAGGTTCAACACACCATTCCTATGACGGGGTTGGAGGATTTGTTCGGAAACTGTTGTATTTCTTTCGTGTCCACTCGGTTTTACTAGTTTCACGCAGTGAGCACTCACAGAATCTGTAATTTGGCGTGTCTTGACGTTATCACGTATCTGCAATTGGTCACGCGATATATATCTCACCCGTCAACGTTGTCCATGCATCGAACTGCAGCCGACACCATACTGAGCAGTGAAAGGTCGTAAATCTACCTTTTCAAACTGGCAAGTCCTATTGTGTTTAGTCTTTCTTCCAGACTGAATGGAGAATTCGCTGACCCCTGTCCTGCAGAGAGTACATCTTGGAATTTTCGTTAAGCCAGGCCAGCGTAATGGCTGCCTTGTTTCGTTGCCCAGATACCTCATGTTAATGTGGTTCTATGTCACACCACAAGACCCAGTGGAAGTGGGGCCGGTTCTTCCCCTCACTCCACACTATGAAGGCAACTTCGTCGATCTAGCAGTCGCATTCGTTGAGGAGACCAACAACTATCTCCTCTTCCTACCAGTGAAAGAGGGACTGCGTTTCCTTCCGCAGCACCCTACACAACTCCGTCTACTGACGGGCTTTTTGGACGGGTGCGGCATCCAACACACCCCGCAATACAGAGATACTGGCTGTCCGTGGACTACCGACAACCGTGACTGAGGAGGCGGTGGCCGCCGAGCTCACCAGTAGCGGCATTGTCGCCTGGGAAGTTCATCAGATGCGCAGACCAAACACAGAGGAGCGGCTACCGCTCTTCACGATTCAGCCCGCGGAACGTGTACCATGGCAACAACGGACAAGGCAGCTGCTGGGACACCAGGTTCAGTTTGAAGTCAAGAAGAAACCACAGATGGCCCTTGCCCAGTATTTCCGTTGCAAGGGGCATGGGCACGGGACTGCACTGGACAAGAGTTCTGCGTCATGTGCATGGAGAACTACAGGGTAGTCGACTGCAGCACCCCACGAGACGAGGTGCCTACCTGCTGCAACTGTAATGGTAACCACCCTGCCTGTTACAGCGGCTGCCCAATCTAGAAGAACCTACGGCCCAACAAGTAGACACCAAGCACTGACAAGTCAGTGCCCCCACAGGGCAAGCTGTTTCAAAACCGACGCCCATCCCCAAGAACCCCTGCAACCGGACGCTGCCGCAAATAGGCAATCCATCTACCATCTCGAGCGCCATGATGAGGTCGCTAAGGACTGCAACCACTCCGACGAAATTATTCAGCTCTTGAAGCAGCAAATTCAGTTACTGACTGCAGTCGTAACTACTCAAGTCAGTATTCCGGGTTCGACATCCCCAATCTGACACATATAATGAACACCATATTGAAGAACTAGAAGGAGATGCACTATGTTCAAGAACTTCCCCTCACTCTAGGGATAATGTCTCCCTAGAAGATTTAGTGCCATGGAATTCAGATCCCACGTGTAGCTGTGCAGCCGTAAGGCAGGGCGCACGTTGTCACGCAGTTGACGAATGCGGCGCAACACAGTTTCTGTGTCTCAACCTTTTGGGGCGGAACAGCGCGTATTGAGACGCAGAGCAGGGCAGCGCAGTACGTGGACTGCGTCACGCTGTGTTCATGACACAGAAACTGTGTCACGCAGCTCACTCGTTTCGGTTTTTGCCGTATCACTTCTTGCGTTATTTAAAATCTTCCCTTACTTGAAAATCATTTTCAACTATGGAACAAGAAAAATGGATTAATCTGGTGCGTAACCACACTGCTACCCACATTACCAGTCATATCAAACACATAAAACTTAAATGTAAACAAGAAATTTGGATAAGGTTCACCAATGAGCCCAACAAGTGTCGAGTAAATTCATCATTAATTTATCATACAACTGTCCACTTACAATTTACTTTTATTTTCTCTTTTTGAATTAATTTTTATTATTTTTAAAAAAACAAGATCGATATATAGACTATTATAGTATTATAACATTATTTGTTTTCTTATTATTTTCACTTCATCATTCAATAGTGTTCCTACATGTCTTTTGTTGTACTAGGCATACGATAGTAATAATAATAATAATAATAGTGTCCCCGAGAAACACTTGTCGCGCAACTAGTGCCCGGCAAATGTTGCACGTAATTGTTCAACTGTTTCCAATTGCCTGGGACATCTGCAACATTTGTAGAGAGGTCTGGAGTGTAAGATTACAGTTGAAGTTTGCACAGGGAACCAAATACAGTGTTTTCCAGTTTCTTGAGTGGAGTGATTTGTTGGTTCAAATATTTGAGCTATATGGACAACTCAGCTACTGCAGCTTTTGTTGTAATGGCAGGCGCATTCTATGAACTTCTTAAAATAAAAAAAGGCGAAAACGACCGAGATGGTGGAATAGAAGTTTTCTAGCAAAAAGACATTCGAAAGAAGCTTATAACTCATTGATGGCAGACCTATATTTCCCTTAAATATTGGGACATAAGAGAGTGATTTTTTTTCTTCTTTTTAAATACCGTACTGCATCATTCCAGAATATCAGCAATTCGTTGCACGGCGTCATTTCTATTGTTCGAAATTTTTTTGCTCTGCTAAGTCACGTGAGGTTTGCTGGCAAGGGCTTCCGGAGTGGGGCCCCACTGAGCTGGCTTTGGGGGCCTCCTGAGGTAAGCTTGTGGGCCCCCTGAACTTTTGGGGCCCCGGTGCACGGCACCGCTAGTCCTCCGGTAGCTACGCCACTGTTTGCTGTTCGCATCAGTTATGTTCCACAGCACTGCCTACTGTTCCTAAGAGTTCTATAAGCTTTACTACATTATTCTTCAACCACTCCATCATGAAACATACACTATACTAGCTCTGAATAAAGTACGATTACCACAGACAAGAAAAACACGTGCTTCTCATAGTCTGGACAGTGAGTGTGCTGCGCATGCGCGCGGGGCCTTGTCCTGGGAGATGTTGCAGTCTGTTTCCATCGTCTGTGGCACAAGTTGCGGCACATGTTGTGTCCCGCAGTCGCTTGGCACATTAAGCCTTGGATACACTAGGGGACAAATGGAGCGACATGCTGCGCTACATGCCGCGCGGCATGTCGCTGGACAACACCCGGGAACACTGCCGCGGAACATTTAGCAGACACACTAGTCAGTTGTTGTAGAAATGTTGCCCGAGGAGGTTGCGTTGGTTAGTGCTGCGTACATTATTATATGAAGTAGTTCAGCTAAATGTAAAAGAAAGAGAAGGTGGTGGATGCGGAATTACTTACAGCAACGAGAAAGAAGAGTTAACATTCTGAGTGACCTTCGAATGGCGGACGGATCATTTGGAAATTTTACTAGAATGTCAACGTCAGAATTTGAAACATTGATACAAATGATTGGACCTGCCATTTCCAAACAAGACACAGTATTACGTAACGCTGTTGGTCCTCATTTTAGACTTGCCATTACATTGAGATACCTGTCTACTGGAGACTCATATGCTTCCTTGTCGTACACTTTCAGAGTGTCAAGACAATTGATCGGTAGAATAGTACCATAAGTTTGTAAAGAACTGATAAATGCATTGAAAATTTTTGTAAAGGTGAGTGAATAAAAATATATTTTACTTTTATAAATAAATGATTTTATTTATTTAATATACATAGAGGGTCTAAATAAAAAACTGGAACTTAAGAATGCAATATATTAGTGTTGTCAAAATTTAACATTACTTGTTCAAAGTGCTCATCGAAATGCTGTGGGTCCATATTACTAGATGCAGTACTATATTCCTGATTGATATCGCGCTGCACAGGCAACTGGCTTTCAGAACTAGAACTCTGACGGAATTTTCCCATACGTGCATCAGTCAAAATGTTGTTAATGTAATATTTTGCCACAAGTACAGAATGTTCGTCCTTCATTTGACGTCGCTCTGACGCTACATACTGTCCGTAAATATGAAATTCGTCCTGGGCCATCATTTAGTTTCTAGCAAGTTGTATAACTTGGTAAGCCTCCTCCAATCTATCTTCTTTTGGGAGGGTTCTTTTGCGAGAAGTTCTAGACGATGAAGGTATCATCACCGTGGGCTGCGGTTCTTGCTGAAATATAGGCTGAGATTCTTGAATGGTAGATTGAAATTCTAGCTGAACGTCATCTTCATTTGGAGAGCTGGGTATCGTGTCCTGGCTTTGTTGGCTCTGAAAAAGTAATAATAAAATAAATTTATACAGTTATTATAAATATTTTGTTAAACATTTTATTATTATAATAATTATACATAAGTAAAACAATAGTAACATACTATGGCTTTCACTAATTTTAGTTGTATGGGTTATATATTCCATCTAAATACCTAGTGTGTCACTTCTGTGAAGTTACTGTTTACAGGTAGCCTTATTAAACTATTTTGTCCGTCTTTTTCTTTATACTTTAATTAACTCTTCTAATTACGTCGCCTTATTCTGACCAAAAGAAATGGTAAAGCTAATTCTTTTTTATTATTATTATTGACCAGAATGTCCCTATTTTTCAGCCTAGAATTTTGTTTAGCTCACAGTAAATATGCATTACAGTGTCACACGTTCCGTATCTAGTGTACAAATGTTTGAAAGTGAAAGCAAGTGAAAACTTTAGGAAATTTCTGAATAGAAATGAATTTTTTGTAAGTTGTTGAATTAGCGAGATAATATTTCGGTCATCTTGTGCATTTCCCCATGTGTTCGGGTTCATATTGTACACGTTCTGTAATTCTCCACTTACGTAGGACGCGTGTTCGATACGCATATAACAGAATTATTAATATTAAAAAATCAAGTATGTTAAGACGCAGAAAACAGGAAGAGACTCGAATGAGAAATTTTGTATCTGATTAAAAACAAATTAAATAAACTGATATTTTAAATATTTAAAGATTGTGTCTTATTACAAATGCGTCTTTTTTTTTTTTTTTTGGACAAATTAAAAACACGGATTTTGATGATAGTTCTTGAGGTTTAAATATTAAAATTCTCATGATTTCATTTAATTTCTTTAATTGTATTTAATATTTTTTATAACAAAACGTCACGAGCCACCACAAAGCGGTGCTCTGAGCTAGTTTTAAATTGCCAGTCGCCTACTGTCCGACACTAGCGAGGGTGTCCCGGCCTCTAACCCTGTCACACCTAGGCGTTACTTCCTGCCGCCTCACAGCTGCGATCCTAGAGAGCTGACAGCCGTCCACAAAATCAATATATATTCTTAGACAATATACACTTGCGCAGAGCAAGGAAAAATATTTATACGTTTTCTTACAAACTATTATATTAATAATTATGTATGCTATTTCAGGTTCCAGCTACTGCAAATGAATGGAAGGATAAGGCTTGTGATTATGAAATATTTTGGAATTTCCCACATTGCCTTGGATCTATAGATGGCAAACACGTTTTGATTCAGGCTCCTTCCAATTCCGGCAGCGACTACTATAATTACAAAGAACAATTTAGTATTGTCCTATTGGCTATTGTGGATGCCGATTGTAATTTTATTTATGCAAATTGTGGTGCAAAAGGAAAATCTTCTGACAGTGGAGTGTTCCAAGAGACTTCCTTTTATAAACCTCTGACTGCTAAACAACTTAACTGGCCAGATCCAGAGCCAATACGACAAGGTGGACCAAACATGCCTTTCGTATTGGTAGGAGACAGTGCTTTTGCATTGACAGAACATATGATGAAGCCATATCCCGGTAATCACGACGCGGGGACTACAAAGCGCATTTTCAACTACAGACTATCAAGAGCAAGAAGAGTTGTGGAAAATGTGTTTGGAATTTTATGTGTCGTATTTCGCATATTCCACACACCAATAACCCTCCAGCCTGCAAATGCTGAAGTAGTTGTAATGGCGTGTGTACACCTACATAATTTTTTAAGGCGAAATAGTCAGTCCAGATCACTTTAAACCCCACATGAAAGCTTTGATTCTGAAAATATGGATCACGAAATTGTGGAAGGATCATGGCGCAGGGAAATTGGACCTCATAATATGTTGAATTTAGATGCTAGAGGAAGACGTTTTTCTGAATCTGCTATGGAAATAAGAAACAATTTTGCTGAATATTTTGTAAGTGAACAAGGAAGTGTTTCCTGGCAGAATAATTTTTAAGCATAGTTATGATACAGAAAAATAATCCACCATAGCAATAACAACTATTTTAGCACTGTACCAGTTAAAACAGATGAATAAATAAGTAATCGTGACTTACTTGTGTCTCCAATGTGTCCATGCCACCAGGATTTGTACCCTCCTTCAGCAGAAATTTCATCACCTAATATGCAAACCATGCACTGGAATTCACATCGTCTTGTCCGCTACCAGTAGTTTTCGCAGATGCCAACTTCTTATTTTCACGAATAAATTGTGAGCGAAGAGTCTGTACTTTGGCCTCTATTACTTTTCTTGGCAATTTTAAAACATTGGTAATATACTCCCATGCGTCATTTTTCTTTATTTTATTTCTATAATCACGGTTTGAAGTGTCCCACAACAACCCATAATTCTGGTACAGCTCGATTAGTTGAAGCACCATATCGTTTGCCCACAGCACCGACATGACAAGTTGCGCACACGACTACACTCTGGTACAAATGTCGCGGGACTGACGCGATGTTTTCGCTCTGGAAGCGGCAACACACAACATGCCCCGCGGCACGTAGATGTCGCGCAAATTGTTGCACACAACATTGTGGGACAGCGGGGAACGTTGCAGCGCCATCCAGACTCAGTGTTGCGCGTCAGATTTGTCCCCTAGTGTATCCGGGCCTTTTTACTAACACTGTTACTTAAAAAATCGTCATCGAAATAGTGAAGCCCTATACGAAATATGATGTCACGGACTGATTGAACAGTCATTTGACAGAGGACGTATATCTCACAGGAAATGGTCCAAGTTGCGATCTTGTGATACAGTACTTGAACTGTGTGGGGAATATCTCCACACCGTTTTTCAAGACTGTACTCAAATGTTAATGTTACAGTGTTCAATGATTAGTGTTGTGGCCGCGCGTGTAAGCAAAAAAAAAGTTTGTATCTTAATGCTTTTCTCTGTGAGATAACTGATTGATTTAAAATGATTGATTTAAACACTTTATTGAGGTGCTAATGTTCAATAAATACTAACTTTGTTATGAAATTCGTTATGGATAATTTGATAAGCTTATCCCATTATTTTTTCAGCATATGTATGATGACTCATAACGTATGAATATTTAAAATTTATTAAATTGTAAGGAGGACGTTACATATGTGAAAAGTATTGTTTTCATAAGTGGCATGCGTTTTTTGCTTTAGAATTAAAATTTCTTTGAATATTTTTTTCCTTGTTCTGTACCTCCTAATTAAAAATGGGCTATTGATCTTTTTTTTTTTTTTTTTTTTTTTTTTTTTTTTTAAAAAAAAAAGATGGGTAGATATGTCGAAGTTACATATTTGTTAAAAAAATTTATGTCTCGTCATCAATACAATTATTTTCTTATGGATATTTTCACCGACACACTCCCTTTTAATTATTTGAAAAGATTAGACCTTTAAAGCGAATGACCAGGCAAAAAAAAAAAAAATACAGAATTGGAAGTATTTTATTGGGGAGGAAGAACATTGGAGTGAAATGGAAGCGGAAACTTCAAACAATGATGATGATTATAACTTTAGAGATTAATATTAGAAATTATGTATTAGAATTTTTTTAGAATAAAAAAAAAAGCACTGTGTAAGGCAACTGTGATTTACATCACTGAGGAAATTTCCATTTTAATATACGAAAAACCATTGTATCAGGGGGGAAAAAAAATAAGAATTTTGATCATGCTTAATTTATTTACATTCTGCCAGACCCGCGTGTAATTCGGAGAAATTCATCCCCAAAACTGTTTTCCGCCATTTTGCGGATCGCTGGTGCTGCAGTGAGTTTACGACAACTATTAATCTTCTACGGTAAGAAAAATCGCGGAGCCGTGTTGCGTCGATGGTGTTCACACGGACGAATCGACGCAATAGCGGAAAGCGCGGCGACCGTTTCTCGGTGGAGGTTTTGCGATTTATGGTCAGCTTTCACACCTCGTGAAAGAGAGTCATTGCGAGCGGACATGGACCATTCAGCTAGCTGTCCTCTGCCCTGAATTCGGGAGAAACGTTATTTACTTTCCTTGACCGCTGCCTGGTAGATCCGTTCATGTTGACTTCAAGGTTCGTTGAAGACCGTATGTTCCAAGAAAACGTAGTGAATGTTACATGTGCTTGTCCACTAAGCAAATTAGTTTCTCGCTATATTGCTCGTGCAACGTGTAACTTTCAGTTTTGAAATTGCCGTATCAACACCAGCGCAAGTAACTGCGAACAAACGTCTTACAACAGTATTTGGTTGACTGGCATTCCCGGACAGAGATTTAAAACCGTAATCGATTTAACCAAGTAAAACCTTATCTCGTAAGATAATCCAACGATCAATTTTCAATTGTTGAGCTCACTGGAAAGGTTTTCTCCAACTGCGATAAACTCAGACTCTTCCATTAACTCCACTCATTTCAAATACCTCTTTAAGTTTCCTCAACAAATAGTTTGCATCACCTTGATCGCCAACCACTATGACCTAAACAGATGTGGTGCCATCTGCAACTGCTTCATCACATTTCTGTAGGCTTCACTGGTACAATTTTCTCTTAACTTATTTAATGGCACTGCACCATAAATCTTTAGTATGTAAACAAAGACCAAATGTATAGGTCGTCCTATTGTTATCCATTTTTGATTAGAGATTTGCGTGAAAACGCCATCAACATAGGATCGTCCTGCCCTAAAGCCATTTTGTTTATCTTCCTTCTGTAATGTGAACATAATAAGTATAAATATTTAAGGTGCTGGCCTGCAACTTCGCACATATAGGCAGTTTCTGTGGCCCAGGTAGGAGAACTTCACCTGCGGCTTTTCATGAATGAAATTGACCAATACTTGGTTTTCCTGCATTCCTGCCCAAACGAAACAACATTAAAATGATGGATCTGGCTTTGTATCTCTGTAACATTAATTTGAAAACAGAAAAAGTGACAAGTAACTGACTGAGCGTTCGTGAAATTTATTATATATTTTCCTAAGCTCTCTCACTCACCTCGATAGCTATTGGCTGGAGAACAGTGTCACGTGTCAGCCTTTACTCGCAAATTAACAGTCACCAGAGATACCATTAGAAGAAATTCGATGTCCACAATTTATTAGCTAACCAACTGCCACCAAATTGATTGCAATAATACATTCATCATGTTTGCTTTTCGTAGCAATTTATAGTTAAAAAATATTTATAAACTTTACGGCTGAAAAATTGGAAACTGCTTTTTAGTAATATGTTGCTAATGAAAGCAACATAAAAAACTAAAATTATTCATGGTCTCTGCTGTAACTACGAATGACAATTGTTATTGTGGCGTAGGCTAAATTTTAATTTAATTAAAACTTTCGCTAATGTCGTTGCTTGGTAAAAGTTTATTCATTACGTTTTATTTACTTTTTACATATTTTAATGATGACATTCGTCAATGCTCTTTGTTCATGTTATTAGATTATCTAAAGTGGAAATCAGAGCTAATATGATACCGAATTGAGTATTCTGGCAATTCATTTCTTCGAAGTTACTCAACTGTTTAATAATATGGAATGTGCATTAAATCCTCTGGCCGTTACAGATTACATTATGAGTGTTTTCTCAGTCGCAATAAAAAAAAAAGTCATACTTTAGAAGCAAAGAGTATTTTTTTTTTTAATTTTGCAGAGTGATCTTTAAGGGTCAAATACAAGTTTGTATTTAAGCAAATTCGAGTCTGCGACCTATGAAACAATTATATCATAGCACGATATTCCCTGTCCGTGTTTAATACCTACGTTTATTAATACTTCTGAGTACTTCAAACTCAAGAGATTTTACTCACGTAAAAGGTGAAACACAGCTCAAGTTCATATTCGGTCAGATCATAATATTTTACCCTAAACACTGCAACTATTCTTGAAATTAAAGGTCGCTTCCAGCCTCATTCAACGGTATACTTTGGGAACCGCGATATTACCGCTCTCGGATTGGCTTTCTATGACTCCCACGGCTGCATATGCGGGGCCCACATTGCACTGTGAGAGGACGAGGAGTAGTTTTCTTCATTACTTGTTTCCTCAACTAGCCGCCATCCATGTGGTCAACATTCATTTGCCCACACTAGTTAACAAGCAACAGGGTTAGATTGGTAGTACAGTTCTTTATCCAACCTACCTAAGGTTAAGAGAAGTCAATATTAAATCCAGGTTTATTTAGCTATTCCTCACATTATTGCCTTTGGCAACTATGCCGCCACGAAGATGGCATCTGCAGGTCTACTATTCGTCGCAGCATCACTATAATGCCACACCATTGTGCGCTTAATATAAGCTACGTCCAGGATTCATTCAGTGTAATTACGTTTCTGTCCTGTAATAATGCTGGCCAACAAACGTGGATAAAGTTTGATCCTCACTGAGTGATTTTTAAACGGATTGGCAAGCACAACATAAAAAAGAGATTTTTGGTGATTCTTTTCAGTTTTTTCTATCTCTCTGATTTTATAAGAAGTTATTTTAGAATCTGATCACATTTTATGTATTTGTTATGATTCCCAACTAATTTTCATGTCTTGTTTGGTATGTATTCTTGCAGATTGATTAATAAATTCAGTGTTTAACTGCTTTTACCTACAATTATTTTTTGGCAATTAGATCCCTCAGTTTATCATAAATGTTTCAATAATGGTCTGGAATCCAGGAAGAGGAAACATACTTAGACAGACAAAGGTGGCGAGCGCTCTTACACCGCACCCGGGAAACTGGAGACGGATGAAGATGATCTCAATATTTAACAATTAATTCTTATGAGAAAATAACTACATGTATTTAGGGCAGAATTCCCAGTACGCACAGTACATTAGACTATATTCCCTGCTTCACTGATTCAGAGCATTCAGCTAGAACGGCAGGTGTCTACATGCAGCGCTACAGCAACTGACGGAATCAGCAGCGTCTGGCTCCACGTAAGCCGAATCAGCGGCAGTTGAAGTGATAAGATATCAATATAGTAGACCATGCAGAATACTGGATAGCGGATGTTTCATCACCCTCTGATAATCCAGTAAATAACCTCTATTTCTCACTTACAAGCTGGAAGATTATTAAATTCATTCAATTTTGTGACTACAATTTCAGTCACTTTTTAAAAACTGTAGAGATTTATTATTTTTTCAGTGTAAATTCTATAAAGAGAATGTAACCAATACTAACGTTATACAAAAAATTGTAGAAAAGTCGTGTTTGTACATTAAATTTATTTCAGAACGTGTTATTACGATATAAGCTACTGATGAAAGAGAGGCAAAGCCGCAACATTTAGAATGTTTGTCTTTCTGTCTGTCTGTATGTACCAGTGTAAAAAATTGTAAATTTATACCATTTTTTGTGACTGCCCACGCGTCACGTAGAAACTAATTAATTGATTTCAAGTAAACTTTATGACATCGATTAAGATATTGGTTATATTTTATCTGATTAGATAATGTTGAAGTATGCCTTTGAAACATCAAGAAATATAAACTTTCTCAATTGGTGGTAGTTTTAGGAGAAGTATAAATAAATAATGCACTCAAACGTGATTAAAGGATCGCATACAATAAAAATTCAGGAGAGCCAAAAAAACGGGAAAAACGGATCTGCTCCCCTGCTTTTACTTAAATAGTGAATATTCTTTTGTTTATCTCTGAATTACCTAACAGAACAAATATCAAATCCAGCGTGACGAAGTCGCAGACACAGCTACTCTGCTACTATTTCGTTGACGGGGAGATTTAAATTATTCTGTTTTTACGAAATATGTGACCTTTATTTGTCCGTGAAGCTGCAATAGGTAAAAGTAAGTATCACTGCCAAAAGGGAATAACTTGTGATTCCATTGTTTCACCTAGTCTCAATGTCATTGAAGTTTTTGATTGATATTGTTGAGAAAGCTGACAATATTGCTCATCTTTGCAGTCAGGATGTTTAAGATCTTTGTTTGACTTCGAGTTCAGATGAGGCTACTTACATCACTATCAAGTGCTGTCGACAGTGCATACTATACTAACGTTTGTAGTCTGGAATATAATGTAAATGGAAATAGGCTTTATCAAAACCATTGTTTAAATTTATACTTCCCTTGTTTATATTCCCAACTAGTACTTTCTTTGTAGCTACTGACTTTACGCCTCGTCAACGTCAGTAGAGGAGGGAGGGGACTGTGGGGCAATGAACTAAAAGAAATTAGGTCATAGCCTTTTGAAGGAACCATCCTAGCATTCGCCTGAAGTTATTTGTGGAAAACATGGAAAACCCAAAACTGGATGGCCGAACGGGATTCTAACTCGTATCCTCCGAGGGCTTTACCGCTCACCCACCGCGCTCGGTATTAAGATTCTATTAGATAATCGTTGTTCAAGTAACTTCTTTATGTTTAGTTCTGTGTTTTGGAGATGGATTTAATGATCCTAACCAGTTACAGAATTTATCGTGAAGATATGCTTTGTAGCATGCCATAGTAATAAAAATTGGCAAGTATTACAAACAAGAAATTTTTTGAGAGTGATATTCTTAATTTGACATTGATATCTTTCCTCTGTTATTGCTAAATATGTCAGACCTGCATATCTGAAGAAAACCTTTAACCTAGACGATAGAGTGGACAGTAATTTAGTATATCTCTATGTATTTGTTTGAATTATAGCAGAAAATTATCTTTCTATAAAAATACATTTACAGTATACCTTTGATAAAGTAATTCACCTCTTAAACTTTTTATACCTTTTATTCTATCATTTCGACGATATTATTAAGCGGGCTTTGATTTTAGCTTAGTTAAAAATGTATTGTACAGGCTCCCAGTTTTACAGAGTCAACGTGCACCTACTCATGAAACGATAAGCGTCTCAGCAGATTTAAATTCTCTCTGATCTTTTTGTTTACTTTTTTTTCTGGAGCCTCCATGCTCTAATTTTACTTTATATACATTACTTCCTTCCTGGAAGGAAACTTTATGAGGTTTAAAAGACCCCGTATCTAGTTTTTTTCCCTTATCTAGAATACGATTGTTCATGATGTTCACGGAATATTACCAGCGAACTACTTTTATCTAACCGAACATTGATTAACAACCTCTTATGTTGCATAAAATGTTCACGGATAGCTAATCAGTCTCCATTCCCCGGGATGTTATTGTACTAATCACTTTTAATTAAGATATACTGAACGACAGAGTGTTGTGTAAAGAGTAATGTTTGATTTTTCATTAATAATTTGTCATGCAGAGAGATAGAGGCCACTAAAAACTACTAGAATTTTTTAAAAAATACCTAAAAATTTCCAGTGTGTTTGAAATTAAGAGAGGCTATCAAGAACAATTAATACGCCGGTTAGTTCTGAAATAAGTTCTTACAATGTTAACCTGAAACTAATTTCTTCTGTATTGTCCCGTCCGACACCCGGTTTAATGCGTGTTCTGTGTCCACCTGGTAGCATTTAGTTTATATTGACGTTAAAGCACTAATAATCGGAGAAGAAAGGGCAGGTAAAAAGTGGAGGAAAGAAGTTGGGGGTTAACTGAGAGTATGAAATCATTTGTCCCGAGAACACCAAGAACTTCCTGCCAAGTTGTGGGGAATACTTTTTATTATTTTTACGATTTAGTTTTAAGACTTCACTGCTATAATTCACTACAGCACTAACAAAAATATTCATCATTGGGTTCGATATCGTCTCAAATTGCATTCATTATATTTAGTTTGGAATGAATTGATAAAAACAATTATTTGCTTCAGAATGAAGGCCTAAAAGTTTACTAATAATTTGACGGAGGAATAAATTAATCCAGAGGACTGCAGTGGAACCTGGTAATTAGGGAGCATGCACAAACCACGTGGCTCGGTACAGGGGGAGGGGGGGGGATTGTCTGGAAGGCTACGTTGGGCTACTTGGGGGGAGGGAGGGTTTTGAGCCAGGCCACGTAGCTTTCCTTTCATAACATTTTTCACAGTTAAAATTAGGAACAGAACTCACAACAACATGTGAATATTTATTTCCCTCAGTTAATTATCTCCTTATGTAATTTACAATAGTCTGACAAAAGAAAACAATTCAAAATGTCTTCTGGAATCAAAAGGGAAAATAGCTACGTGCTACGTGGGGGGGGGGGGGGGGGGTTGACGCAAAAGCCACGTAGGGCTACATGGGGGGAGGGGGGTTCACAGGAGGCCAAAATGGAGCTACGTGGTTTATGCACGTTCCCTTATATCAAATATCTGAAATAAAAACTTGTAACTAATGAAATTATTTAGACCGAAAAAGTAGTCAGTTCATGTGTAATTGGTTATTAACATCGATCACGCTTAAAGCGATCAAAGCAGTTGAAAGTTAACAGATCTGCCTGTCATCTTCTTATGTTAACTGAAACACTATACCTGAAAAAAAAAAAAAAAAAACAGCAGAGTTTAAATGCTACACTGCTGATTCTAACTTTTGCTTCATTCCTGGAGAAATAAGGAACTAGTAATAGCGAACAAACATTTACAGTTGCATGGACGTGTAAAGTGGTCATAAATAAAGAAAGTGTTGCTGGAAAATAGAAAAATGACACTCATCTACGCATCTATTTTTAGAATAAAATCATTCTCGTATGAACGAGCGTATGAACAAATTTGCTTTTCAGTTGTCTAGCGGAAAGAACGGAATGTGAAATTCTGTCCGTAAAACCCACGAGAAGACTGCAAACAAGTGGTGATTAGTTGGCAGATTCGTGGTTCTAACACCCATTTCACGTTCCAGTCTGATATATAGTCAATATAACTGTCATCTTTGATAAACATTGAACGTCTGGTATTAACTCAGTTATTTCTGGAACATATAATCTTTCTCAAAGTATGTATAGTTTAAATGAAAAGTTTATCCATACTGTGCTTTTAGTAAAAGTTCTGTACAATGATTTATTAATCAGTTAAGTTTTGCATTTAATTTTTATTATTTTTTTTGTGTTTGCAATTCAGTAAAGTCAGTAGCATTTATTTATTAAGGACGACATGTTCCGTCCATCTACAAGCAAGGAGACAATTTCATTTCCATCGATGTAAGCCACAAATGTCAAAACGAAACAGGTATTGTTAAGCAGGCCGTTATTTCAATGGCCCATCCACCACCAAGCTGATAAATTTCGATGAAGGGCCGGCAAGTTAACCTATACTCCAGGAAATGCTAATGACAAAAGAGGCAGCTGGTGGAGCGATAAAAGATGAAAGTTTTTGAAGAGGCGTGGCTCCATCAAGTATATTACAGAGGGAGCCGCGGGGGTTGTTGCGGGGAATTGTTGATTGAAGTAAACTGGCAACAGAGTGGAGAAATTCAAACGACTAACCACCTGTTGGCTCTCCACTGCCGGCGGCTTTTACAGACCTTTTCAGGGGCCTAACGTTCAATCCCAAAGACTTCCTTTGTAATTTCCCTTCTGTAATGTCGGTGCGTTTATTTGCTGTTTCGAACGGCTATTAAAAGAAAATAACCTTGTGTTACTTTTTGTCAAGCATCAAATTATAAAAACGTGTGTGAATCCAGTGTATCATTATGGGAGGTTACACGTTTTTATCTTCACCGAAGTTTTGAAATTAGTTTTGTTTCTTGTTAGTCTGATACCGGATAGTAAAAATAACCTTTCTTTCAAGAAAAAAAAAAATATAAGGAAAAATATTTTTAAGAAATTTTGTTTGATGGTCGTACTGCTGGATTTCAGGTAACTTATTATTTATTTATTTATTTATTACTTATGGCTTTACGCCTTGTCGACGTCGAGATCGTTAGAGGCGGGAAAGGACTGGGGACAAGCATCTGGAAGAAATTCGGCAATACATCCCGACATTCACCTGGAGTGATCTGAGGAATTCCCGGACGGGGATTCGAAGTCTCAATGACAGTGAAATTATATCTCTCAATAAGCCACTTCCGGTATCGACATTTGCGGTCTTTACAAAAAAAGAAAAAAGAAAAGAGGGAACTTTTTTTTATCAAGTCTATAGCGAAATTAGTATTTATATTCAACAAATTTCAACAAGGCAACGATTTATTTCCTACCACTTTTCCATGTGTTCTAACCAGACTACTTACTTATATTTCGAGAAGGAGACGCAGAATATCAAGTTCTTAGAAAATTGTAAGTTCTGATCACATAGTAAAGGTTTTTAATGAACGAGCTATAGCTTTTTCTCAACATTCACTGATTCATACGATATTTACATCACGTTTAAAATACTCATATAAGCAGTGGTACAACTGTTATTGCAATCGGCTGCTTTCACAAAAAATTTGCAAATTTAAACCGTGTTTACCCACCACATCCACATACTCTATGGAATCCATAAATCAAGCCAACAAATCCTATGACTGTTTCTCAATGGATTAATTTATTTCCTTCTTCTTTACAGAACTATATAGTTAAAATATGACAGTCATAAGCGGGCAAATGTGAAGAAAGTAGGAATGACTAGTCAGATAATCAAAGAATGATTAAAACGACTGGTTTACAGTGTGTTGGGGTTGCACACCGTGTTTTTGGATCGCTAGTGCAACAGCTTATTTTATTACTAAGCCTCGGATTCTTAGGTTCGAACCTATTTTGTTCCCAACCTAATATCCTTGAAATTTTAATTTTCTCTTACGTCTACTGTATAAACTAATAATATTCATAAATTTAATAGGACCTAAAATAACCTAATTTTTATGTTATGACATAAAATGACCTAATTCGGTTTTTAGAACCTAAAATGACCTAATTCGCTTTACTGATCCAGTTCGACTGTAGTTTTGTTACTTAAACAAATGTCCAACCGATTAGCTCAGGGGTACAGCTCGAACCCAACCGTCGGCTGTTCTGACATGGTAATCCGTCGTTTTGCTTTTCTGCTCCAGGCAAATGCCTGATTGACAGGTTACGGGAGGCTGCTTCCTTTTCCCCCTTCCTTCTAAAAAAATTCATTTTCTTCTTCTACATCGATCCAAGTTAATGTTACATGGTGATCCGGCCAGTCACCATCACCAGCTGTATCTATTATTACGTGAATTCTAAGATCCAAGACACTGCAAATGTGAACAGTATGGGAATGATCCCTAACATAGTCCGAGGGGTAAAAGCCGAACTTGGAGGGTAAACGAACTATGTTTACGTGTAAAACGGAAGAACTTGTTTTAAAATTGGAATAACTATTCACCACAATATTAAATAATGTGTTTTAACCTAACTGTTGACAGTAACATTGAGAAAAGCTGTAACATTGTGGTGTGGCAACTTCACATTATTACAGAGGTTTACATTCAGTAGAAACAAATCGACAAAGCAAGTTTTAAACATAGCACGTTAAACATTAACAATCTCAGGAACGCAAACCCTTTCTGAAAAATTAACAGTTGTATACCGTCATCGTTCAGTGGTAACACGAAAAATTAAAATATTGTGTAGGCCTACATAAGTTTAGTCCCTTAATTAAAAGCAATCATGCCTAAACAGAAATCCTCAAGAAGTAGTCACCTGCGAGAGTGGTTAGGAACGACAAAGAACTTTTCTACAGATGAGTGTAAATTATATATTGTCAAGCATGTGTGAAACCAGTAAGTTTAATTTGTTTTATATACATATATCTTTCATAATTTTAAAATAAATAGATTTTATTTGTTTTCATTTCTAAAGTAACGTAAAGTGACAGAGTCTAGACTGCTGAATGAAATTTCATAATATTAACTGGGTATTATGCAGGGTGTTATATTCAGGTGAACTATTTTTATTTTTGCTTTCTATATAAGTAACTGCAGAAAAATGATCCCACGTACTACAGTATCAGAATTCAGCAACTTATTTGGCAAATGTTACCAGGAGAAACGCTTCCGAACAGAAGCAGAGTTTCATTACAAGTTCAAAGCTGGGTGTAGAAGATTCGTTTCACCTGCGTCTGTGTGAAGCTCTCACTGCCGCAAATATACCAGTTTCAACAGTCCATAATGCAGTCCTGAAAACCTTTTTGGAAGAATTTTGCAACAGAAAAATATCAGATGAATTCACTTTAAGAAAGAATTACTTGCCTCAGCTGCAAGATTTTTTTTTAACAGCTTTACGTCTCTCAACAGCGAGGTCTTTAGAGACGGGAAAGGATGGGGGCAAGGAATGGGAATGAATTCGGCCATGGCCTTTTTAAGGAAGCATCCCGGCATTTGCCTGGAGTGATTTGGGAAACCATGGAAAACCCAAATCTGGATGCCCGGACGGGGATTCGAACCGCCGTCCTCCCGAATGCGAGGCCAGAACGCTATCCGTTACACCACCAAGCTCGGTCCAGCTGCAAGAGAAAACCATTGAAGAACTAGTGGACATTGCTGACCACTTCATCTGGTTAAGTGTAGATGAGACGACAGATGCCTGCGGCAGATACATAGCGTTGTTGTGGGCAAGCTCTCATGTGAGTGACGTAGTATACCCCAAGTCATTATGTGCAGAGAACTTCCAATGACTAACCAGTCTACTGTGGTAATTGCTGTAAGGGATGCATCAAAACTGTTGTGGCCAGTTCCAGAACACGAGGATAAGTTGTCGTTGTTGGTGACAGACAGTGCAGCTTATACGATAAAAGCAGGGGAGTGTTTGAAGGCATTCCATCTTCAAATGGTCCATGTCACCTGTCTAGCTCATAGGCTGCACCAAGTAGCTCAAAAAAATCGCGAACAGCACCCTGTAGTTTACGAGATAATTCCTTCAGTGAAGAAAATATTCCTGAAAGCGCCAAGTCGAGTCGTTACTTTAATAGAAAAGCTTCCATCAGTACGCCTCCTTCCCGAGCCAGTAGTGACACGATGGGGGACCTGGCTCTCAGCCGCAGTATATTATGCAGAAAACTATGAGAGCATCACGGAGGTCATCGAATCATTAGATGAAAGCGAAGCTATTGCTACAGTAAATGCAAAGAAAGGGTTGCACTCAGTACCAGCTGTACAGGAGTTGAAATATATAAAGGCAAATTTTTACAACCCAGAATTTTCAATCAAGAATTTGGAAGGAGGTACTCTACCGCTGACGGAAGCACTTCAAATCATCCAAGAAGTGAGGACCAAAGTGGCTCCTGGACCAGTTGGGGTGTCTATAGCTAAGAAGCAGGAGTCTGTTTTAACCCGCAGTCCAGATTTCCAGATGGAATACATAGGCCGTGTCCTCTGTGGTCTAAAGAAACAAGAATATTGCCTTGGAATCCTAAGAAAATCGCTGATACAAAGTTCAAACCTCTGACTACATGTGAAGTAAAGCGTAGTTTTTCCGAATTCAAGAGAATTTGAATGGAAAAGAGGATTTACTCCTGAAAATCTGTCAAAATATTTCATTGTTCAGTGTCACATTAGAAGTTTTATATGAGTTATTTACCATAAACAATAAAGACGAAGTATTTTGAACATAATAGTGGTTTATTTTGCTTGTTTTAATGTGATCGAGCAATGACATGTTAGAAGTTTTTAAGGAGTATTTGACATTGTACTGTAAAGTCAACAATATTTTTAACCCTATGGCAGTATATATTGCTTGTTTGAAATTTTATTCCCCTTAAAAAACGTTTAAGTTCCTAAATCAGAATTTTAAAAAACCTATAAAAGCCTAAAACGTGAGTTGAATAAACCTAAATTTGTTTTTTTAGAACCTAAAAATCCGGGGCTTATTTATTACAATTGTGTAAAAAGTCAATTTTAGGCTCAAATCTGTTACGAGTCAAATAATTAATTAAACATATTGAAAACCTACCTCACAGCGAAAAGTGAACGATAGATGAATTTGAATCTGCATCAGCTATTTCTACACTAGAGTACTAATGCTTTTATTTTAGCTTTCATGTTGTCTTATTGTTGTTCCACTTCTGCTTCAGGCGTGTTGTTGACGATAATATTCCATCTCACCCTGCCATTGAATATCTTTCCAGTCTCCTCATCTGGTTAATATTTTCTCATCAATATTTTTGTATGTAGTTTTTCTTGGATTCACCTACACGTCAATGGATTTTCGTGTTATTCTAGCTCATTTATTCTCATTACATTATCGTAGGATCTGTTATGCTCTCCCGATGTATTCTGTTATTGTTTTTTCTCTCCAGCATATTCACTGTTTATTTCGTGTTATATTACATCTCTTTCGGTCTTTTACTTAATTATTTTAATAAAATTGTTTCTGTTGCTTGCATTTTCCTGTATATGTTCGGAAAAATATGTGTTATCTATAGTGTTAGGCTGACTTTTTGTGGCATCTTGCTGTCCACATCTAATTTTCTAGTTTGATTAAAAAGATTTGAGGTCCTCTTTGTTCTGCTATATCTGTTGTTTGACTAAATTGTCACTAGTAATCACAATCACCTGTCTGAAACAAGTTTCCTAGTTCCTGGGAATCACGAATTTGTAATTTTGCATTGCAATTCTAATGCCATCGATGTGGTTGTCTTATTTTCCAAAGGGGCTAGCGTGCTGTATGGGCCCGGGAAACTGTTTCACGAGGTCATCTTGAAAGAAAAGTCCACTGCTTTTTCTGGGTTCGAACATCAGTCATCGTTCAGCAGTCAGACAATATACTTGCAGAGCAGCTGCTATATCTGACGCTCGCAACACAATGCATTGTTACGGTTAATATTAGGGTTGGTTCTTATTTGAAGACATCATTGGTTTGTTAAGGCTCATTATAGGTTTGTATTAATTCAATTAGCTGTTCATGTCTCTTTTGCTCCGCACCACTTTCTTTTTTAGCAATCGTAGTACACGAATACCATGTAATATGAATCGTTTCGTGCTTGTTACTCAAGTCTGAGTAGTATTTTTACGAAAGTGGGTCACGTCCTGTCTTCCATTAGACACTTTTTAAAGAGAATGACCGTTTACAAATAATCGTGCGCCATCCGCTCGTGTAAACGTTAAGCATGACAGCCGATTTGGGGGCGCCTTAATGCCAGTTATTTGGTGGGCGTGTTGGGGAATAGGTCGGGGCTGGCCCCACGCAGGACAGATACACATCGAGCACGGCACAGCACGCGAGCCCTGCCGTGACGGCGGACACTTTGCAAGGTTGGCGCCTGACGAACGAACACCACTCACACCACTTCTGGTTGATAAGTACTTCCCCACATTTACACTCGCGTTATGAGTTCCCAATATGTGGTTCTGATAGCAAGGAAAATACGCTAAATGCTTTAGTCATTAGCTAATAGAGAGCCTTGTTAAGGAATAATGTGTCTGTTAGTGTCAAACACTTCAAGATTAACCGGTGGTGGAAGTTAACTTTTAATATCTTATAACAAGTTTTGTATGAGACGCAAGCGGAAAGCAAATTAATTAGTTTCTTATGGCATCGGTAGCATAGGGGCTAGAGTGCTGACCCCACGTGCCGTAGGTCTCTGGTTCGAGTCCTGTCGCGGAAATGGGTGTTTTAGTGTTGTGTGTGTGCTAATCTCGTGTTCGTCCTGTAGTGTTCACAGTTAGAAGCTACTACTAAGTACTGGAGAAACTGGTACACTGCAAGAGTCATGATCACGTATAGCTTCAATTTCCGAATACCATTAAAAAAAAAAGCAAGCTGTGCCAGAGGTGAAAGGCAGGTTAGGGGCCTTTGAAAATCCCCGCCGAGACAGGGATTCGAACAGGAGACCTTTCAATCTCCGGTCAGATTCCTAATCTACTGAACTACCAGACCGCTCTAGCAGAAAGCTGAAACATTATAACTTCAGTTCCCACCTCTGATTGGTAGATCGGTGTGGTCTCTTGAAATGAGGATTAATCAGACGCTAGGGCACTTTGTAACTGCTATTTTGCACAATAACAATATAAAGAGAGAGATGTGGACTTACTTTCGAGTAGATGCCTGAAGGCAATATGATCTTTATTACAAACGCCTGCATCGTTATTAATATGATGTGTGTTGAGAGTTTACAGCTACAACATATAATCCGTGAAAACAGTTTAAAGTGCAGAATTCTAAACTTATATTATTCCTGAAACTATCTAGTCTGTGACGCATCATCAAAAAGTAATTCAACTGTTTCGTACAAATTCTTCATGACCTGACCATTATATGTGGCAAACAATTAAAAAATATAAATCGCACGCGAAAGAAATTTAAAAATAAAATATTTATAAGTTCTACATGGAGGTGAGGTCAACAGTTCAATAGAACGCTTACTGACCTTCTGCGATGTCATGGTGATCCATTGCATAATGGAATAGTTGTGAGGAGCTGTCATGCCTGACGTCCTTATTCCTAAGTTTTGCATGATCTGCTCCGACTGCGTCAGTAGGCATCTTACTGCTTTCTGTCTTGGTGTATAAGACAAAACACTTGCTACGTTAAGTAACTGCGTTATTATTGCCTTAAGCCATTCGTTGTGGGAGATGGTAAAAGACCGGAGTTTCCTATGATATAATTTAGAAGAATAAATTGGTTGTGTTTTCGAAGGTAGGTCATGCAAGATTTAATCACTTTCTGTGGTGCAGGGTCGGGAGGAAAGCTAATCTGACACATTAGAGCTTTTAACGAAATGTGAAAATATCCATCATATCTTTAAACGACTAAAAATTATAGTTTTACGATAGGTTGTTCGTTCAGAAAGATGGAACTTTAGTTTAAGAAATAAAGACGAGTATCTATGTGGAGAATTTGAGGATAAAAAAGAGATACGTTATACGCTCAAATTTGTATTGCACCTTTTACAATTAATTATTGTGACCTGTGATTATTTTGTTTTTCAACGGTGATTTTGTAATTAAACTAAAATATTTGAAACTGTGAAAATTGTTTTTAATTTATTCCGGACTTGTTTTTTGGCTGCGATTCAAATTAAGAAATATTGGAAAATGAAAAATCTACTTACGCATCCGAATTCGAGATTATCGAACGATAAACTGAATGCTTTTCCGGCTAATAGTCATGAATTTTATATGAGGATCGTTTGACTGAGTGACTAATGTCATTCCATTGGGAAGAAGTTCGTAGGTATTACCGTGTAGTTGCCGATTATGGAGGAGACTAGCACGCACCACAGGTACACTCCGAAGGCGAGCTCCCTTCTCGTCTGCAGTGAAGCAGAAGATCCCCGGACGGCATTAGCCAAGCAGTAGACTGGCTTGCAGATTCTTTCAGATGCTATCGGCTAAAGTACGGCAGCCAAGCACGCATCGTTGGGAGAGCCGTCTAAGGCTGGAGTAATGGACGGACATGGGCACTTCATTTCGTATGTAGTCTGCACCAACAGAAGGGGGCCTTGACATATAGTTTGCACGTAGACTTTCACTCTCGAACCTATGCGTGAAGCACTGAAGTATTCCCTCTTGATACACAACAGAGCTCAGCACCTCATGAATGGTACAAATAGACTGCCTAAACTACTCTCCGCACGCGACACAATTTTGCATGTCCGTAGAAAAAAGTCTTGTCTGCCAGCTAGACGCGTGTACCGCAGACCTGGCGCCTCTTTATATCTGCTTGCCGAGAGCTCACCACCTCTTCAAGTCCAAGGCAGCAGAAAATATTTTGCAGCAGGTTTTCCCACGCACCGCTGTTCAGACCCATTCATACGTGATAATCTGAGTCCGCCTTCCGTTCCTAGACCTCTACAAACACAAGCGAACGATTTGGTTTTAAGCGTCCGAACTGCACGTCTGAGAATAAATTGTATGCGGAAATACTGAATTTGGACTACTCTACTGGATGTGGTTTGTTTCTGAAGCTTGCGTCGCATACTTTCATGGATCAATAATGACATGAGTAGGACCAACGATACGTCCGAAGGACAGTTAATATTTAAAGAAGGACGGCACAGGTAATTGCAGTTGCGGAGTGTGTGTTTCGTCGTATTGTTTGATGAGAATTCCGTGAATGCTCTTGCTATCCCCACACAGGTAGTTAAGTTTAATGCCGAGTTCAGCTTTTTCTCTATATAGAGGAAACTACCACAAAAAAGATAAAACTTGGCAGCGGCTACACACACACACACACACACACACACACGAAACGATAGTACTGTACAGAAAAACTTATTTAGCTTTCTACATAATGGACAAATCATATCAGATTCTTTAGGTTTAATTCTCCTTACAGACTTTCCTGTGCAGTGTGCAATACGTTGATCTTGTTTACTTGTCACTGTTTACATTCACAGAGGATGATACTTCACTCGTTTTTAATGTATGTACCTTTGGTAGATTTTTGGTAGAGGTTATTATAAAAATAAAAGCTAATGTTTCAGCTGGCAAGATTTTTTTTTTAACGAACAAGTCAGCATTCCGATAAACCCAGATTTAGTGTCAGATATATGAAAGGAGGGTGAAGTTTAAAAGTAGTGCTCTAACCGCAACTGCATCGATCATTTTTAAAACTAAATAGTGGATTAGATTCTCTGTGTGATACTGCTCAATAGAACTTTGGAACATCTTTTGAAAGAGAAAAAAGGAATAGCTAATGACTGAGTGTGTCGAGTCGATATTGAGTTGTCTTCATTACAACTTGTCAGTAAGCTTATAAAGAGGAAGTATGTTTGAATTGCTAAGCGCTGATAGATTCTGACTCCATGAATTTAACAACTCAATTTTCGAACTAACCCATGATAAGGTTACACTGATTTATCTTAAAATAGAAAAAAGTATCAGTTTACAATTAGATTCATTTACTAACTTAACGTTTTGTCTGATAGTCAATAGGCTAAGGATTATCGTGGAAAAGTGATTTGCTACGTTTAGGTTTTATAATGGTAAAATGTTACTTTTCCCGTAAGGACCTAAATATTTAACTGTTTTGCCGTCACTGGTCTGGAGCAGTTTCATTATGAAGTAGGTCAGCTAAATGTCACATCTCTCTTCTGCAAAAAAGAAAAAGTCCTCATTTGTCAGATTTTGTTGAGATGAGATTACTCTCGACCTTCAGCTATGCGGTTTTCTTCGCTCTCCCAAAAGATAAAGTAAAAATGGAATGAAGCTCCAAGAGAAACAAATATTACTGAGATTGGAGTAGTTACACTGAAGTGGTATCTTAATTTTTCACGTGTTATCAGAATGAAATAAGAAAATAGTGGTCAATCAGATTTCTTTTTTTTTATCTTGTGGCTGTCAAACCTTTCGTACAGAATGCTTGAAAGTTTTAGTATTCTAGAACAGTTATACATATATTGTAATGAATATATATATATATGGAAATAAGGAGAGATATAATTTTATTCTCTTATTGGCATACTTCCGAACTATCGTTCAAATTAAAACCTCATTTCTGCGTCTTTGAAATTCAAAGCGGGAATTACGTCCCATTCTGTGTATGCTTGTAAGATTATTAAAGAAGTTTTTTTATGATACTGAAACGGTTTTAAGGTTCATTGTGGATGCTTAGAAGTGGCTTTGAGGTTCGGCTGAGAATGCTTGTTGCCTAAACCTACGCCCATAGATCTGAAACAATATTAGTGGTTGTAATCTGGTCATACAATAAGCAACATACATCGCGTAGTGTAGTTGTAGCTGAAAGTACATGTTAATGACTGCAGCCAGCGCACAGTGATCTATCCTTTCAAAATGATTAGGTTCCTATACATCCAAGCGATTTAAACTTGCTCTAAGGGATGAGACATGTCATCCATTATAAGTCTCTGAGTTTAACGAGATTATAAGATTCAAAAATCATTTTGTGAAGCAAGTATTTGTAAGATGGAATCAAAAGAATGCCGTTGTTTGTTTCCGGTAGGAAGCTATTATCGTTTCATATCAGTAACAAGTGTTCATTTATATATGAAGAGTTCAATACATGTTTAGTTTTGGATAAGCTCCCGCCTCTAAAAAAACATCGACATCGATGAGGCGTAAAGCGGGAAACGAAAAAACAAATGGAAAGGCTACAAGTTCACACTTAATCGATGCCAATCTTGACTATATGTCTAACCTTAGGTCACAAAATGTTTAACAGTCACATTCGCACAGCAACCCTAAGGGTGAAAAGCAAATGTTATTCATGGAATGTGATTATACAGCTGGTATAATGCACTCCCAAGACAATTTCTTATAGATCTAGATAGTCTAGATATCCAATTTAACCAGCACTCCTTATTTTAACATGTTACCACACAATTTCATATATCTAGGACGACTATAAACATATTTTTCTTGGTTTCTTCTTTCTAAAATAAAATAACAATATATACAGCCGTAACTCCTGCACTTGAATACTGTTTTGTTCGGAGGTGTGGCTTCCATAATAATTCACTGGAAACCAGTCTCGTCGCTTTTACGAAGAAGCGTTATTTCGTGTTTCAATTACTAGGCGTCTGGTGCGTTAATGCGAACACGTACAAAACAAAACAAAAAAGGAAAACACAGCAGTTTCGATGGACGAATTGCTTAATGAATCACCGAACTGAAATACAGAGTACAGCGCTCCCTACATTTCACAGCGAAATGAGCTTCACAAATGCACTCGCTACATTCATTTGCCATCCAAATTTTTTTTTAAATTCTGAATACCAACGGTCTGATTGCACGGTAGCATTCAGTGTGAAGAACTTTTATAATTCCATTTTTTGCAATGACTTACAGGTAATGTTGTCGATTATTGCATGTTGATGTCATAATTTCGTATTTCGAATATTGTAATAAAGAAATGGTAAAATTTTGGACGAAGTGAAGTTAACACTATTTTAAAGTACTGTTACCATGATTACAGTATTCAAGAGGTTTTCCGTAAACCTCTAGGTCTACTATACGCAATTCTCGCTTCAGCAGCAACGCAAAGAACTAACATATTAACGCTTGTCAAACAGAACACGGCTTACATTGTTCATACACAGGCGACACACACGTTTTCCGTTCAAATAAACTTCCCAGCCAGCGTCAGACAGTTTCCCCATGACCACCAAGGAAAAACGCGGATGGGAAACAAAAGGGTGGGTCTTTTTTTTTCTAGGACTTTACCACTTGTTGAATTTTTTGGAACCATGAGAAAATTGCGAACAGGGAATGGTAAGGAATTTGACCATGAGCTTTTGAAGGATTCATATGGGAATTCTTCTTATCGGAAACCATCGAAAACCGAAATCTGTATGGCCGGACTGAGTGCCGAAATGCGTCCTCTAGAATGCCGCTTAATCTGCGGGCTCACTAGCAGCAGTACAGATCACCCTCTTACCCAGAGGGCTGCAAACAGATCATGAAGATAGGGCAGTCATAAAATCAATAGCGGAATTGTGACTCAGAAGGCAATGGAAAGTTTCGACTTTAAAAAGGTATCTTCATGTAATGCGAAATTGGATTTCGATAGTTACGCACTTGAAAAAATCCCCCATTGATGTCTCCTATGAGGGTTGCTTAGGAAAGTTCCGTAAAGAAAAGAAATCGCAAGATATTTTCTGATCAGAGTGTCTGAATTTACAATTTTCCGGTAGGTTATAGGATATAAACAGGCACATTTTGTTTTCATTTTCTGGTTGGGAATACAGTGAGTAGCGCACTAGTCACCATGTAGTCGGTAGTGACTGTTATAATTGCTTATTTAATAAAGAAAACGAAAAAACCTTAATCACAAAGAATATTATGCATGAAAGAATCAAAGAGACGAGAATATAAACTAGCCAATAGCAGCCAAGTTACCGAAGTTATGTAGTCAAATATCGCAATAATGTGGCAATATAACAAAGAAAATAAATACATAAATTAATATGTAAAACTCATTTAGTGATCAAGGCCACTAGAATGTATAAAAAAATACATACCAGGGGATTTTGACGTCGTAGAAAATAATTATCTAGAAGCTGCACCGACCCTTTTGCGTGATAAATAACGCTCATGCCTGGAATTCAGGAGCACGCGGGTTCAAAATATGATTTCCCACGGTTTCTTGGGATGATTCCTGCAAAAAGTCTGATGCTAAACTCCATTCCCTTTATTGCCTTTCATCCGTCCTCTCTCGCCCTAAATAAAGGCGTAAAGGCGAATAGAAAAAAATAGAAACTACACTGTTAACAGTTTGGAGGAATATATAAAGTAATCATATCAAATAGGCTATTCAGGGATGAAAGAAATATTTGGATATGAAGAAATGGAAGTTATAGTTTATAGTATATCAGTATTAAACAGAGATACAGAAACCGTGTTTTATTCTTGTTATTATTAAGCGTTCATTAGAATGGATATTGGCACTGACCAAAACCTAATTACAACAGAGACGATAGAACCTGCAAGTGAGGAATCTGGAACTTCATGGAACAGAAATTTTTCAAGAAAATGGATAGTGATGGGTCATTGAGAAAATCCTGAACTTTCTGGACCAGAAGAGAAAAGAAAGTTCTTGTAACGCTGTAGCTGAAAAAGGAAAATCATGACTTTTTTAGAAAATAAGTAGGTATTAAGTGCAAAAAATAAACAAATAATAATAAAGCAATGAAAGAAATTATTATTATCTGACATATATGGTATCAAAATTTTTGGATACAAGAGAGACTTATGAGAATTTTGTTATTAAACTCTGAACGAAAACTGGGAGGTTTAACAGATATGGGCGGAAAGAGTAGGACGGTGGCAGTTGGGGTCGCAGTGTGCCGTACAAAATTTAAAGATTCTGATAGGTATAAAACAGGAAGACATGGCAGTAAGTTGTCTGGCTTCCAGCAGTGACACTACTGAAAAGCCTTATGGTTTCGACCATCATCATTCTGCCTTCTTCCTCAGATGTCGAAGTACTGAGCACTATACTGGTGATAGAAGATCGGTAGTAGCTCGAGAAATTGTTAGCCACTACTGAATATACAGAGAAATTGCAGAGGTTTTTTTTATTTTATTTTTAAGGGACCAGTTCTAATCCTACTGGCTCCCGCGTACCGGCAGTCCTGAGAGCGTGTTTAGGTGGTTTTCCACCATCATCTCATCTAGACAAATGCTAGGACAGTCCCAGTTACCACCTCATAAACTACACATTTCACAAACAAAAATATGCCTGTCATAGAGAATATAAGTTACATGAATCGCAGACAGATGGCAATCCTTTAGCTTCCGCCTATAGATTACGTTCCTTCCGGCAATCTGAAGGATTGTCAGTTCCTCAGTGAATGCTGAGATGGTTTCTTCATAACAACATCGCAGAATTCCTTCCCGTTTTTTTGCCTTCAGTCCTATCTCACCTTTAATGACCTCTACGTCTACGAGGCGCAAAGCCAGAAGCAAAAAAGAAATGGCAGTCATTGGGAACTGCCGACAGAATATCTTACGCGCAACACACCTTACTTTTAGCTGCAGACGTACTATTAACATTAGCATGTTGGCGATGCGATCTCATAAGATTTTACATATACAAAAATCGCCCAACATACCTGAAGAAGTTTTCACTTCAAAAAAGTTTCTTCGATTGTGGATTTGATCCCGTAGACTTCCATTCAACGGTACCGCGCTTTACCACTTCGCCCACGGGGATCGCCAATGGCTGCGAACCTATAAGATCTAATTCGAACGATTAATGTCAGATATATAACAAAAAATAAAAATTATAGTCAAGATAGTATAAAACTTTTTATTACAGGTACAGTACAATGTAAAACCTTCCACAAGGACTGAGGAGGCGCGGTGATAAGGTACATATGTATATATGTGTACACAGGCAGGGCCCGCTCTAGGGTGGGGGGCAACCTGGGCATTTGCCCGGGGCGCTAAAATTTAGGGGCGCCATTTCGGCTGTAAGTGTGAGAAAAATATTAATAATACTAGCTGATACCCGCGACTTCGTACGCGTGGGCTAAGAATTTCATTGCCAGAATTGAATATAGAAAGTTGTTGGTAACGAAGGATTGGTCCCAAATAACACCAAGTCGGCATAATATGACAGGAAAGCTATAATTATATCGTTTTACCATCGAACATTTCTTCTTGAAGAGAATCAATTTCCAACATATTTCTGTCACCATTCGATAAATTCTCAAAATTGCGTGACTACAACTGTTAATCATACTGGAAAAAATATCCTGTGCCCTTCATACAGATTTCCTTATAAAATTCCATCACAACGATATAGCCATTTAGTCTTCAAAACGTAACAAAAAGACAGAGACTTACTTCCGTATTTATAATAATATAACTGTGGTTCACACTCACACACTGACTGCGAACAACACCAGAGGGATCATTATAACGTAAAAAAGTGTACACCTACAACATTGCAAGACTATCTACGATTTGCCTCGCATTGCACCCCTAACTTTCTAATATCTACATTTTAACATTCAATCCGAATAACCTACGGCCCAGGCCTGACTCTTACGATGAAAAACAATTTTTAAAAATCTTAGCGTCCGTGGGGATGTGAATCGGAGACCACGACGTTCGTAAGCAAGCGCTTGAACCACTAAGCTGCCTGTCCACTACACAGACACACGGTACAGAGACGTCCATATCCAACGTGTCTGTCTATCGCCGTATTTCCAAGTTATGAGACAACATGTGTTATTTGTACAGATAATTTTTCAACCAAATGTAGACGGTACTTTTCTCCTTGTTTCAAAGGATAAGTGTGCAAAGTTTCATCGATATCGGATGAAAACTGTGGATTTGTATGAAGAACAAACAAACATTCATCTTTATATATAAAGAATATTCTTGTTTTACCGAAGAATACATAGATGGTCCAGAACACACTGGAAAGTTGAAGATAAGTGAGTTAAATAATCGTAGTTTCGGGCACGAAGATTCGAACCCGAGCTGCACGCTTGACAGGCAAGCGCGGTACCGCTGAGCTAAAGCGCCAACTACGTGGCGAAGCGGCTAGAGAGCTACATGGGCTGAGCTCTGCTCAGCCGGAGTAGAGACGTGTTCGCTGGGGCGCTCGGAGTATTGCCGATTATCGTGGCATACTGCAGAGTATTGACACAATTCAAGTTACGAATAATTCGGCATTATTTCTTTCATTTTAATTACGAATATCTTTGCTCCTAACCGCACTATTTGAACCGGACAACTTCGATACGACGGGAAATTTTTCAATTATGAGACAACATGTATTATTTATACAGATAATTTTTCAACCAAATGTAGACAGTATTTATCTCCTTGTTTCAAAGGATAAGTGTGCAAAGTTTCATCGAGATAGGATGAAAACTGTTGATTTGTATGAAGAACAAACAAATTCCGTGAATATCGGTAAAGGCATTTAATTGTCAAAACGTAACATAAGACAGAGACTTACTTCCGCATTTATAGTATTCCTACTGCAGATTACACACACACTGACTACGAATCACCCCTGATGGATCATTATAACGTAAAAGAAGTGTAAATCTACTGTATTGCCAGACTACCTACGAATTGCCTCGCATTGCACCCCTACCTTTGTGATATCTACAGTTTAAAATTCAATCCGAATAACCGACGGCCACACCCGGACTCTTACTATCAAAATCTATTTTTAAAAATCTTAGGTTCCACGGGGATTTGAACCGGAGACCACGACGTTCGTAAGCAAGCGCTTTAGCCTTTGAGCTGCCAGCCCACTTCGCGGAAACACGGTACGGAGACGTCCATATCCTACGTGTCTGTCTATCGCCGTATTTCGAAGTTATGAGACAAAATGTGTTAGTTATACAGATAATTTTTCAACCAAATGTAGACAATATTTTTCTCCTTGTTTCAAAGGATAAGTGTGCAAAGTTTCATCGAGATCGGATTAAAACTGTGGATTTTTATGAAGAACAAACAAACAAACATTCATCTTTATATATAAAGATTAATGGGTTAAATACCCAATTAATAAAAAATCCACATAACGATTTTTCGTTCGATAAAAACTTACAGTTCTTAGCTATTTGGGTGCGCCCCTAGAGACTTCGAAGAGACGGGGCGCGGACCTCAAAGGGTGTGTCGTTGCCTCGCCGCCTCTGTGTGAATTCCACCATAGGAGCAACTTCAAAATGCGCCGCGTCCGCGCCATGTCTCAGCCCGAAGTCCGCGCCACGTCTCTTCTGTGTGAATTGGGCCTTAGCACGCGAGTAGAACGCGTTGTTGTCTCAATTTGCTTATTATTGCTAATTACAAAAGTGGTTTCATTACACAACAGCATTAGTCTTACTATTACGTTATTAGTGATAAGTGGAAGTTCATAAAATTTACTTCAGGATTTCATAATTTCTAAAGGTAAGTACATCTATGATTAAACTGTTATTTAGTTGAATATATGACATGGGCGCACAACGACAAAAGCACTCAACAGAAGCCTAGTAGGTGGGGGCTGTTACACCTGCCCTCGGCTACCTGCACTGATTCCGACGTTATACTGCCCACAAGTTACTAGACGCGGTGAAAAGGAGTGATTTTCGCAATTGCTAGGCTCTAATACATGGAATCGATAGTGCTTGGTGGGAGATGCTGAGTATTTATTTTATTGAATTGATGAACCAAATCAATATGGATCTTAGTTATTGGAAATCGAAGTGGAATAATTTGCATAATAATTTCTTCTCGTAATCCAAGCCTCACATAGTTGTTGTACAGATTAGATACAGGCATTGTAAGTGTTTTGGTTGGGTTAAATAACATACGCTATCTTTGATCGCTTGTAAAATTACTGTAGTTTAATTGGTGTGGAACAGTACTTACAATCATTAATAAATAAATAATATTATCAGCTGCTGATTACCGATTACTTACTTCACATACCATTAGTATATTTAATTTCGAATGCTAACTGCTAATATATAATAATCAATGATGTTTATTGTATATACGAATGCGGTTTACAGATACTCTAATTGCTGCATTTGTAACTCGTCTCAACAAAAAGAAATTCATGAACTATTTTAATGAATGTCAATAACTTTATCAGTTGGTTTAATAAGTGCATTGCGCGACAATCACTCCACAACATCATTTTTTTGTTTGTGAACTTGGAACATGTTCCGTTTAAGCCTATAGAAATTGCCATTCTGTATACACGGTTTCTGTATTTGCAGCAAATTTACGGATGGTATCATCCGCGAATGAGCTTTGATTGTGTAGTAACACTAGACTTTCTTTATATTCACAGGGTTTGGAAAATATTTTTTGTGCATAAATATTTTTTTTATATCGACTGAGAATAATTTATCTTAGTTATGGTTTTAGCTTATTAAGAGCAAGGATAAATATTTACTTTTTATATTATTTTATATTGTACATTGTTTGAGTTACGTGCAGGCCTCTTCCAAAATTTCTGACGGTCAAAGAAAACTATCTGGTTACCAGCACAAAAAAGAAGGTTGGGAAAGGAAGCGGAAAGGCAGAATCAATCTGGCGCGTTGGTCGGGATACAAAAGAAGTATAGAATCGTCGGAGAATAATAGCGAACAAATGAACGAAGTTTGTAAACCAACTGGAACTGACGCCAACGTGAGACTCACAGTAGGCGTTCTAAAACTTTGTGACCAAGAATTTTATGAGACGCCGTAAGAAGCTTTTTAGTAAGGCAAGATCCACCTAAACTATTGCATAATTACAAATTTCCTTCCAATGACACAGATCGACGTTTTAGCGCAAAATATTATCCACGAATTTTCAGCAACGGAGAGCAAATATTGCGAGATTAGCTACTGCGTTTACTGCTTCTGTTGCAAAATTTTCAGTTGTTTAGTTAGTTCTCTCTCAAAGGAGGGTTTTAAAAATTGGAAGCACCTCGACGAAACTTTAAAAGAGAATGAAATTTCGAAAAATCATATTAAGGCAAAAAAGATTAAATTGTTGTAAAACTGTAGATGCTGCCACTCAAAGAGTTATTAATGTCGAAATAAATCATTGGAATGAGGTGCTTCTAAGAATCGTTGCAATTACCAAAATGCTTGGTAAAAGTTGACTGTTTTTTCAAGGTACAAGCGACAAGTTTTTTGAGCATAATACCGGTAATTTCTTAGAAATAGTTGAGTTACTGTCTGAATACGATCCCATTATGGAAGAGCACGTCCGTTGAGTGCTCTAAAAAGTAGAGACTAAATCTCAATATCTTGGGAAAAATATACAAACCGGGATAGTAGATCTGCTGCATCAAAGTGTAAAGTCTCATGTTATTCATGAAATAAAAAAATTCAAATATTTTTCCATAATCTTAAACTGTACTCCTGACTTTAGTAAGATACAGCAAATTAGTCTTGTAATCAGATATGTTTCAACCAATAAATTTAATCCTGATGTTGAAATTAAAATTAATGAAAGCTTTTAAGGCTTCTTACCAGTCGAAAGATCCACAGGAAAACAAAGTCTGACATTATAGTTGGAGAACTTAATGACTTGTGTTTAAATTTGCAGGATATCAGAAGACAGGGACTGACAACGGGTCCAATATGAGGGGCAATAAAGCAGGAGTGCAATTTAGAATTAAACAATATAATTCGCGAGCATTCAATGTTCCGTGTAGTAGCCATTCTCTCAATCTTGTTATTAATGGCAAAAGCATCCTTGGAAGCCGCTAATTTCTTCAACAGGGTCCAAAAAATATATTTATTCTTTTTGGCATCTACTTTTCGATGGGCAATATTTTTAAAGCATGTTCAGGGTTCAACTTTGAAAACATGGAGTGACACTAGATGGGAGTGTAGGATAGAGAGGATGGATGCATTAAAACCTTTAAAATTTCATTTAGGAGATGTATACGACGCCTTGCTAAGCATTGACGAAAACCAAGAAATTGATAGTTTAATGATTTAGCCATTTTGGCAATTGAGTATGAAATTGCTGATGAAGTAAATTTTAAGATGTAATAAAAAAATTCGCAACCTGAAAGTAAGAAAAAAAAAGTTTTTTTTTGTGATTTTAGCGTATTTGATGTAATCTCGTTTTTTTTTTCAAAATGATGGCATTTAAATTGTTTGTGTGATAATATCCATCTGTAATAGCATTTAAAAACGTAAAAATATGGTTAGTTTGTGGCTATGTACACATATTTCATAATTAATTTCTCTATTTTGTGCCACTAGATCAAAATTCAGTAAGTTTATTTATGAATAAATGATTTTATTAAAATTTAAAATTAAATATTTTATTCGATTAAAAATTAAGTATTTTTTTAAAAATATATAATTCTACATAATACCGCTAGAGCGGGCCCTGACACAAGCCACTGTTCACGCGCCAGTAGGTATGGGTATTTATATGTTTTCACTGCTGTCCAAGCGCAACACCTCATAGCTACAGATGTTGCTGACGCGAACTTATAAGGTTTTACCCATCCGAAAAGAGTCTCATGCACATATCATGCGCCCAACACTTCATAGCGTGTCGGTGACGGGAAGTCGCGAACTCAATAGATTTACACCGTCGAAACATGGCCTAAATCACCTATAGAAGTTTTATACAACAGTTGTCCGTTGTAGAAATATAACCCCTTAACCACATCCTGAATACATTTTTGATGGGTAAATTATCCATGGAGTGTTAGGTTTATATGTCAAGATAGATGATGAAGACATTTGGACCTATCGAGTTTCCCAAATAACTCTGTCTCTTTAAAAGTGCTTAGTAAGGCTTCTCTGAACATACTCTACCTGAAGCATTTGAAACACACCAACGCATGCATCGAATAATAATCCTCATTCAAAATGAGACTGGCGAAGTAAAATTCTTAAATGTTTGAACTGTCTCGAAGTTTTGTGGACTACACTGATGTAGTACAAACACCCTGACAGCAAAGTAACTTGTTCGAGAATACTTATTACGAATTTCACGGGAAGTACAACACGTCATGGACGACTTAATTTTAAATAAAGGGAAATGGTCAGCTAAATTACTAATTATCAATGAACTAAAAATATTATGGAAGTAGTCAGTTACATTTTATGTTTATCCGTGGAAAGTAATATTAAAAATAATTACCTTGAAAATGTCTCTAAAATATGAATATTTGGTTTAATTTATTTAATTGCGATTAAGTGAACGCCCCTAAGGCAATTTTCCTTCAAACACATTTTTTTTTTCCTTTCTTGTACTGTACTTTTGCTCTACGGATGATCATTTTAAATTCTTCCAACATTATTTTTTTTCTTTTTTGTAAATTATCAATCATTTTTCTTGGTAATTTATTCCGATCCCTGATACCCAAACCTACGAAAGAAAATATTCCCTCACCCTTGTGCCTGAAATTAAGTATCATCCCGTGATAATTGGTCATCTTTTCCCTTCCGTACACCATTCTTAATTCATTGACCAATACTCCATTTATACACTCACACCACTTTCTTACCCTCCTCCTGTCTTATCAAAATTAATCCAGAACAAAGGCAACAGGATAAAAGACTAATAGCGAGATTTATATAAACTCTAAAATGGTAAAATAGTAGAAGCAAGTTGAGCCGAATGCAAAAGCTAGTCATATAACTTTCATCAGAGTTTACGGTAAAAAGTAAATCTATATGGTTCTAATACGTTTCTCTAAACTAAGAAATTTTTCTGTTCTTTACCAAAAACTTCTCCATAAACGCCGCACAGGTTAATTTCATTTGTATGGAAACGATTTTGTGCCTTTAATGAGGACTTCACGCGTGATTAACTCATGAAGCTTAAGACTCATTTAGGGGATTTCCATTTTGCTCTTACCTTCCAACCTAGACGGTGGTTTAATGTTTAATGCGCACTGCTAATGAGGTACAAGGAGTTCAAAAGTTTCAAACAAGCTTCTCAAGTTCTCGGCGCAACAGTTTTACGAGCTGCAGCAGAGTGAAATTTCTCATGCCAAGATTACACTCTTCCAAGATACTGCCTTGGATTTGAGCCTATAAAAACTTTTGCCTCTATTACTCGCACTGAACGTCCGATTAAAGTGAATAATTTATTGTACAAGTGGGTAAACGATACAAGCAACTGAGGATGCCGCCGTATCACACATAACTTCATAGCAGTCACTGACTTAATTTTAAGGCAAGTCGAATTAAAATAACTTCCACTATACAAACGATTATAACGCCGATTAGTACGTTACAAAATTTTAGGTTTCATTGAACACACATTAATCTCTAAAAATTTGGATTTATATTTTTAAATAGAATATGGAGATACCAGAAACCACTCTTCGTTGAGCATGAATCCCAGTCGCTTGCTATTCAGCTTAGTATTGAGCGTTATGGTAGCTCAGTGGTTAAGGTGGCTGACTGGAGATAGAAAGTTCTCCGGTTCGAATCCCTGTCTCGGCGGGGATTTTCACTGACGCTTGACCCGACCTTCACCTCTGACACAGTTTGCTGTGTAAGGTGAAGTACGCAATAATGGTTCTGAGGTTCGGATTCCACCTTTAACTGTAGGTCCTCTGTACCCGGTAGGACTACCGGGTTAGGTTAAGGCGGCTATGACAGGGGCGGAAGGCGTTGTCTATAGAAACCCTGTCACCAGATCATTACAACCACACGGGTTATTTTTATTATAGCTTAGTATTTCTCCAACAACTGACCAATTTACTTCAAGCAACCGATCTTATAAACTGAGATTAATTCTGATCTGTTGTTGCGAAACTGTTAATTTAGTAATTGACAATATGTTTTCGATTTTTCAGCAACCTTCTTGAAGAACATCCATGTTGAATATAATTATATGACAATATTCCGAAGGTTAGTTGTGTTAATATCCATAGTTAATTTAGAGCAAATTTGTTCTGTAATCAGTCTTTCCACTAATCTGAAGAAATTCTCAGTCTCCTTCTATCCTAATCTCAACATATCGCTTACAACATACATCCTCAGATCAATCAATCCTGCTTCGGCCATCAAATGCAATTTTACTTTCGAAGTAATAGAGTTGCAGAAATAAGCACGAAAGTTCAATATGAACGACAAAAGTTCCCAGAGTCTAAGTTAGTATGAACAGTGAAGAAAAATCCTCAAATATTGTTGGCTGAAGAAAAAAAGTGGCCTCAGATGTAATTTTAATGTTAGACTGTTGCAAGAAGTGTAAGGGCATAATAGCACATCCCCTTCCATATATCGCTGGTGTGTCCCGAAAGTAATAATTAAAACAAATATTTGTTCTCTGTAAGCTTCTATGAAATTTTCTAACTTTTCAGGTCTCGAACGGCAATTCCGAAATCATGAGTTTCATCCAGAAGTGGAAAACTGAACTTTCAACACATATTTCTGATCGTCTCAAGCAAGAAGTTTTTATGGTCAGTAATCACAAAATTCATCGTAATCAAGAGACGGATTCTCGGGCTTGCAAGCAACTTTGTAGCTACTAACATTTATCTTCTGCAGGATTTGATGCAACAAATTGTAGAAGATAATGAAGAAGCATTAGCGGGGTAGTTGACAGTGCTTTCTAGATGGTTATAACTAGCTTTTCATTGGCATTACAGTTTCTAGTAACAGAATTGTACTTCGTACCTCAGACTTCCTGTGAAAAGAGTGGTTAGGTGGTTGCCTTCAAGTTAAATGATTTGTTTTCTACTCAGACTGTTCAGACTCAATAATCTAGTTAACAAGACGTACGCCAAATGCGCTATATGTTATTTACGTTAGACAAATTTCATACTAGTTTTGACACTTTACCAAAATAAGTTTAAATATAGAAGCAAACAACTAAATCATACAAAATTAGGTCTGAGTAAGATTATTCATGAAACTAGTGCGGAATTGTGTCACACTTAAGTTGTTGTCAGGCCAGATAGAGTGAATTGTAGCATCTCACAATAAAGGTAGCCATGCTCTTTACAGTACAGTGTTTACTTTTCCTCTCCGTTGTTTGTTTCAGTTGCTGCTCATAAACCTTGCCTCACTGTTCGCTATAGCTGAGGCCATTTCCCGTCGGATCAAGTTACCGGTGATAAAAACTGGTAATAATAGCGGAACTGCTTGCAGCACTTGGTTTCGTTTTAACAGAGGTGTTCTCCGGTTGCGAGTAACGACTCCCCGAGGTATCGAGGAAGACCCCGGACACTAACGAGGTTCAGATAGCGGAGTGCTGGCGCTAGGGGGCGACGCTGGATGTGTCTCCTTAACGAAGGAATAAACTGCTCATCCATACCGACGTGACATTCATGCACTGGGCTCTACCCCTATCTACCTAGTCTCAAAGCTTGCCAAAAATGATGTGTTGAACCGAGTCATTTCTTCGCAGATCCGTAACTAAACAGAATTGCTAAAAAATAATACTCAATGTACAGGGCGTTCGCCGGGAAACGCAACCCACTGTTAGCGCTACAAGGAAGAAACTGCTCCCGGCGAGCGAGCCGTCAGCTTCCGGCATTGTTCGACCGTCGGCCGCGGACTATTTCACAATAATTACGCTTCATAAACTTGTATGTGCTAAGCATTCAAATGTGTCGTAATTCATTAGCTTACCTTATAAAAGATGCTGGAAGTGTTGACCCTCTTGTGTAATGCACATTTCACATCTTCTGAACATATTTCGAGACACACGCTGGATTTCACCTTTGTCAATGGACATTATTACTTGATAGATTTTTTCCTCTAGTTCTTCCAATGTGTGAGGATTTCCTTCGTACACCTTACCCTTAAGTTTACCCCAAAGGTAGAAGTCACAAGGGTTTAAATCCGGTGATCTGGCGGGCCACAACCCACGGCTGATTACACGATCATAAAACACTTCGTCAAGTGCAGCAAGCGAATTTCTAGCGGTGTGAGCTGTCGCCCCATCCTGTTGAAAATAGCCGTACAATTTTTCTTCTTCAGTAAGTTTCTCGAAAAACGGTTTCACAATATTTTCGATATATCTTGCGGAAGTAAGAGTTTCACGGAAGAAAATTGGACCTATGATTCTCGAAGCACTAATCGCACACCAAACACCCACTTTTAAGTCATGCAATGGCAGTTGGAGTAGAGTATTTGGTTTTTCTGAACTCCAGTGTCGACTGTTTGAGCGTTAACATAACCACTCAGATGAAACCAGGCCTCATCAGAGAAAAACGTCAGTTGCGGATCAACAGTGCCATCGTGGACACCCTGCAGGTACCAGTTGCAAAATCTAATCCTAGGCCCCTGGTCTATTTCTGTAATTTTATGCACCACAATTGTTTTGTACGGCTTTAAGTGAACTAGCTTTGTTACTTTCCAAGCTGACGTCTTAGATACGCCTGCCTGCTGCCCTAACTGACTTAATGATTTTTTAGGCGACTGTTCTAGTCGAAAAGCGATATCGTCAATTTTCTCCTCTGTGAGAATACGGTTGACCGACAGTCTCTTTTTGTTAAAAAATGAACCCGTTTCTCTTACTTTTTTAACCAGACGCAGAATTGTTGATTTAGCTGGCAGTAAAGCGCCAGGATATTCGCGACGAAATTTACTGCGACACTTTTTAAACGACTTCTTCTTCACATATGTATCGTAGAGAAATATTCTTTGTTGCAAACTGTAACGTACCATAATTTTACTCACACTCAAACACGGTACAGATTAGTAAGAGTATGAAGCCCTAAACCAGCCAAACCGCAAAGAAACGTTTATTCACAACACTGATTAATAAGAGACTGAAGTCACAAACTAGCTACAATGCAAAGAAACCGTTCTTAACCATGTAAGGGTCCCATTATACTGTGCCACTGCACTGTTGGGGCAGCGGAGGTGTTAAACAGTGCGGTGATTCACGGTGCCGGGTGGCGGGAACCGCTGGCCCCGCTGACCGAGCAAGTTGCCGACGGCAACAGACTGGGAGGGTTGCGTTTCCCGGCCAACGCCCTGTATTTCCTCGTGCAACAATTTTCAGTTGTTATCTTGGTCCACGTTGGTTTTCAACCAAACTCCTCTAATATTTCCGTTAGAAAATAAATGTTTCAGTCAGATATGAATTAATACATTCACTGCTACGCATATTTATGGCATTATGCACTGCGTTATAAACTTGACCCAAAATATTCGCTGGTTCATTCGTTTTCTTTTTTGTTATCCATGTTCGGCATGACATTACAAAGTTTGAACGGCTGACACTGTTAGATGCGGCTGAAATAGCAACCTCAGTAATATGGCGTCTAGAAAAGAAAAGGAAACTAAAAATAAATCTGATTTGACGTTATTTCGCCTAGAATTAATATTAGTTTTGCACATATAGCTCAGTAGTTAAGGCGCTTGGTTTCAAAACGTTCGCTGCTCCTGCCCCGGGCACGAATCCCGGCAGGCGCAGGAATTTTGAGAGTTGTGTTTAATCATATGAGCTATGCCAGGACGCTCCGGGGTTAGGATTCCACATTAAACTGTAGGTCCTAGAGGAAAGGAACTGGCCGTTCTACCTCTGACACAATGGCTTAGAATGCCTCCTTCGGGAGGATCCAACCAACCTTCGGGTTGTGGAGTAAGTTAAGTTTTATTACTACTAATATAGAACTACTTTAATTCAAATAAAGTAATGACTTCCGTAACAGGGCGCTTATGAAAAACAATTTAAATTATTTTAAAAAAATTATTCATGCCCTGTGCTGTCACGTAAAATGTCCTTTGTAATTATGACCCAAACTAAGTAATAATCTAATTAAAAGTCTTACTAATATTGCTGATTGAAAATTAAAGCTTTTATCTTAAATATCTACGGGCAAAGAATTTGTTGAAAGCATCTATATCGAAAGAATATAGATTAGCTGTGCCCGCAACTTCTTTACGTAAGAATTGAAATTTGTGCTGTTAATTCACGGATAAACAATCGAAGCACATCATTTGTTCTACCTTTCTTTAAAACTACCACTAACTGTAAAAATTTATGCTTGCTGATGATACACACTTGAGTAATATTCACAATGCTTCTTTGCAAACAATATTTGAACTTGTGCCGCATAGAATGCTTTACTTAATATAAACTCGCTAATAGAATAACAAAGTTGAGCACGTCGCTTATTGTAGGCATTTCGACTGGTAGAACCCAAAGAGATCCGCCATCTTCTTCATCATCGTCACTGGCAAATTACTGGACATATTGACGCCATATTCACACCATATGTTATCGAGGTGCGAGCAGGGTTTTTAGTTATGTTTCATCGCAATAGGTCGAGCAGGAGTCTAACTTCTGTAATTACGCGCAAATTTTGCTCAATTTAATACTGTATGGTGTTCTCCCAGTCGAAATGCCTATCGGAAAACAGCACCACCTACCGGAATAAATTATAAATAAGAACCTTTCGTTCTACATCAATAACATTTCGTGTGAATATGACATGGATTTGTCCATTGGTTTGTCCGTGTGATGCGGTTTATGCACGCCTAGGATTTCGTATACATATACAGATAAAAGCAACTAATAATTAACATGTCGATTTAAACGAAATACATACGGTACTTTTCTTTCACGTCAAGCAATTAATTTATTGGCAGACGCTTAACTAAATAGAACTGTTATCAAATAAAGCTTATAAATTTTACTGTGTAATAATATCTCTGGTCGTTGTTAATCCACCAATGAGGGTTGGCTGCGTGACGTCACAGTGTGGCGGAAACTGTCAAATTTTGCGTTTTATTGGTATGCAGTAGATAGGATTAATGAAGTATTGTACGCCTTATAGTAGCGGAATCAGTTAGCTGGGTTATGGGATGTTTACCGTCTTACCTTGACATCGTTCTTTTAACTGTAAAACCATAATGCAATGGATGTAAGAGAATAGCTCCAACATTCTCTCTTGGCAGCTCGACTGTAATAAGGTGCTTCTTCAATTTCGAATTACAATACAAAGTGGCATTAGTACCATCAGGGTGGAAAAAAGTGATATTAAATACATATGGCATATCGTTACTGTTATTCGTATACCGACTACTACTCCAGCCAAATCCAAAGGTAAATATTTAGAACATTTGTAAATGAAAACTCCGTCCGTTGAAAACAATTTTTGTTCTTTTTTTTTCATCTCATCTCAAACGCCCGTCACCCTTGTGGAATGGGGCACCGTCAGTGGATCTTAACATAGGCCTATATACATGTTGTTGTTAAAATATTGAATTATTTGTATACATAACTAACTATTAAAGCATAAGCTCTTCTTGCGAATTTTGGTAGTTTGGTAGAATAATAGTTTCTAATAAAATTCGTAATAAAGTGTGTTTTAGTACTAACAATACATATACGTACAAAATTTGACATTCACGATTATTGACGATACTATAAGGGTAAAACGCGTCTGATGTAGGTGCGTTAAAAACAGTTGTTAACATACGGAATTCTCATTTATAAATATTTAACTAGCAAGTGGGAAAGAATGGCAAATAACCGATTATCATGTTAGAAGGTCTGCAGAACAGTGGGGCTGGCTGATGTACGGCTAGCCGCGCTGAATAGGTATATACTTCCACAAACGGTGGTTGCTCTAATTGGGGACGGCCTCATTGATAAGCCCTGGCTTGCACTCAACATATTAATAATTTTTACAAATAATTAGCTGTAATTGTCCATGACACTGCATCACATAATGTTTGCTATTTTTTTCTAATCACTTTAGTCTGTTTTTTTTTCTGAATGTCTTACCTGAAACATCTTTTTCATTTTTTACGCTGAATGGATTATACGAGCACTTAATTTTAAACAAACATACCATCTTACCTGAGTGCCTCTTGGTCTGTATCACGAGGACATAGTGTATTAAGCATTACCAACACCTTCTGTTGAAACAACAGATTGCTTGATCCAGTAATGAAGATTTGATTTCAGGGAGTAGTATTTCCGTGAGGCCCTAGCACCGCCACCGATAAAGCTGTGGGGCTGCTCTGTGGGAGTCATTAGCAAGATGCGTCGCCATCCATCACACTCTTGAGGCTCAGCACGTGGAGGTGGCGGCGGCGATGGAGGCAATTGGGACGCTAACGAGCCATTGATGGGTCGGCTAGACTGGGTGCACATCACGAGACTGCACTCTACGAGTATATGGTCAACTCTCGCACAAAATTACGAATCACAAGTAACAGGCACACTCATCTGATTGAACGAGTTAAAAGACTGATCCAGATTCTTTTGTCAAGAATTAAATCACCGAGCGTGGTTGGTGAGCGATTAACGTACTGGCCTCGCATTCGGGAGGACGCCGTTTCGAATCCACGTCCGGGCATCCAGATTTGGGTTTTCCATGGTTTCCCCAAATTACTCCAGGTGAATGCTGGGAGGCATCCTTTCAAAGTCCATGGCCGAATTCCTTCCCGTTCCTTGCCGCCAGTCTTTTCTGCCTCTAATGACCTCGACGTCGACGAAGCGTAAAGCTATAAGTTAAAAAAAAAATTGCCTCACATGCATCCCGTTATTTAGTATGAATGCGTATTATAGATGATTGGTCCAAAGTGTATTAACAATTCTCTTCCAGATACTCAATACAATTGTAAAACCTAACTCCCCTTAGCAATAACCGTTATTTTTATTCATAAAATCCTAGGCGTCCGTAAACCGCTTCATCATGGACAAACCACTGGACCGAATCAGGCCATGTTCACAAGAAATGTTGCTGAGGTGACGCGAAAGGTTTTTGTATATAAATCATTCCGACAGGTGGCACTGGAATATGGTAGGCATTTCGACTGCGAGAATGCTATAGTATCAATAGGTTCAGTGGGTTATTATGGATCATGCGGCTTACTCACGCACAATGGAGCGGAGCTTTCTGGCAGTCGAAATGTATAACGCGAGTGATGATTTAAATTTCTCGATTCTATATGGGTTTTTATATGATAGTTAATGTATACATGCAAATAAATAAATCTCTTAGTACACACGCCAGGCAGCATCACTTCAAATATTGCTTGCAGAGAAGCCACGTGAACAATACTGAAGTGTGCCTGTGGGTCATTGAGAAGTATAAAAGCTTTTCCAATTAGTGGTAGCTTCAAGGATAATTAAAGCACTGCTTTCAATACAAATTCAGAAAGAAAAGATCCAAGAAAACGGAAATATTTCTTTGATAGTTTATCTGTGAATTAACAGCACAAATATCAAATTCCGCGTGGACGAAGACGTGGGTGCAGCTACTTAACTATAAATTTTAAACAGTATCTTTCGGAACAGAAAGAAGTCAGGAAAGAGTAACAAAAATTGTAAAAGAAAAAATTATAATATGAAATGACCACTTCAGTGTAATATAACCAATTAATTTTATTCCTTCTTTTCTTTATTCACTTTCCCCATCTCCATGTCTTCACCGCTATCAATTTTTACCTTTTGTTCTTATTTTCTAGCCCCTTTATACTTTTAATCTCGGGTATAGTTTCGTTGGTTTCCCTGTGCATACTGCTTTTATACTCACGAGTCACACTTCCAATCGGGATCTGAAACTGTGTATGTCCATTTATTCTCAGCAACGCACATACTTTTTATTTAAAGACTCCACATCCAGTTTTATCAGTTTCTTTTTCAATTTGACAAGGAAGAGTTGTTTATTTGCTGCTATTGAATGTCTCAGTTATGACGTAACAATGACTAATAATTTTCCTTCATGGATTTGCTACCCAGTACTCGCTTTCACCGCGAGCTCACTGTAATATGATTCTCTTTCATGGACCCATACACCCTTCATTTTTTGCTTCGTGGCGATATTAAATGACAGTGATTTGATGATCTTTTCCTATCACTTGCGTTTTGCGTCTGCGATACACCAGTACGTACGGTAACTGACTGATATTTTATGTGAATAATCTTTGACACGAGCAATAAATTCTTCTTTCCGCTTCAAGTGCGTTGCATTGGTATACCACTTTCACTACTGGAGCTTACCTCCAATATTCAGTGTCCTGGGTTCAAATACAAGTAAAGCCAGTAATTTTTAGGGCATTTCTTTGATCATATGGCACTCCGTAGTTCAGAATCCAATTTAAATGGTATTTCCACAAAAAAAAACTAAGGCGAAATAGAATCATTATAACTCGGCAGCAGAACAGCCCGGTCAGCATTGCCTTGAGCATTTTCCTATAATTTGTCTTAAAATGCTTCCTCGATCTTTATTTGCCAGAAGTGGCAGCTCATGAGTTGTGCTCCTTGATAATCGTTACCACGGATCGTGCCTCCTGCGCAGTGACTAGTTTTTAAGGTTCCGAATCCACCGGGATTCGTGACGCAGCGCTATCTCTCCGTCCGTCTATCACAACCCAGTAGCACTTCAACTGAATGAGTTGAGAGACTTGAAATTTTCACATGTTATGTTTTTTGTTTACCCTAAACTGAATATCGCATTAAATATTTTGAAAAATTAAATTTTTGAGGGTTTTCTTATAAATAAAGGTGGTACAGAAAACTATTTCTTTCTTTTTTTTTTGCTTATCATGTTTACATTACGTTAAATTTTCATATTTTTTTCATTCAACAAAGATATAGATTCTACACCATTTTTGTTAAAGAGTCAGTCTCAAAAACTACGTTATGTAACAACTTGAAATTTGTTCCTAACACCGGTCATATCCTCTATTTAAATGACAAATTCTAAAAATACTTCTATATGGTTTATAAGTTTCGAGTAAAACAAGCAAAATCTATTATTATGCTATGCATTGTTACTATTTAATTGAAAATTGCTCATAATTGCATGTTAATATACATGAAATAAATTTAATTCGAACCGAACGTTTGCACTAGCAGTTCGAGTGGCAACGTGGAGTGATGTTGGGCATAGACAGAGTTCCACAGTTAAATCTGAAAACGTATCAAGCATTGATTTTTGTAATAACTAACTACCTTTTGACCTACCACGTATAAGATGTCTATTTAATTCATTGCAGTACGGAATCCTAATTGCGCAAGGCTCTCATTCACTTTCCCACCTTTCATTTCAGCGTTTCGTATCCAAGATCTAATGCTATTGCTTGACCTTCACTGTCCGTGCGTCTGTAACAAGCATCTACCGCACAAACGGAATGAGACAGGGACTTATAATTTCCACATACGATGTACTTAGTTACACCGAATATCGTATTCAAAATTTCGAAAAATTATATTTGCATGAAAATAAAGGGGTCAAATATAGATGTTTTAGAGATTGTTAATTAGAGAAATAAAACATTTTTTCAATGATTTTGACTTGAAAATAAGGTTGTGAACAGGAGTTATAGCTAAAGATTTTAGACTATTTTGTTACCAGGTCTACCCTAATAGCTGTATTATCTATGAACATGAAATTGTCGGTCATATACCGAATAGTTTTTTTTTAAAAAAAAAGTTTCGAGCAAAACGATCGAAAATTTTTATTTCGTGGTTACTTTGCCATGTATTAATACTATTCTATTTAAAATGTTCTTTACTGAGAATTCGCTACTGATTGATATAGGTATAATACATTTTATTGGAACCGAACGACTACATTAATGGTGCGAGCGACAAAGTGGCATCCAAAGCCTTGGAACGGAATTAACTGCCCAATCTGAGAAAGTATTATCTAATGATTTTTATGTGAAGCTAGTAAATGCTGATGTACCACATACAAGAGATAGGAATTTTAATGTCATCGTAACTATAACTGCGCTAGACTTGACCCGCTGTTAATATCCTGCGGAATGTGTTCCTGCTTATACAGCCAGACAGTAGCCACTTACCAGTTACCACGAAACAGTCATGAGACCTCTGTTGCCTCTTGAGTCCCGTTTTAATTCTCTTAGATTTCTTGAATGGAGCTTCGTGTATTAAGTTTCTTATTGTAGTTTATAACTTTTTTACAGAAATATTGAGAAAAATTATTCACATTCCTTCAGATTTACTTCTTTTGTGACATGAAGTGGACATTAAAACAGCTAGAAGAAGTTATTCGGCAATAATTACTTTTTATTACTCCTTTTAGATTTCCAAATCTATGGCTCGCCAAGTTTTTTATTCTCTGCTGTATAATGTATTTATTATATTTTTCTTAAAACATACATCCTAGTATGCACTTTTCTGTCTAATATTTGCCTTCAACACTTTTTATTTTTAGTTACCTTGTGAATTACGTATAAAATTGAGTATAACCGATAGTTATTTTTCTCTGTTTTTTTCTCTCTGTGGAAGTTTTATATTTCATAATGGTGACCCAATACTGTACATTCATAAATGTCATGTTAGTTGAAACAAGTGTACACATGAATCGTGTGTAAAATGCGGTGTAACTACTGAATCGTTTCTAATGTATCCTTCCAATCGGGGTTACTACAGCGTAACTACATCATTATTGAAGTCCACCATTGCACGGCATGCCGTCGAAACTAATCATGCCATAAATTTCGAAAACACCAGCCTGATAGTGCGCGAAGATAAATGATGGCCAATGAAGGTCAAGGAAGCGTTGGAAATTGCCAAACGCCAACAACATAATGAAGACCACAGGCATGGCTCTCGCTACTCGCTAGGGGGGACGGAGCAGGTCGTGTGTCTTGCCCCACTAGACCGCGCCGAGCCCCACCAGGCCAACAAAACAGGTGATGATTCTTAAGACTTCCCCGGCCGTCTTTGTACATGATTTATGTTATACTCCAGCCATCTTCAGAGATACAGCCGAAAGCTTTGATAATCCAATAAACGACGGGGCATAGCCCGTAAAGCTATGAATCAAAACAGGTGATGGTTCAAACCTTCTGATCGGCCGGATAAACCGAATTCATTAGACGGATCACGGACCTCGGCTATTTAACAGCAGCACACACCGATTAAAGACGCATTTCTGTCCTAGAAAAAGACCACACAAAGATGGTCGAAACGTCAGCTGGACACATCATGATGCGGCGTCACCCGGACAGCCAAAAATCAACTGACTCTGGCAGCAGAAAACTACGATTATACATCATTATACTTGTGGCTTATTGTTGATGATTTTGCTATGAACATTTTTTTTAAAATCTCTGCTGACGTAAAAAATATTTGTCGTTCATGTAAAACATTACTTGGCTCAAAATAAAAAAGTAGCACTATTGAATGTCATGCTTCATATCAGGTATTTGGAGACCATTATCTTGAGTTGCTTATAATACTGATAAAGCAATTGAATCTTTATATGTTTATTTCTTTTCCTGACAACAAATAAATGAGTAAAAATTCAATTCGTTCGGCAATATTTATTTGCAGTATCATCTTTCATGTTTCGCTTTAATCAGTTTCAGAATAAAAAAGATGTCCTGGAAGACTGAATGGAAGATAATGATATCAAAATGATGTTGTCTTGCTGTCGATTTTATTATTTTTATATAGAAGTAATTTTCTGCTGAACTTCTTAATGTTTTTTAGAACCTACGGAAGAACAAATTGTTAGCATCCTACCACCAAACTTGTTAAGCACTCATTTTATAGCTTTGCTCCAGCAATCGTTTGGTAGCAGACTTAATTGCAGATAATCGTGACCATAATTTATAGCGGGAGATAAACGCCATTCACTGTGTTTGCTCACCGCTCTCGGAACGGTGCCCGTAAAATCCCCGAAAAGGCCAAAGAGAAAAGGTCCAGTTGTGGCGGTGTCTCTCATAACTAACCCGATTGGCGCGCGGTAATTTCCCCGAGCTCTGTTTTCTCTGTCACTTAGCGGCATTTAACAAGCTCTGCTGGAGGGGGAGGGTGACGACAGATGGCCGCTTCTTCCGCCCAAATGGTAGGCCCCCGGGGCACCGTTTGCTGTGGACGGGCGCGCATTCAGCGCCATCGCCTTAACGAGGTGCGGGGGTGGCCGCCCCCAGCGTCCACCGTAATTGAGTGAGCGCGCCATCTCGCTGGATTACTGGACGAGCGCGAATCCTCCGGGGACGTCTCGACACCCCCGCGGCGGGGAGGCCGTTCCTCTGTGAGCGCCAAATGTGACACAATATTTTCCTGCTGACGCCGAAATAGTTCCATTTAGTCCTTGATAACTCTGTTAAAGGACGAAATTGATGTAACGAACAGCGGAGTAAGGATAGTATCGGGAAGAAGTGCTCAGAAAATTACGAGGAGCCGGTATCTGGGCTCTGTCTTCTCCCTCCCTATTCTTAACTTCATTTAGTGTTAATACGAAACAATAACCACTAACGTCTTTGTCGTTCCTCCTATATGAGATTCTCTTACCAAAATAAGCCCTGGAATGGGCAAGTGAAAATGAGAGACCTATTGAAATAAATGTCTTTATCTGCAAACAGGACTTCTTGATCAATAATACGAAGGTATTGTTGCTGAACATTTGATTGCCACTGTCAAAAGAAAGCTAACGTGTTGTAAACGAAAATAATAGTATCTGCGATTGGTGAGACTGATGGGGGGAAATAACGTTTCATGGAAAGTTTGCGTGGGAAATGACCCTTCTGTCACAATGAAATTCGTTCTAATCGGAATATGACAGCTACATTGTGAAGACACTTTTACGAGTAATAATTACTGCCTGAAATTATCTTGGGAAGTAAAGATGATATTACAGTTAAAAATAAAAATAATGCCGTGAACATTACACTGTTCCATTCAAATTCAGGATCGCAGACGAATAAGTGATTGCTACCTGAATGCTACCTGGCTATCACTCATGAGCTTGTGAGGTTATTTATCTTGGGGTCGTTTGGCCCCACAGTATGACGATCGTGGATATTATTATTCGTTGTCAGCAATGACGTGGGAGGGAAATGTTAGAACCTTGAGGTGAAACAATGAGTGGATACGAGCAGGCAGGTCTCCCGAAAATAAGACAATGATTTGTCGTGACGAACCCGGCCTCTGCTAATTAACTCGTTCAGAACTGTCCTGCCTACACACTCTTCAAAGCACAAGAAAACTCGGGTCAACTATGATTGTTTGCGACGTATTTTGCCCTCCCTACTCCTCTCCACTAATACGGCCAGTCAAAAGTCGCTTCCAAGCATTACGTTTTGCACAATTATTTCGTTTTCCAGCGAGACCAGCAGTCTTGCACGATGTTAGAGATAGACGCTGGATAGTCTAATCTTCTCAAAGCTTTCCTATCATGCTTGTCAGCAAACTCCTCTCAGCAGGTATACCCAAATAAATTAAGCTATGATAATGACAACCGTCCTATCTATAAACTTGCCTCTTCTATCACATTTTTAATTGTTTGTTATCCTCAGTTTTATCGAAAAATCAGAGAGAAATTAAATTAAACGCGAATTATTATATTTATATTGTTTATTACTTAGAATAAGAACGCTCGGTTAGATTGCCCGTTAACGTGGGTAGAGTTATCCCAGGCGCTTTTTGGTTCACTTTCTCCCATTAATGACGTTACCAACAGAAATCTTTACACCTTAATTTAAATCAATCAATGATCTGGTAAGTAACTGTTAACTTTCCTTACATATTTCAGATTTCATCCACAAAAGTTTTAGGCGTGTATTGTAGTAGGTGCCTTAGTGAGCAAACTACGTTACAATTATCTTTCATACCTTTATGATTAAGAAAAGGGGATTATTAAATTTAATTTTTATGAAGGATTGAAAATTTATTAATTTTGCAAGAATCTCGATGTTAGTTGGAATTTAGGAAAATTGTCACAATATGACATTTATTATCTTATCATTGGCGATTACAAGTCTGAGCGAATTTACCGTTAACATTAACACAAATTGATAAAATCATAAAAGCAACGCTCAGAGGTACAATTAGCCGTCATGAGCAAGCAAACAATTGTATATTTACTTTTAAATCCATCTCAGAATTAAAATGCAAATAATAATGACAATTGGAAACAATGAAAAATACAAGTTATGACGACCTCAGACAAAGGTATCATAATACTGTGACTTTATAGTTAAAAGAAAATCATGGGCGCCACGAATGAACAATATATCATCGAAAATAACTAGTTTCGGCAAATTATGCCGCTAGCTCAGGTTTTTTTTTTCAATTACAAAGTTAGAAAATGGATGTATCCTCTCTAAGTGGCTTAAGCGTTCTGTTTCACGGAATGCACAATCAGATGGCTTGGTCGTAATAAGTTACCATCGTAGTTCTGCGTCTGATGTCTTCGGTGTTCGGAGATGACCCACGGTATGTGAGACTGTCTCACAAGGCGTCTACAGACACGTCCTGTCTTTTAATGCGCATCATCGCATTACTTGCGGTGTCGCCGTGATAAGCCTGCGCCAGCAAGCCGGCAGCCAGGAGTCGTACAGCGGCAGTTGGCGAGAGAAGCCAACTTTCCGCGTCCACCTCAGACTAGACTCGCATAGCATCGAATGTCGAATGTCCAGCTCGTCGCTCTTCGGTCCGCCAGGAAAACTTCTGGCCCCACCCCTTGCAGTCTCGATGATCACATTTAACAGAAAATTTCCAGGATTTTAATTTATATGCTCATTTGGATTGGATCTTCAGGTTGGCACCTAATGTCACGTCATATCCCCGATATCTTATTTGCCCCGCGTTTATCACAGAGGTCGGACATATTCGGCTAAGTTCGCCGTGGTGAGAGCGTATTCGGGTGGCGGGTTTTTCGCACCGGGGCAGTGGCCTGTTGTGGGCTCCCCATCCCACGGTGAAAGCTGGAAAAACCCTTTATCCCTGACTTCCTGCCTCCGTCGCTCGGGAAAACCACGATTAGCTTCAAGCCTACACAGCTCAATAATTCTTTAATATTCGCTTTAACAAGGTACACTGAATGTTCGCCATTGCATTACAGTCCTCAGTTGGAATTTGCGTACTTTAGGAAATTTCAACAAAAATCTATTTAGGTAGTCGCTCAAGATTTATGTAAATTACTCTAACATTATGATTTATATAATAAATAAAATGCACATTAGTACGTGGCGACAGCGCGTCACGTTACAGTATAGCGTATAGGAAGAAAGGACACATGGTCCGTTTTCCTCCATTATGGATGAAAACTGTTTATTTTTTACCTGCGCATGTAAATCGATTGATATGACAAGGGATAAAGGAGAACCTCTATCCAGATTACGTGTAGTTTTAGCTTCTAAATAATTTTCCGAAATTACTCAAGCTTCAACATAACCGACTTCACTCTCATAATAGCCAGAAAAACTATTTAACGCGTGGCTCTAAATCCACAACTTTTTTTTTTCCTGACGATGTTGGCTTATGCTTTAATTCACCTTATGGATTACGTAATGGACAAATTATTAAGAAGGTATATCAATGAGAACACGGAACAAAGCAACAAGTCTTATTTATTTCGTTCTTCTTTCTTTCCTCATTAGACAAAGGATTTTATCAAGGTTTGACGTAAATTATATTGAGGAGCGATAAAAGGAAATCAGCAAGTTATGATACTTGTTGGTTATATCAATAATTGATTCATGGAAACGTTATAGGAACGTGGGTAGCCTGAGTGGGATTGGACTCTGCAAGATTCTAAAGAACAGTCCGCCTGTATAGCCTTTGTTTGTCTTCTGCGTCCTACAAGTAAGTGGGTTCCGTATTTCCTCACAGCTATGTAAACAGATTTTCATTTCATCGCGTGAGAATCCACGCAAGTCTTGTTCCGTACTTGGCTAATTAGTGGTTTCTCCTTAGGAGGCAGCCATACTGCAAGCTAAATGATATTATGTTTCGTCTTTGCCATCTCTCAGGAAATTCACCCTCACTAGCGTGGTTGTAACTTCAGCAACTACATAGCACAATCTGTTTTAATTTCGATAGAGCTAACACTCCGGTGGCAATTCCCCTAGTCATCTAATTAGCCCTTTTTATATTATTTCCTTTTAAATTTTCTTTTACAATTTGAGTGTTAAATTACTCCCCCATTTACGTTTTCCATTTACAAATTTTAAATTCGTTAAATGTTTTTGGTATATTATTCATCACTTCACTTGGTAATTTGTTCCACCCTTACCAACAAAACAAAATTTTCCCATTCCATTAAGCATAAAATCAAGCGCAAGCTTGTGGTAATGGTTTCCTTTCCCCTTCCATGCACTATTCCTAATTCTTTGACCAATATCCCTCCAAGCCCCACCATCAACATATGACCTCTACATTCCCAATACTCTCTTCACCCTCATCCTTTCCTCCCATGATTCCCAATTCCTCTTTTATTATATCAGTTACTGACTGGGTCCTGCGATAATTTGCACAAACAAATATAAATGCTCTTCTTTTCACACCCTCCAACTCCTTTATTTGATAGCCAAAATGTGGGTCTCAATCTACACCACCGTATTCAACCAATGGTCTGAACAAAGTTTTGAAACCCAATTCCCTAACTTCTCTCGTACATCCTCTCATCACCCTCTCCAGTAAATGAAGGATTTTGTAACATTTTCCTACCACTGCCCAATGTGCTCTGCCAGTTGAATTTGTTATCAAATGTTATGCCAAGATATTTACACCGCATGGTTTCAACAAGCATTTCTGACCACATCCTGTAATCATAATGAACTTAAGTTTTTTTTAAAAAAATTGTGTACCTAATAACCATTTATCTTGATTCCATGCTGACCCATCCATTTAAATATTTTATCCAGGTCACCCTGCAGCTATTCAGTCTTCACCTGTTTTGATCCTATTGTATACCATTATATCATCTGCAAAAAAAACCTAGATTCTGACCATAAACTATCAACACAGTTCTTCATTAGAATAATGAACATCAGCGGTCCCAATACACTACCCTGCGGCACTCCCATATTTACTTTTACCTCTTTTGATAATGTATTTCCTAGTCTATCACTTTACTTTCTGGCTTTTAAGAATTCCTCTACCCAGCACTTAACTTTTTCACCAAATCCAATAGATTTCTGGTTATTTATGGCTCACTCTGTCAAATGACTAAAAAAGATCTATAAACTTGGCCTCTCTTGTCCAATTCATCTGAAATATCTTGCACATAGCCCACCATCTGAGATTCCCATGAATATACTTGTACTTGCCTAAAACCATGTTGTCGATCTGAAAACAAGTTTATTTCCGCACAGACATTTCTGATACAGTTGCCTATCCATATCGACATCATTTTTGCCTATAACTGATGTCAAACTTATTGGCCTGTAATTTTCAATCCTATTTGTAACCCCTCCTTTAAGAAGCGCATGACTGTCACTCTTTTCCAATCTTCCTTAAAATAAAATTTCAAGGTAAAGTACAATATCATATTCCACAATCTTTAATATATCTGTATTTTTCTCATTTAAACTTTTGGGGAAACTCTCCTCTGATTCATTCTCTACCATCACAGTATGATAGTCTCTATTTTTCTCAGTAACCCAGTCACTCAATATCTCTACAATTTTATAATCCTCAGTAACTTCAATTCCGTTCTTATTTACAATAGTCTGAATACCTTCTCTTCACCTCAATTTTCTAATATAGCCATAGAAATTTCTAGATGCATCGTTCTGTGGTCCTAGTGCACCAATAATATTCTTCATAAACCCGTCCTTTGCTTCTCTCTATGCTCTTGTTAATTTCTTGTTTAGTTATTGTTAGTATTCCCAATTGCCTTCCTGTCTCTTAACTCTGTGGTGTTCCCGTCTCACTAGCCTCTTTAACCTTCTCATCTCCCTATTGTAGTATAGAAGTTCCTTACTTCTCTTTATTTTCTCCTTTGGAATAAACATTTCCTCGCCCTTTTTTTATTATCTCCATAAACTCTTCCCATTTCGCCCTCACTTTACTTGTGCCATACTTCCATTTGCTGAAACTTTCCATGAAATATCTCTTCAATTCTATAGTCTGTGCCATTTTATAATTAAACAGATTTCCCCCTTTTATTTTGGCCACCGGATTCCTGAATCTTCTAAAATCCATAAGTACTGCATTGTGATCACTTATTTCTTCAGTTACTTCACACGCTACAGGATTTTCATCAGGCTTTATTCGACAGATATCCAACATGTTTTGTACCCTCGTATTTTGCTCTATCACTAGTGCAAAACGTCCTTCTCTTACTAAGGTATTTGAAAACCTCTGTTTCCTTGTGTTATTTATCTTACTGTATTTGTTACCCAGTTGACACCTTGTAAATTTAAATCCTCTCCAATAATAACCATTCTACGGTCACCTCTGAACTGTGAATGTGGATTTAGTTTCTCTTCAATAAACTCATCTCCATCAATCATTCTTCCACGACGGTAAGCAGCAAATACCCTGATTTCTTTCTTTTTTATCACCCAAAAAAGCTACCCCAAGTAACTCATGATCATTTTCTATGAACACTAGAGAACTATAGCAATCTTTACTAACCAGTATGAATACCCCTCCACCAATTGATCCTCTGTTTCTGCGGTACACTATGTAACCTTTAGGGAAAAACATTATCTAGTAGTCCTTCTTATTACCAAGAATTTACCCCTATAATCACTTGTGGTTCATGTATCTCCATTAAGTTTTCAAATTCTATCACTTTGTTCATTGCACTTCTACAGTTCACTAATAACATCCTTGCTTTTGGCTTTGTGGTATTTTCAGCATTAACCTTTGTCTTTCCAGTTGTACCCAATTGCGTTATTATTTCAATAGCTTCTTCTGTTTCTTTAGCATTTGTGTTTTTTTCCATAGTGCATCTACAACCAGTATTCCTTTGATCACCTATTTTTATCCCCTCACCAGCAGCCCCAAACCTAAAAAAGGCACAGTCCTGACCCCATTATAACTGGAAGTGGGCTCCCTTACAGCTTTAGCTAACAACTCAAAAAGTTCTCCCTTCCCCCTTGTATTTAGGCGTAGCCCACGCCCAGTAAAACTCCTTAATTCTTCTGCTTATCTGACGTCATTCGCTCCAGACGAACTTGTAATCTTTATGTGTACCTCACTGTTCATAGTAATCCATATTCTCCAGTTACAGGTGACGTCGTCGTTGCAGCTTACGACTTACGGAACATACAAGAAATAGTTAAAGTCTTCCAGAGTCACCGAACCTGTAGCGAAAAAGATGAAGCAATTTTAGTCTGATTGCCGGATAAACTCCATCTACAGCCAGGAGTTGTCTATTGTTATTAAGACCGACTGTAAAAAAGGATATATAGCAATTATTAGTATTTTTTTCTTTTACTTATGGTTTTACAACTCGTCGACGTCGAGGTCATTAGAGGTGGGATGGAACTGGGGACCAAGAACGGGAAGGAATTTGGCTATGACCTTTTGAAGGAAGCATCTCGGCATTCGCCTGGAGTGATTTGGAAAAACCATTGAAAAATCTGGATGGCCGGACGGGGATTGGAACAGGCGTTTTCCTGATTGCAAGGCTAGAACAATTAGTATAAACATGAATAAATTAAATCATAATTAAGTGTTGTATACCCTGAGTACTGAAAATGTTCGTTGCATAATGCTTTGCACAAAAGCAATATCCTACAAATAAGGACTGTACCGTATGTGTATATCGATATAACCTTCTATACAACTGATAAATATACTTCAGCCTAAATCTTATTATGCTAGGCAAAGAAAACAGTAATAGCATCAAAATATTTTTATACAAGATATGATAAAGATATGTTATGAGTATACATATTTAAAAGAAGCTTAAACAGCGGAAAAAAAAACTGATTTAATTACTACCAATTAGAAACACTAGAAAATTTTACAAACAACTAATTAATTTAATCCTAACAAATGTAATGTAACTTAAAAAAAAAAGGAAAAAAAAAGAACAAACAGACTAGCAGTCTGCTGTTACTCATCTTCGAATCATATAAAGCAGAAACTATAAACAGTTGCACGTTTTTGAAACAAGAAGTAAGTGGGGGTACGTTTTCAGGGCATAGTTTTCAATTTAGCAAAAAGCACTGGCACCATATAAAGTTATAAATCCATTGGCTTTTGTAGTTTCTGTAATAATGTTACTAGCGTCTTGGGTTGCGTGGGGAGCTGTGTACGTACATAAAGTTTCATCGGGAATACTGGTGTAACTGACCAATTGGGTGTTAGCCACCTAAACTTTTGGGTTCGCCTACGGAACCACTCCTTAGTTAGTTTCACTAAAAATTGGCGTTGTAACGACAGCAGCTACATAAACTATTACTTCCAGTTAGTAAGCGTGATTTCAGCAACTAGTATTAGAAATAATAGGCTGTCGGACAGGCAGCTCTTAGATGTATTAAGACATGCAGTCACACGTATGTAGGCGCAGTACATTTAATGACTTGAAATTTGATTATACGTATCATTTGGAATAATTAAATAAGGGAATGTCCATAAACTCAGTCTAGAGGGGGGGAGGTATCGAGAGGAAAGCTACACTGGGCTACGCTAAACTACGTGAGGGGGGAAGGTTTTCCGAGTCAAGGCACGCAATCTTTCATTCTTATTATTTGTCACAGTTAAAATAAGGTACAGAACACACTACATGTGAATATTAATTATCTCCGTATGTAATTTACGGTCTGACAGAGAAAACAGTACAAAAAGTTTTTTGAAATAATTAGGGAAAAAAGCTATGTGCAACGTGGGTGAAGGGGAGGGAGGGGGTGTAAAGGCAAAAGCCACGTCAGGCTACGTGGTAGGGGAGGGGGAAGAGATTTTACGGGAGGCCAAAACGCAGCTGCCTAGTTTATGGACTCTCCCTTAGTTTTTCTGATTAAAGTAATAATTTATTCGCAGATTCTAAGTTGGTGTCCTTTTGTAGCCACGAATGTATGAAATTAGGAAAAACATCTCATTAGTAAAATCTTATGCTTTTCCCTTCATTGCTGGAGAAATATTTTCCAGTCATTTGGAGACAAAAGTGGGCTCATGCATTACTAGAGGGAATGGGAAGGGACAACCTCATTGTCTGTAAGCCTTGGTGAACAAGACATGACTTATGTAGTTTCAATGGCATAGTTATACTAGAGTTATGGTTTTAAGACTCGTTTGGTGGGTAATGCTGTCCACGAATTAAGGACGGTAGCATATGCTTGCATGATATTACTTACGGGTCTAGCTGTTACCGTGGTCTCACGATTTATTGCTAGAACTGGATGTTGAAAGCGTAAAAGATATCCCATAAAGCACGGAGTAGGGCTAATATGACGGGGAAGCCATCTCAGTGCCATTCCACCATTGAATCTATCTCGTGAAGAGAATCAATTAGCAACACGTTTAAAAATATTAACAAGCCTACGGGGAAGGAAGTTAGTTATGAGAGACTACCTACCGCAGCTGTTACGACAGATTGTTGTTTCTTGTTCAAAATTGTCACTTTCTGGGACAAACTGCGTTGCTACTCATTTTAAACGATTTTTAATTTGACAGTTATCCAGCGGCGGTGTGTTTTGTCTATTCAGGATTTAAGTCCTGTTAATTCGTAAGGCTATTATGCTAATGTCTGTTCACCATCTCGTATTCTATTTGTGACTCCTGTTCCATCATCAACATATTATGTCTTTTATGTTTGTTGTAGGTCAATGTCCCTGCTCTTAATACTGGAGAGGTCCTCCGAACACGGTGGGTGAGGGGTAATGCTGGAGTATAGCATTCGGGGTAAACGCGGCCATCGAGATCTCAAAAGTTACCTAAAAAAAATTGATAGTCATGTAAAACGTGATTTCAAATACAACGTCAGATTTTAAGAATTTTCAGTCCTATTTTTAAGTGATCATAATGAATCTACATGAACTAGTAGATCCTATTTACCAAGTCAAATATCGAATTATGTTATGTTGCGGCATGGGTGGCAAGCTTGAAATATCTTGGTTCTTTATGAATTAGTATCCCTAAGTTATCAATGACATTGTTATTAATCTCTGCATGAGATGCAAGAATAATTTTATTTAAATTAGTCGCCATTCGATTAAACGAATAGTTACTTGAAAACTAAATTAAATATTATATTTTTTACACAAATGAGAGGTTCGTAACAAATTTACACACTCTAATGAATGAAGCGAGTAAAATACTGACATACTATCCTTATAGCAACTTTACCATTCAGAAAATAAATGATAAATGATACATGGAAATGAATCCTGGTAAATCTCTATTAGTATTACAAAGCAACAAGGAACTCGGCCGTAAATAAAATTCTGTCAGTGCTTAAATATTCCCGGCTGGGGAAATCAAAAGATTCGAGTTTGTTCATCAGTACGATAGTTGTTCACAGCGCATAAAACTGGGCGAAAAGGCTCATATAAAGAAAGATTATCACTTATCAGTTTTTGTAGAATGTGAAGACGGCGACAATTCTCTGCTCCGTAAAAAAATCTTGAGATTTTCTTCTCCACACAGGAAACACTCACAATATATGTGTAAAATCTGACGTCTCAACATTATCGCTGTGGTTGTCATACTGAAGTAGAACAAACACCGCCCACAAATGTATCTGCTAGCATCTCATATTCTCTCTTATCGGAATACCACCCGAGAGTGTCTCGCACTCTCGAACTCCTCTCGTCCTCCTGCGGCCTCGCTGGGAAATCTCCTGTACCTTTATGTCCACCTGCGAGCAAAACAAACAAAGACAGCACCCCTAGTGTCCGCTACGCCGGCAAATCGGCGGCACTCCAGAATTCCAGCAAAACTCCAGAATTACAGCGACACACACAACCGCGAGGCGTCACCTAAAACGTCTTAAAATGTAACCACGAAAATCAATGAAAACAGACGCTGGACATTTCAAGCTTGAAATAAAACTTTCTTGGGAGGGTAAAGGAGTATTATTATTAATATCAGCAATATCCGAATAGTTGGCGACAATGAAATGTTACTCTCATTTGATACATATAGTGCATAAATTAGTGAGTATGTAAATAATTTCATCTTAGCCACACGTTTATGGGCGTCAATGATATGTATCTCAAATTTAATATAGTTAAAATTAATGTAGCATGGAAATGGTGTCTAACTTTATAATTCTAAGGAACTGAAAAACCCGCGAGTTTACAAACAAATATTGTCATCTTTATTTCTTTCAACAGATCAAATTAAGTAAACTTTATTTCTCCATATGATCAAATGACATACGTGGTTGAGATTGCTCATTATTTACAGCAAAAGATCTTAGCAATTCATATTTGTCTAGCTCAGATGAGGGTATGACATATCTCACAGACGTTTCTGGGCGTTTGAAAAGTAAGTTCTGGTAAAAAAACTATTGTGACACAAACTATGTTCCGTTACCGTAGTAGCAGGGACGTGATACTACGGCAAATTGGCATTGCGTGATCTCTGCGCTGACGCCTACTGCGACAAAGATGGAGTGAAGTCGCGGCTGACAGCATCAAACCTGACACCATATTGAAGGGATGTTGGGAAGTCGCGTTGAACAGCTACCCGCAGTCAGGTGCTGTTCATCAGGTATTGGCGAGGGCCACAACACCAGCCAGCAGATTCGTGACGAAACCCAAAGATTGAACGTCGTCGTAGCCTCGGCCGATCCACAGCGGGCGTCCTCTTGCCCTCTCCCGAACTGCGTCGTCCAATCAGTTTTCTTCTGTAACAAAATTCGGGGACCGATAGGCAGAATTTAGCGAACTTTCCAACCATTACATCGTCTTATTTGCTATTCCATTTTCACTTCTCGACACACAGCAATTACACGCATATTATTCGTTGCTGCCGTTCCCCTACATTTCTGTAATACGTCACTGTAACTTCTTGAATATCTGCACAATATCCATGCTGTCAGGAAGTGGCAATAAGTTGTATTTAGAGTTTCTTGCCTTTCATTCAAATCCTCTCAATTGTTTCATAGCTCAGAGCAGTCCAGGTCTTTCCCCTCTAATCCCCCTAAGGACTTCTGGGATTTGTTGTTCAGCAGACCGGGCTATCTGCGAGTTCCCGTGTTCACCGTTCCGTCCTTGGCGTGAGGAACACGCAGTTGCTTCTTACGACTTGTTCGCGCGCCACTCTAATTGTTTTGATCACACGTAACATTACAAGCTGAACCTAAGACGATACTATTTATTTGAATGTGGTTACCTGAATTAACGACAAATCATTCCATCTTCTAACAATAAAAATTAGGCATTTCGCAAACAGAACTTGAAGAGGAGTACCAAACTTACACCTTGACATCCCTCTCGCAGCACAAATTTCGGTTACTGATGCGATTTCAGACAAAACAAAATTTTAAATTGTTTGGAGATTTACAGCATTGATAATTTGCAAGTTCAAAGTGATATTTATTTGTTTTGACATTCGGAAAAAATTCTCGTTCGTTATGAAATAATGATTAATAATAGCGAAATACCTTTTAGTGGCAAATTTTATTTTACCGCAGTTTTGTTTTAGCTACGTATGGTATACTAACTAAATTTGCCCAACGTAACTCTGCTGACAATGGCGTATTTGATATAGCATTCTTATCAAGATGATCATTTCTCACGTGAATTGTGAATACAAAAGACTGCAGAAATAGGATGCCCGCATTTGAGTAGTCTTCCTGATAATCTCCTACTTTACGTAATGCGGTCCAGCAATTACATTAGGACAGAGCCAATGGAAACTTGCGTTAAGCTCTCGATGGCTCAGAACCGACAAACTCCCTTACTGGAGTACATCTAACTGCTGCTGCTCCGCCACTCCAATCAATGCAGCCGTCGTCTTCTTCCTGCGCTAACTACGCACCAAACAGCTCGCTACATTTCTTTAACTATATTTAAAAAAATACTTCCTTCGTGTGCGTAGTGAAGAGGAAATGTCGTGCTACTTTATTTTAAAAAAATGATGATCTTTACTGATAGTTTTCTATAAATGCTGTTCTGATTATTTTTTGAGCGAAATACTGTTAGTAGGTTTACATGCCATTTCGTAATTAGCTGAGCAGTTGTGAAAGGCTAAGCTGATTATGTTTGTTATTTCAACATTTTATACAGTCGTCAATATTAATCACATTAGTTAAAAATGTATGCGAAACCGGTGTGAACTACAGCAAGGATACTGGCATATTACTAACATATGTTACATACGTTCACGACATTACAGAGCGAGTATCAGCATGTTGGTAAATAACGTTAATACGAGAGAGGATTAACAACAGCCGCTTAGAGATCTGGACAGGTTATCTAATAGGGTACAGCAATGTGGAATGATGCCATCTGTATGTATGGTACAGATTCATCTATTAAGTATACAGTATATACTGAAAACTTAATGTTTTCTATGATTATAAGATGGAGGAGGAATTCCTTGTTGAAGAAATAAGTGTGACTAACTGTACACATTATTTTATAAAAATTCAATGGAATGGAACACGTTGGGCAGGTGGAGGGAAGAGGCTGCGAAGTACTGCTTTAAGAGCAACTAGAATCAAAATCATTTATTTTAGCTCCTCTATTAGCCTTTCCCATTTCTTCTTCTGTAATATCATTGTTTATATTCCCCAAAAATCCCTCTTAAATACTGATAACCGTTTTCTTCTAACCATTATTTAAACTGTACCTAATATGTAATTAAGTTATCACTGCTCAAGATAATTAACAACGCTGTCAGTTACTCACTTACAGACCATAAGTATTTCTCAGCGACGAAAGTACCAAATAAAACTAAAAATTAAAAAAAAAAACACGCGCTGTAGATTCAACGTAAAATTATTTTACAGTGCATACTTGTCGATATAACTCCAAAACGATCTATTTTCTGTATCTAAAATACAAACACAATTTCAAACCACTTTCAGATTCTACCAGCATTCAGTCTTAGAAACAATGTTTACTCGACTCAGATTCTTTAACCATTTGGTTAAAATATTACTTTCATTCTTCGCATATTAATAAGGCGCTTTTTTAAAGTTGAGTTGCTGTCACCTGCTCCTCCACATTTTTCTCTTGTTGATGCAGCTGTAGGTGTGTGGGTGTGTGGAAGGACACCCGCAGCTCATGTGGAACACGGCCCGCCCGCAGCTGTCACGGTCCCCTCTGCAGACAGGGAACATTAAGAGCCAGATGGTGCTCGAGAAGCCAGATATCACAACACTCAGGCTCTTGACGCTTTCAGAGTAACAGGGTAAAACATGCCTCAGCCAGACAGATTTATGTGTAACATGCATTTGGACATCACATTTTTTTATTTCTTTGTTAGATACGTGTCAAATAATTGGTATTCTGTCTGAAATTTCTCATCAATGGTTCCAGAGTAATTTTAGCTAACAAAAGGATCTAAAAAATATTTCAGCGATATAAAATATATTATTTTGAAGTAACTGTTTTTAAAACCATATTTTTATTTATTTTCCATACTGTATTTTCAATGTTTTTAAGTAAGTTTGAGCGACATGGACTGAAATAAAAGTTATAAGGTTGTAGATATTCTCTGAAGATACATAGAGGCACCTCATTTTTACATTTTTTTAAAAATCTAGATGACAACGATGCTGTTATCATAATCGTGGTATATATATTCAAGAAACGAAGATCACCTATCAGTTACATTAAATAATACGGAACTTGATAGTGAGTTAGATATTGACAATTTTGGAATAAAAATATCTTCTTTTTTTGAATATGCTCAATATATTCTTGTGTAAAATGGAGAGAAAAAGTCTTCTCATAACCTGGACTTTTAAAAAAAAAAAAAAAAAAAAAAAAAAAAAAAAACTCTGACTTAGGACTAAAGCCTGTATGCATTTGGCGTAGGACTTATGGAAGCGAAATTTGTATCCTGTTAATGCCAGCAAAAGGAAAATTCTAGATACATGACATGTGCTGCCATAAGAAGCCTTTAAAAATTAAACTTAATGATGAAGTGCTGAATAATGTTTTCGGAAATATATCTGAGGAGAAAATTTGTTTGGAAGAATGAAGAAATTTGGTGACTGGCCACATTTAAAATATAGGGTGGATTGGTTAATTTGATGATAGTGAATGAGAGAAGCGAACTGTAAATGAATACAAATGTTAGAATTACATTACATATAATTGAGGACTTAGTTTGTAATGGGTATGCTGAGGTGTAAAGGTAACTTTTGACGAAGGACTGCAACGGTTCAGACGAAAGAAGATGATAGGGAAAAAAAGCCAGAATCAGGATTCAGGGAAGGTTTTGGATACATTCTCAGCAATGTAGAAATGAATAAAAACACTTCTTTCTCTAGATGCAGAAAAAAACACTTTTCCGAGGATTTTTAGTGACAATTCAAAGTTTTAAATTCCTGATAAAAAGATTTAAAGACAAAATTCGAAAACTGTAGGCCGTAATTCATTTCTAACTAAGCGATTAACATTTTGAGTTGAGATGGAGAAAGGATTCTAACTCTGTGGAGATACATCCACTTCGTTTCTGATCATACGATTACTTCGTCACAAAAATTTTATTCGCTAGTATTTATATCGATATTATGAATCTTTAGTTTTAACACACTGCATAAAACACAAACAGAAAGCCATTGGCTTGAAATGAACGGGTGACTCTTGCAGTTCTAGCATGTGTGCTAACCCCTACGCTGCTGAGGTCACCGTACTGAATAACCGGATACTACAAACTGAACTGAGATACTAACAAAGGTGGTGTTTATTTTGATTAAGAAAGCTGCGAAATGTTTTCCTGTGTAGCCGCGTATACCTTTCTCTGGGCGCAAGCTGTCGAGCTAGTCATTGGTCGGCAGCCTGTGTAGAGTTGGGACTCAAACCGCTGCAGGCTGGGTCAGCCCTTCACGGACAGAGGCGGCGGACCCATTGAGCCGTGGGAGCAGCCTTTCGGGTAGGTCTCTCTCTCTCTTCGTCCGGAGATAAGGCAGCGGTGGCCGGGATTTACGGCCTGGGGGCAGCGGGGATAAGCCTATGATTTGGAAGGAAATGGCAGGGCGAGGGCCTGCAATCTCGGCTGACTGACTGCCACGGGGTCTGGGAGGGGCAGGTCGCGGACCAGCGAACACGTCAGCTGGTCGACCAGCTCTGTCGCGGTGGTGCGGGGAGAACACTCGAGCCACCCTGACTGCGGTGTGACTACGCAAGTGACAGCAGAATAGAAATGGCATAGAATTATATAGGTTTTTGAGCGCTGAACTCTATGAAAATAAACTCTGGGTATTTTCGATGCTAATCACAAAGAAAATGCATTTAAAGTATACTGCAAAAGAATCTCTAAAATTAAGTACACCATTACTTATTTACCATACTTTGAACATGGTATGTCGAATCAGCAGTTTATTTTAGAATGGTCCGAAATGAATAACATTTCCAGACTGAAAAAATTGCTTAGTCTCTACAAATGAAGGCAAAAGGTGACCAATAGACTACAAGTGTTTCAATGGGCGTTGGATGTGGGGAGAATGTCAAAGGATTGTATCGGATAAGTTGAAACAATGGCGATTTTTTTCACTGATGAATTAAAGACGTTACAGTTAAACTTGCAGGAACCGTTATAAATAAATTATTGATATAAAAATAAGTGCCAATTTGTGATTACTTTTTTGCACGGGTATTGACACAGAGAATAAATTAACAAGCTCTTACACGCCTTTCTTTCCTTAAATTGCAGTAAAAATTCTTCCTTAGTAAGAATGATGTGTGCTTAATACACAACAGAGTTGATATTATCTGTATGCCTTCTATTTGGACGAAATATCGCTCACATACGCAGCATATACCGTATTAATCTACATTAGTATAAACTCATTGTTCAGTTTATATCTATAAAATGTTGATATCTCGGTAGTTTAACCTTCAATTAAATGCTAAGTCTTTTCGAATGTATGTAACATTTAAATACTTCCCGCTAAGTATGTATTTCAAGAAATATATTATGTGGAATTTCAAATGCGCATTCAATTGAAGAACCCAGATAATGCCTCCCGAATGTAAGTTTTAAGAAATTCATTTAGACCTACGAAGTGAGACCAAAAATATGTTTGCTATAACCCAATTTCTGCTTTTCTAGATAAAGAACTCCGACAAAATTAAAAAGTTTTCTGAATTTCAACGTACAGAACAATCCATCCATTTTTAACTTTTCTGATCGTTAAACGAGTATCTTTTCGCCATATTTTTTTGCTAATAGTTCTTTTTATTACTCAGTTACACTATTTTCAATAGCTATGTCACGCAAATTTAAGACAGATTTGAATTATAATATTAATAAGATTTCGTGATTTATAGAAAATTCGACAGGTCTAATTAGTGATTTACATTTTATGAGAGTACATTTCACGTACAGCTTGTGATAAATTTTGCAGCAAAACGTAACTGATATTTCGACCCAAACAGTAACAAGTACTATTAATTAATAGGTTTATTAATTGTTAAGAAAAGGTGGTCGAAAACGCGAGAAATTTTCGTTTAAGAAAGGTGAGCCCTACATTACATATTTACTCGTACAAGGAATGTATTTTAGTTAAGTGTCATTTCGTACAGTCAGAGTACTTGTATATTTAGGTTTATTGTACGTTTTTGAGAAGGTTCCCTTCAGTTAGAATTATCTTCACTCGTTCCTATGTCAGATCATAACCTGCTGATTATGCTTGGTTATTAATATTTATGAAGCATGAAACATTGTCGGATACATGTTTAAGTAGTAAATAAATACCTGCGAACAGTAAGATTACGGTAGGTTGAAGTTCTCATTTATTCGTAATGTGAAAATTGTTACAAAGGAAGGAATTTTTCTTTTCTTTCTTTTAGCTTCTAATTTTGTACCTAATAAAATCATAATAACATCAAATTTGTGAAGTTAAATTTTCCCACTATAGTGGTTTTCCTCTGACAGAATACCATTTACGACGATCAGCTTTACTTACTTCCCCTAATTGCATATAAATTGGTACTCCAAACTGAGAACAACTACGAACACTATAACCCATTCTTCCCTTTGCCCTCTTTCTCCCGTTTCTTCTAGCAGGTAGAGTACATTTTGCATCCTCAATTTTATTTAGACGATATCGAATGTAGGCTCATCCACTATGTTTTTTATCAGTTATTATCCTTTTTAACTGTAAGAAAGAATATACCCCACCTTTCCGTTAGTATATATCAACAAATTCTTTACCATTTTGCTGACCTTTACTTGAAAACTCATTTAGTTTACAACCGTACATACATTGGAATGCATTCAACGTATCTTTATACACAACTATACAACTTTCCTTGGCTGCAGCCATTAAAGTCTTCCTTATATAAGTCCTTAAAGCTCCACGCTCAACACGGCTCATCTCACGTCTCTTACGTCTTTATCTTCTTCTGTTTCAAAAATATTTCTTACCATAGGCTCTCCCGCGACCCGCTTTACGCCTGGTCTGTCAAGGATCCTCCAAAACAGTTATATTAGTATGTAGACATACTTCCTGCCTAACGCGCTGTCCAAATAGAACCAGTCAAATATAACATGACAACTGTTATATGGAACACCTGATGGTATCTGCGATACAAGGTCAATAAGATAAAATCAGATACACAACTATAAATAATACTTACTACCACTTTTAAAAATTATGGAGAAAATAAAAACGAAGAGAAATATGATCCACAATAGATGCCTCGTAATTGTGCTATATGTAGCTTCTCATGAATGGGAACAAAAACAGTGGAAGGGAAAATCCGATATTTCACTGAGGGATCTGATTATAACGATGTTGTTAATTGCTTGTTTTCATATTGCACTTCCTATCTGATTGTGTTTTCTCACTCCTTTCGTTAAATAGATGTCGTATTCTCTTTCTTATTTAAATGTTTCTTTGACTTCAACCATCAACATACCTGTTAAATGAAAACTTGGTCCCAAAAATTGGTCCGATTGACTGTTATTCTAAGAATAAACCATTATGTGGAACTGTAATCCATTACATAATTTCGTTGGATAACCTCATCCACCGCTGCCACAATTGGCTGGCTGGAGCTCCGTTAATCTGGGACGAGGGAGCTGAAGACACGTGAAATAAATTTATACGATTAAATAAAAACCTCCCAAAGTTGCCACTTTTAAATTTCTACTGTCACGTTGCTCGGCAAGCTTTGGATGTTTAGCTATTTACATTGGACATCAGACCTGAGGTTATATTAATGGTATTAAACGTAAAAATGCGGTTAATGTTAATAGTATGATTTATTTACTTTTTAAGTTGTGTACAGTACGTGTTCACTGTAGCTGAGTCTTACGGTGTTAAGAGAATTTCTTCACTGAGTTTTTATGTGTATTTCTTTATTGTAATTTTCATCTATTTATCAGTATAATAGAACTGTTAGTAATATAATTTTAAATCTTGGTCCAGGCCGCATATATGGCGATAAACAAGGAATTACTGTAGACGCGTTATCATACCCAATACACGGTCACGGCTTACCTAGTCAGAATATAATTTGACAGTCTTTTATGTTACCTCTACTTTGGCTAGAACAAACACGTTTCCCATCTCACTCACTGGGTAAATTCATTAGGGGCCTTCGTTTTAAATAAGTGTGCAGCTCACTTCTGTTCACCTGTCTTGATGGACCCAGGCCAGCGGAACGCTCCGCTCCCGTACTCTCCCCTGTAGTCAGACTGAATTAAACAAATTGAGCGCGATTAGTAATTAGACGGCCGGCGGCTGACCTCGCGGAGCGCCACGTGCGGTGGAGGCTCCAAACTACTGCGCCACCAGCTCAGAGCAAAACGTACAGGCACCCGCGGGCATTTTGCTACCCTTGTTTACGAATGTACGTTGAGAGTAGGAACACCATAAAAAGTATATGACGGTGTTTCAAATAAAGGTGGAAACTACATGATTGGAGTATATCTCGAGAGACGGAAAATACCAACTGGCGCAGTTTGTGGTGCTAATTTTGAAAATCCAGAAGTCTTAGGACAATATTTGCAGGGAAAAGTTTTAGGAAAGACTGTTAGCGAATGGAATAAGTAAAGAAATGATAGAGCGCAAAACTGAGTTTGGAACGAACAACTTAGTTCATTTCGGAAAATGGGATAAAGCAAACGTTCTCTGAATAAAATAAAAAAGTAACTGAAATTAGTAATAAACGATTTTATAGTTTGTTGATATAAGAAACTGAAGGTTGTAGAAGAATTCATATAGCTTTGAAGTCTAATACAAGAGATAAACAGGAAGGAAATAAAGAAACGAAGATCACTCCAGTACTCTCTCACATAGTCTTGATCGTCGCAATAATTTTTTAATTGTTTTGGAAAACATGACGATAGGAAAGTTAAAAGTTTAAAATATTGTGTCGATGTAATTTCTTTAAGAGGCATGCTTTTATTTAAATAAATTGCAATTGAGTATATACATGTAAGCCATGAGTAAGAACTATATTATATCTCAGTAGTTTATGAGATACAAGCCAGTGGATTATTTTTTTTTTTTTTTTTAATGGCTTTTTGGCGACTAGGCCATTCAGCCAGCTCAATGTGTTTATGATCTCTTCATGTGAATTTTTTAGTTTTATCCAATGCGTTTATGCTTCCTATGTATAGACACCACAGGACGGACAGGACATTCACACAGACACACAACACTTAAACATCCATGCCCGGGGCCGGATTCGAACCGGCGACCTTCGGCACGTGGAGCTAGTGCTCTAGCCCCTACGCTACCGAGGCCGGCCCAGTGGATTATAGTGTTTGATGAATATTAGTGAACAGTACACGCGTATTTATGACTGCTGTGTGGTGTGGTATAAATGGGCTGTAAAGCCGTCTCGGCGTTTAGCAACTAGGTCTGCGGCTGAAATAGGTAGCCGTCCCTTGGTTTTACCTGACTTAGCTTGTATCTGAGTATCACCTCCTGAATGTCCACTACCTCGTAACAGTCCACAGTCTGACTCTTTACCCTTTTCGGGCGTATGCGATGTTGTGACAACCTAGCGAAGTTGAACTGACTCACGTTTAAAGATATTTCCAACACACAGAAAAGAAACTTTGATTGTGTGTCGTATTAAAACTATAGAGAAGTTCTGCCAATAAAATGAAGAGAGTAACTGATTAGCCCAACCGGCAGAAGTGCCTGCGGGCAGAGAGAGAAAAATCATATAAAATTTGCTGTACTATGATTTGAATAGGTGGTACACTACGTATTGAAAAATCGACACTTACGGAAACATTAGGTCTGTTAATATGTTCCGAAAAAATTCCACAAACGTTATCCTCCTATGTGGAAAACTTTCCTTCCATTTGATATGCCAGCATGAAAGCTTGGTGCATTAACGACTCAATTAAACTTGGAAAGACTCTACAGTTTGGTCGTTTGAAAGACGAAACCAAGAAATCCTAATACCCATAGCTTGCAGAAGCGTAGTTTAATCGATTCAACAGGCTATGTGTTATTTGTGCTAATTTATATAGGAGATTGAGTAAAAAACCTGACAATTTTGCGTAGATCGACAACATAATGTTTAATAAGATCAAACAGCTTCCATTCACACTCGTCGAAAGAGCTAAGGCTTCTTCCCTGTCGTCAGTCTCTCGAATGGTTTAGTACAATCTTCCATCAATTCTTAACTCGGGCCCAATTACAATATACGTTCTCGTATATGCACTTCGTATAATTTAATCATTACCTTCCTCTACAGTTGCTTCCTTCAACTCTTCCCTTCACTAACAACCTAACGCGAGACCGAAAAGTGATGCTCGCATTGAATCATCCAAGTACAAATACGTCCACGATTTTATTACGTACTGACGGCCAACCACTCTATGTAGTGTTCCAAAAGCGAGATGAAAATACAGTTATTCGAACTTCCAACTATCCCGTCTTGCATCACCGACAGTATTTTGAAATGACTTTGAATCATAAGAACCGGTACATAAGCGATGTTTTTCGGGGGTAATTGCGTCGACCGATATATATTTTAATAGATCTCTTCTTTTTTTCTTTTTTATTCTGGCTTTTATGGCTCGTCAACGTCGGGATCATCAGAGACGGCGAAGAAGTGGGGCAAAGAACAGGAAGAAATTCGTCCATGACGTCTTAAAGGAACCATCCCTGCATTCGCCTGGAGTGATTTGGGGAAACCATTGAAAATCTAAATCTGGAGGGCCCGACGGGGATTCGAACCCGCGTGCTTCCGAATGCGAGGTCAGAGCTTTAATGCTCGTCCACCACGCTCGGTCTCTTAAGAGACTTAAAATCAAGGATGACATCTTATAACACTCTCTTCCAGTGTGTGGCGGGAAACAGTCCAACACAGCAAGAACAAGCAACTTGCTATATATATATATACGGCATCGGTAACTTCTAAATGCTGAACGTACCTGTAGAGTAGTGAAAAATGTTACACTGGGAGCCTTTTTTTTTTTTTTTTTTTTTTTTTAAATGGCATTTGGCAACTTAGGCCATACAGCCAGCTCTATGTAATTTTATAGCTTACAGTGTATAAGTCGTCATCCAGTATATATATTGTATGTTTCCAATGTATGGACGCCACAGGACGGACAGAACATTCACACAGACACACAACACTTAACGTTAATCCATGCCCGCGGCCGGATTCGAACCGGCGGCCTTCGGCACGTGGAGCTAGCACTCTAGCCCCTACGCTACCGAGGCCGGCGACTGGGAGCCATTCACATTCCTGAAAGTTGTTAATGACGCTACCGAATATCTCATTTATCAAACGCAAGGAACCTAGTGTGGAACCAGCTGACTTATCTTCTGATTCTAATCCGCCATACCAACACCCAGTTTGTAGGACGACTTAAAATAGACTTAACCAAAAGCAGGTCCTTTTTTGTAACCTAGAATATAAACTTGCCCAAATCCAACTATTGCGAAACTACTTGACACATCTTCCTGTTTCAGATCCCTCATATCAAGATATATCTGCAGGACGACTCAAAACAGATATTACTGAAGGGATTTCTTTTTTGCTCCTGGAATATAAATTTGCATAAATTCACCTACTGTGGAATCTTCTAATTCTGATCCCCATAACGAGAGTCATCTATAGGACGACTTAAAATAGACATAACTAAAAGCAAGTCTGTTTTCGTTCCTGATATACAAACTGTCGTTTATCCATTTTTCGGTTGTCGAGAATATACGTGGGTAATTCACAGAGCTGGCCGATGTCAGAAGGGCTGCGAATTTTCCACGCGCCAGCGTCCAGTTTGAGCCACAAAGTAAGCGAGCCGTGCTTTGGCCGCGCGCTGAGCAAACCGACGTCGGACAACGCCGCTTGCAGCTGCGGGCACAGCGCTTCGCTGCGAGCGCGAATGGTAAACACCGTGGCTCTGTGCGGGCCGACTTTTTGTTAAACAGAGTGGAGAAGCCGACCACTCACAGAATGTAAGCGTGTGATGTATACGTTTGCGCTCTTCCCATTGATGTCGTCTGCCGGCTAAAGCCTATTTCGTTTGTGAGTTACCTTTTTCCTATTTCAACACTCATTACAAATCGTTTCGTTGATACACTCGTACCTTAACGTCCTACTATTTTCTGCATTCAGATTTTAAATGTTCATTGCTTCATTTACCTAATTTATCAGTAATCCTATTTGACTGGCAAGAAAATTTCATTTTGAAAACAGAATTTTCCAGCTTATAATTTTTAACGACTCTTCACACTCGTACCACCGAATTTTACTTATGAAATACGTTTCGTATTATTTACCTGCAGTTATCCTCCGGCGATACTGGCAGGTCACCAGCCGCCACTATTTATCAACCAGCCGAATATTGCTTACGAAATACGTCGTTTCAACTCCTTGTGCGGTAACTGTAACCTGAAATTGACTGGAAAGCACGCAATCGAAATTTTTGTATCATAATTAAAATATTTTGGTATATCCGTTAATATTTATTTGTAGTTTCATTTTGTTCTACCAGCAATAGATACAATACTGTATTTGAAGTTGGAGGGGGGGGGGGATTCCGACGATAGAACTCTGATAATTCAGGCCATTCACCTATTTGGCTAAGTTCTTTAATGAACTGCAATATTTGGATTGGTAAGATACGACCAGAGAGCTTTAAAATACGGCTACCACTTGTTGATCATGCATTCTACTAGAACAGGGTTTCTCCAAGTGTGGTACACGAATCCCTTGGCGCTTGCCAGTTGATCGTAGGGGGTTCGCGACAAAGTTTACCTTAAAGCTGTCTCGAGCGATCAACACGAACAATGGTGAATTAAGATTAAAAATTAGAAAAATTGCTCATAAATTGACTCAACTTGCTACAAGAAACAAGACCATCCATCACATTAATTAATAACATATCGCTCTTTGTGACTGTATTATTTTTTTAAAATAATCCTTTTTTTAAATATAAAAATCCACTTCTTTTAAGGGAGTTAGCCAATGTCTTGGAAACCTTGTACTATAATATTACGAAAAGCCACATAACACAATTTTTAGTCTTTTAGAAGAATTTTTGGTTGCTCTTAGTTTCAGCACCAAGAGGCATACTTACAAGACTTGAATAAGAATCCCCTAAAAATTATGTCAAAACAATGTAATTAATAAATTTTTGGAAAAGGAAATCTACGTAGCCTATTATGCAGCAAATTAATTTACTTGATGCAAAAAAAAAAAAAAAAAAAAAAATCACTAAAGTACCGTACTCGTTCACGTTGAGTTATTGATTTTCTCATTTTAGTGTCCTGCTTGAAAATTATGGGTCTCACATAGTATACAATAAACTCAACGACACAGTTGATTCCTAAAAATGTTCCTATACTGTTTTGCGTCTTCGATATGAAATTCCGGTGTTATTGTATGTTCGGCTCCAAAAAGACTTATTTTAATCCAAGGCTTAACCCAGCAGCTTTTCCTACTCGATTTTCTAAGTAATCACAGCTGCTGCGTCTTTTCTATTGTGCGCCGCCATCTTGACGACTCTCCGCTGCTCTCCAGTGGACAGGATTTGGAGAGTTGTGAGAACCATCCCGACTTGGAGATCGCCAAGTGCTCTCGAGAGTAGGGCTAGAAAAAATCTATTCTCAGATAGACACCTGTCTACTCTCACGAGGAAAGGCACATTTACGGTTTTAACCTACTGCAGTTGACAGTGAAGTTTCTGTCTCAGTAGTCAAAAAGTTATTTAATTATTTGAAATATGGATCCCGCATTAAAGCCAATGAAGAAATGTTTCACATTTCATCGACTTCCCCTAGCTAATGGGTACATAGTGATGTAGAAAGTACCAGTAAGAAAGAAATGAATGTGGCATCAAGGAGCCTAGCATTATCAATTGCAGGGACGGTTTGTTATCACTGAAACGATCTATGTCGACACACGTAGTTAATGAAATATTTCTTTTAGTTTCCTTGCTATTATTATGCTAAATGTATAAACTGCTCTCGGGTGACTAGCCGAGTCAAGAGTGCGTTGTTACACGATATTTCGGCGACTAGATTCATTGCCGCCATCTTCACCAGAAGATGGCGGCAATGGATCTAGTTGCCGAAATATCGTGTAACAACGCACTCTTGACTCGGCTAGTCACCCGAGAGCAGTTTATACATTCTCAACGCCGAGAAAGACTTCGTTTTTATATATTATGCTAAAACTTTCATCACTATTTCAGCTTCAGCACCAAAATAATAGTTCTGTCTCTAGTTTGAACAGACAACATTAAAGCCAGTTCTCATCGTCATTCCCAGTTCGTTAGGTCACCTGCTTCACTGCTGAAACCCAACTGTTTTTATATTGCATGACGGTATGACATCGGCGGACAACAAACCTAGCCGCGCTACTTGCTACAGTCAGACAAGGCAGTACATGAGTTTTTTTTTCGTCACATTAGACTCACGAATTGCTATAAGAGGTAGAGTTGGTATTTTATATGTTATCTTTGGTATAACTTCGAAACTAGTAGGCTAGGTAGCAGAGCCAAATTTAGGAAGCAGACTGACAATATTTAAGAGCGATCGTCAATAATAATTAGTGTCACTAAGGAATCAAAAGACTTCGGGCGGTGTCTGAGTACTGCTGGAATTAAAGTTTTAACAACTAGCGTTCAGATCTGCAAAATCGTGCTTTGTCTACGTAAAGTACACGGTGAACTTGAAGTCTCAATAATTAACTGTTCAGTCATTTCTGAAGTATTAGGTTAAACCACCCAACAAGTGGAAAGTGCAATAACATTGAACGCTGTTACCACGTTATTAAGTTCTACGAAATTTATTTAGATTATTCAAAGATGCTTACGAAATTAGTAGAATGTTTTTCTAGAGTAGTACTAGTACTTACACGAATTTTATGACACGAACGAAATACTCCTACAACTTACTCTAACCTCTAAATCTAATCTGCAACGTAACTGTAGAAATTGTGACGTACCTTAAACATTCAGAACAGTATTGCATCATGACTACTACTACATATCTTATAACGATTTAAGCAGCATCACTTTCATATGAAAGAAATTTAGATCCTATTTTCGCCAAATTGTTGCATTATTACGTTTTAAATTAATGTCATACGCAAAAAACTCTAACATCAAGTTATTTGCTTTTCGTTATGAAAAAAATTACGACCACGATTACAAGGTTAGTAATCACAGAACAACACAATGATTAACAAAATGATGTGATGAGACAGCAAAATGCACTGAAATCAGAGTGGAGATCGTCCATGTAACTGGAATGTGCTCGATGCTGAAACGATATAGTTGTAACAAAATACACAACAATTGAGTCAAACAAAAGACCAAGTTCCACGTACGACTGACATACCCTCCCATGTCTAATGAGCACGACGGCGATAAACCATAGAGCTCTTAGTAATAATATGAATAAATAGAATGCAATCTGATAATCCGGATTCCTGCGTGAATGACATACATGCGAAATGTGATTTTTCATTTGGTAGAATCAATTCCTTTGGAATTACTCAGTAGCGGTAAGTCCTCAAGTTAATCGATGATGCAATTCAGACATGTATCTTTGCTTCGTTCCAGCAGAAGGTTTATCAAGAGTTCAGTCTTAATTGTTTGTATTGCTTTTATCCACGGCCTTTCACCGCTGAACCCAATAACCGGTGTATTTTCTTTAGCAGTTGTAAGACGTAATAACACTGAGTATGATAATCCAGCTATCGAATGGGTCTGAAAAAAAAAACCCTGAAAAAACCTGATTATTTATGTTATTTCCTACAACATGGTAGCGTGCCGGAAAGCACTAGATTTCTGGGATGTCTTATTTGACTATTTATCCGTCAGTGTAGTTTTTATTTCTTCTTGTGCATCAGTTAAGGAAATAATAAACTATAATTAGGTTATAATAGATCACTAAGCATTAATAAGGATATCTTTCGGCCTTTATGATAACATACATTTTATTAGTTTGAGCATCCCATAACGCTGTAATGAAACCCTTGTACACCGCTTGCTTATTTGTAGTATAAAACATCTGTAAAGGAACATTAAATGACTTCGCATTCAGACGTAATCACCCTTGACTTCTTTTACTGAGATTTGTTATATATTTGGGGGTACACTTAAAAATCCTCCAAATAAAGAAGGAAAATTAAATGCGTATAATATTATTGACTGGGGAGGTTAACTCGAAGGGACAGAGTTTCGATTACGTGCAGTACATTTCTGTCGTGACTAGGCGTAACACAACCGTGGAAAGAGGTCCTACAGTGTTACCTGGAATCCGAAGCGCGGTGCATCCTGGAGACCACTGTACAAACTTTTTTTATGGCTTGACGCTTCGTCGACAACGAGGTTATCGGAAGAGAGATAGGACTTGGGGCAACGGACGGGATGGAATTCAACCATGACCAATGCCTGTATCGATTTCTGGACACCATGGCAATCGGAATGGGTGTGGCCGGATAACGTGTTCAAGTAATAACATAGAACAACTAATTGCAAACACCTATTTTCCAATATAACCTCTCTCCTTCACATTGCACTGATACAATGTTAAAGGAATATAATCAGCGAAAAAACATTATTCGACATATTTTTGGACAGATTCTTGACTCGATTGTTAGAATCTAAATCTGATAAGATTTCCATTGGTAATTGAAATGGAGTGTTTCGTTCGCATTGTCGCGTGCATTCTTCATTTATAAGGTGCATTCATGTTTACAATATTGATAACGCGTCTGGCATTATTAGACGGTAGGTCGCCAAGAATAGTTCGGCCTACGGTTTGACAGATTCGACTTGCCTTGCTTGTGGCGTTGTCTAAACACCCTTAACATAATCAGATAATCTTACTGGATAAAAGGGACCTCCAGTTTAACGTGGAATCCCTAATCATGAAAGCGTTCTGGCGTACTTCACATTACGCAGCAAGCTGTGCCACAGGTGAAGAGTCTTTCAAAATCACCTCTGTTAGAAGGATTCGAGACGAGGATCATTTCATTTCCACACGCCTTAACCGTAGAACCATAAACCGCTTACATCTGCAATCGAAGTATTAGTAGTTACCTGTATGGCTTAGTTTCTCAAATCTCGTTTTAATATTAAAATTTGCCAACATTTCTTCGTAAAGGCCCATTCACACTAGCGGTCAGCTCAGCTCAGGTCAAAAATTGCTATACACGTAATCCAATGGGAGCATTCACACTACGCGGTCCGCTCAGGTCAGGGCAAGGCAGGTCAAACCGAAGATCGCGCCGGCGATCAACAACGGTCAAGAACTGAGCTGAGCTGAGCTGAGCTGACCACTAGTGTGAACGTGCAACGGTCAGGTCAGGTCAAATGGTCGGCGAACGTCTGAAAACTATGCTCGTGAGCAATAAATAAAGAGTAATAATTAAATAAAAATATTTTAACGGTATGTTATTTCTGTTTCTATAAAGCCGGCAAACTTTAATACAAATTGAAATATTATTACACATTTTAGTACTGTCAAGATAAAGATCCTGTTTCCAAATTTTAAAAAAATATTGTGAATATATTTTTTGAATCAATTGCTTCTGTACCAGTGTTAGCACAAAAACAAATAATATTTGTAAATTAGGGTTTCTCTCTCATCCTGAAATTCACTTTCTACATGGCATGAAATTTTATCCTTCCGTAAATAATTGTGCAAAATACATGTTGCTAAAATGATGTTATCAATTAATCCTGGAGCAGAATTAATTTTTCTAAAATAAATTCGTAATCTTTGAGCCCTAAAATATCAAAAGTATTTCGCACAACTCGTCTCTCACGGCATAACCGGTAGTTAGCATTCTTCTTTCTCTTTATCTGTTTGCGCTTGAAACTCTGGATACACTCAGAACCATCCTATTTTTGATCTTGACATATTTTTATGTTCTTGATCCAAAATCATTGCGATTTAATTGACGTTGGGGTAGAAAACGGCATTGTTCACTATGAGCAACTGAAATGAAATGGCCTCGTCTACTACTTGATCTGGCCTGACCTGAGCTGAGCTGACCACTAGTGTGAATGCTACCCTGGATTGTGAGCTGAGCTGACGTGAGCTGAGCTGAGCTGACCTGACCTCTAGTGTGAATGGGCTTTAAAACTGATTGTATCCCAAGTCCATGAGTATTCACTTATAATAGTAATTATTAAATGATCCTTCTACTTCCGTGGTTCCTGTCTATCAAATAACACTAGACGTTGTTCTCTGACTAAATGAAATATTTTAATATTTTTTCTAGATCATCAGTGCCGACGTAGCGAACTGTTCCTTTTGCTGACTTCTGAAATCAAATATAATTTACATTTGAACTGCTGTTGTGATTTGGACACTCCGCTGAATGCGTATGATCAAAAATGAGGTAGAAGTTCCTGGTCCCACCTATGCACCTTCGCTGGTCACGTATACCCACTACAAGAAGCCTTCCCTGTGGCGTATGCGGACCGGCTGGGGGCGACGCGATAAACAGAGCCCAGGGAGGCGCGGCGGGTAGGGCCAGCGAAAGCTTTGTGGCGCGCTATTGTCGCGGATAAACATTACTCGCGAAATAGAGGCCGCCGCCGCCGGCCGCACATTGTGGTCTTTGTGGTATTTAAACTGTGCGCCAAAACGAATCACTGTGTAATATCACTTGTGAGCGCCGCGCCGCGCGCGCGTTCCTCTGTGACCGCTTCTGTTTCGTTGCTGGCTGTGATCTGCGAGCCGGCCACTTTACGACCCTGCACACGCGGTTTTGTCGCCACCGGGCGCTGCGCCGCGCCGGAGCAATCCTATTTGCTTCTCTGCTGGCCAACCCATTATTTTTACAGACGCGCTTCTCGCATTATAATTCAGGTGCTTTTTTCTTTGAGGTTATAATTCTCGGAATTCTATGAAAGAGGAGCAGAGAAGTTTATGAAAGGGGATTCACGCATTTATGATTTTCGTGCCAAATACCCTATGAATATCAATGTTCTTTTTACAGCTCGCTTCAGTATTGATTCCTGCAAACTTCTTTCTTTCTTTTGAAAACTAATAAGTCCTGTTCACACTGACGTAACTTTTCCTATGAGTAGGGACATTTGTGAAAAGTTACTGCGTCCAACAAGTTTGATGATTGTCGGTTGATGTTATTACTACTTTCTAAATTACCAACATGCCTCCGTAAGCCACGGAACGATTTATACCCTAGTAGTACAAATGAAATGACCACTGTATAACATACTAATAGCAAGCGTACTCTTTGTCTCTCTCACAGTCGCAATGGACGATCTTTACAACTGGTGTGAGTGCCTTTTCAGTTTGTTGACTTGTAAACCCACGAAAGTTTATCATTACGTGAGGCAATCGGTATTAATTTTCCTGTACCTTCCTCCCTCAAAATAAGGATTCGTAAGCATTGATAATATGGCTCGAATGATAGTGAATTTTATTATATAGAAATGATGTAGTTACAGAATCAATCTAAGTGGTTCTCAATACAAGTATTTTTAAACAGAATCTGGTTATCAACATTGAACTGCGGCTGATGTTCTTTGGTAGGGATGTTAGGTCATATATGTGTGCAAGAAGGAATTTCGATGTCAACTGTCAACAGCGTACATACAGTTATGTTTTAATATGACCATGTTTGCAGATTTATTTCCGTCGTCAGCATGCTGTTGTTATAATGAATTCCTCCATCTCTTCCTATCCTGATAGAGAGTCTCCACCTGCACATAACCCTACGCAATTTACAATGTCTCATCCCTCGTGTTTTAAAATGGGAACCGCCAGCCTGTCACTCGTTAGTGTGAAATGTTTAGACAGATCATTTCTTCACAGTTATTTAGTAATAAGATAAATTACATTCCGTTGAAATATCAATACATTTATCATTTTCTTATATCAGTAAAAACATTGTCATCACTTCAGCAAATCTTACGTTAAATCTGTGTCTCCATGTCTGTTAAACGTAAATAAAAATAAACTTAAGGTGATTAGTGGAATTGTAGAAAAATGCATCAAGTTTAGTTACTAGGTAATCATCTCGCACATGTTTTTTTTTTTTTTTTTTTTTTTTTTCATTCGCTGCGTGCGTTAAAACAGTATCAGTACAATGTAATTTTTTTTTCACAACACCGGACAAACACAGCAATTAAAGCCACCAAGCCGCTCGATAGCACACGCGACAACCTGGCTGCGCACAGCAACTATCGACCAGTGGGTCGATGTTTAAGTTGGAACACATCTTCTTCAAGCCAGCATTATTTAACTACACAGGATCTAGGATGGATCTGCTTTAGAAGTGAGTTTTATGTTAAACTGCTGGGTTTCTTGGAATCTAAAATAAAAAAATAAATAAAAATTATGCTCTCTATGAAATAAGCGACCCAGTGTTACCACATATTCGTTTTGCGCAAATGCGTCAGACATAAATATAACAAGTAGTGAGATGAAAACTCGCACTGAATTGGAGTGCAGTCTCTTTATTTTCACGAGTAGGCTATATTTAACACACTCTCAAGATCACTCCAAATATTAACTAATTACATTGCGTTATTAATCTTGTTTTGCGACTGCATATGTTGAAAATCAAAACGTGACTTGAAGTAGAACGTTCTGTGTGAAAAAAGTTAAGATGTAGAACTCATCTGTAGTTAATACTAACTGTATTTTTATGAATAGAACAAGTGTGATGTCCATGTTAGATTATAATATACGTTATGAACCAGTAATAGTATCGCCCCTACACCGTAAATACCGTTATTAATTGAATTTAGATGAGCGGTCGGGTGGCTCAGTGGTTAAGGCGTCTTACTGGAGGTTAAAGGGATTTTAAAGGAACTTTCAACGAGATTTTCAAAGGCTGTTAATCAGCCCTGTAGCTTTAGCACAGGTTGCTGTTTAATGTGAAGTACATCAGAACGCTTCCGTCGTGCGAATTCCACGTTAAGCTGTAGGTCCCCTATACCGGGTACGATTACGGAGTTACGGCGGCTACGAGAGGGGCGTGTTACGGAGCCACTAGTAACACTGTTACCAGATCATCAACGATCACACGAACCTATTGGGATTGGTTGAGAACCAATTATATTCGTACCGAGATTATTAAGTTGAATTCATCTCGAAAATATGCACTTAAATTCTGTAGAGAATTTTAGGTTTTCCTTGATTTATCTGTTTTTAGTATTTTCAGTTTAGCACAGTATTTATGGTCCAATCTTTCCTCTTACTTTTAAAAATAATAAAAAAAGATGAGTTACGCTTACGTAGCTAAACTGTTGTAAATATCGTACAGAACAAAAACGAATAAACCCTATCCCAAAACCCACATTAACCCGGGGCGCACATTGAGCTGCGTGGCGCAGTAGGGGCAACGCAGAGCAGGGCAGGGCAGCACAGAATGGCAGTTACTCGCGCATATTAGAGCGCAGTTTCGTGCGGCAATTTACAAAGCATTGTGTTGTGCGAAAAAACGACAATAAAGCGTAACCAAAAACATGTCGATGCAAAAACTCGATTTTTGATTTCTGAATCAGATTGGTATGCTGAGCTTGGAAAATTGTTATTACTTTAACAGAAGCTGAGTTAGATAAAACTATGCAAAAGTGAGTATATGAAAAGTAGAAACTCTCATCTGGCTTTTGCAGTGACAAGAGAATTCTCAAAAGATAATTTCCGGATGACTCGAGCGGAGATTCACGGCATAACGTAACCTGTTATTTTCTCGACAAAGCTCAAATATCTATTAGAGCTGAAGAAAATCTCGCTGTATTTTCGTGGTTATTTATTTAATTATTTAGCGTTTGACGGTACATGACATTTATAAGAATGTTTCTTTTTTATTTCATATTATATTTTTAAGAAAACTATATAACAGAACATAAACACTTGAAACTAAAAAAGCAGTGTCAACAAATTAAGTGTTTCTCGCGGACACTATTGAATGATGTAGTACAAATAATAAGAAAACAAATAATGTGATAATATCCTATATCTATCAATCTTTTTCGAAGTTTTATTAAAAATGAATTCAACAAAAGAAAAGAAAAGTGAAAATTGTAAGTGGACAGTTGTATGATAAATAAATGCTGAATTTACTCGCCACTTGTTGGGCTCATTGTCCAAATCTCTTGTTTAAATTTAATTTTTATGTATTTTTTATGACTGATATTGTGAATCGCAGGTTGGTTACGCACCAGATTAATCAATTTTTGTTATTCCACAGTTGAAAATGATTATAATTAAAGCAAGATTATAAATAACGCAAGAAGTGTTACGTTGTAAACCGGCACGAGTGAGCTGCGTGTCATAGTTTCTGTGTTGTGATCACAACGTCGCGCAGGCCACGTGCGGCGCAGTACTGCGTTGCCCTGTTCTGCGTCTCAATACGCGCTGTTCCGCCCCAAAACATAGAGACACAGAAACTGTGCTGCACTGCGCTGCGTCGACTGCGCGTCAATGTGCGCCCGGCCTAAAGTAACTGAAGTGACATGGAAAGCACTACTTATCATAAAATTTTTCAACATTATTTTTGTTGTACTATTTACCTATTATTAAAGTGAAAATAATTTTCGAAAATTACTGTTATTGTAATTCCTACATCACATTTCTTATAAAGCACGCACAACAATTTTTTTTTCTATTACTATTGTGCTGAAACCATATGCGTCCTCCAGTTCCATTTCAATGGTGCCGATCAGGAGATAAACTTTTAGGAAACCATTGTCGTATTGTGCTGTCAACTTCTAGGAATAATCAGAAAATGGTTACGTATGGCAGGCAATTTCTTCTACCATTATTCACAGGAAAGTCTTAGACCTTAGCTTCAAGTTCTCTCTGAAAATAGAGCTATAATGACCAAGGTGTCGACGCTCCTTTATGCCTTAACAACCAGAAGGTCTGATATTACTCGCAGCAGCCACTGACTGCCGACCGGTTTCCTTTCTAAGATTTCGCTATTGCAGAAGATGGATGTTGCTACGGCCAGAAAGTGCTGCAGCCTCTAGTCACGTGGTATATGGAATATTCTCTTCCTGTTGCAGGAGACCTTGTTGGCCATCTCCCACAACAGCCTGCATTTCGCATTGGCCCTGCATAGGCTCTAGTCCAGAGAGAGATTGAATTGGCTTTCTTTCTAGCGTCTAATATGAAATGGAACATTTAAATCAATTTAGCCGTTTGGTTGCTGTTGCATAAACCATGTACCGAATGCTCCTTCCTGTCGTAGTTTCGTCTCTCAAAATTTTCCTCTACCTTTTCAAATTTCTCCCCTCTGAGTAACCTGCCACCTTGCATTTATGTTCTGTGATTTACGGAAATACCCCAGGATAATGGCTGCATGCATTTTTAATAAAGCCGAGGTCTGTTCTCTACATTCCCTTTGAAACATTCCTTCAGCCAGAGTCACCAATACAATACTGGTATCGTAGTGACACACGCAACCCAGGTTGTTTGCTCCTAACAATGTACTGAATGCATTCTTATAATCCAATCTGTAACACGTTAATGTATAGTACATAACGCATACACGCCTTCAGCTTCTTACTACTCTCACTATGCAGATAGTTTCCACGAATATGTTATTTTAGTACTAATTTCCATTTGTCTCTACGTCTTAATCTTACATGTACTTACTTGAAACGCAGATCTGCTACTGACATATGTCCTCAATTTGCTGTAACAACTAATACAAAAAAAAGATAATAATAATATATATGTGTATTAAGGTTCCAGAAACACTACAATGAAGTTGGACTTTGCAAGGTCCATTGTTGTCAACACATTGAAGTCGATGGAAATCACTCACTAATTAACACACTGAATAGTTCACGAAATGTTAGTTCTCTCATTAATGCCATTATAATGAGTGCTAAATTAACTATGTAAGTTACATAGGTATAAATACACCCGGTCAACAATGCTGTATTGGCGTTATATGTTCCAAGAGATCGGCAGGCTAGTGATTTAATTTCAATTTGCCACTCAATCCGCTTCTGTCGTGGCTAAACTAATTCAACCATGTAAAGGAGACCTATAACTTCATGTAGAAAATGAATCATGGTACATACTATTTTATTCCACATGAAAAATATCCAAGATATTCCAAAGATCACGTTAGGAGCCGTAAATTCCAGCCGAGATCGGAATGTTTGCCCATTCAGGTGCTTTAAATAACTGACCCAGCGCTCAGCTTTGTGTTGGAACAAAGCAGTACGAATGGTTAAGAGTTATCTCTTTATTCAATCGGAATGTGGTTCGATATACAGTTAAGTATTCTAGTGATTTGGTTTAAAGGAAGTATTTTCACTGTCACTGTAGAACAGTATGTTTTAACCTACGGTTCTGTAGTTGGTATTCCACGTTAAACTGTAGGTCCCCTGCACCCGGCAGGTTTGTCGGGTTAGGTTAAGGCGGCTACGATAGGGGCGGAATGCGCAGCCAATAAGAACCCTGTCACCAGGTCATTCCGACCGCACCGATTTTTTATATTTACCTACCGTAACCAAATATCTGCAAGAACTCATAATAAACTACAAAAATATAGTACAAATGAAGGAGTCAGTTTTACCTAAATTTAATGAATGCCCTAAATATTGGCTGTAACTATTCAAGCAGTAAAGAGAATTGGTTTCAAAGTATTACGGTCATTTTGTCCGAACAGAAATTTTTTTGACATTTGCATCCAATTCGTTAAGTTTCAAATCATAGGAACCATGGGAGGAATAGCTGTGCATTCTTAATGATTCCGGGGGGGAAAAAATGTCTTCAGCCGTTAGAACTACGCCTTTTTTCACAATCAATGTTATGTGGAAATTACGCCCGATATTGGTTAAACCTTTCTATTTATGTTTTCTCTATTATTGTATGAAACATTTCTTTATGAGACGGATCCCACATAGCACGCAAATACGAGGGCGCGGTTCCAAAAATAATGTCTTCAACGACGCAGCGTCAAAACCAACAATGCTAGGCGAAATCCGACAACAATGCCGTGTTCCTTGGTTTTCCCACCACCGAATGATACAGGTTCCAGCTCAATGGTATGATCACTGATCAGTCACTGCTTGACAGCCGTCCGCGGTGGAGCAGCCGCTTAGCTCACCCGCCAGGTGCGAACTACGCACGGTGATCCGATTTTTGAACGCGAAAAACGTTACACTGATAGAAATCCACCTTCAGTTAGTGGAAGCGTACGGGGAAAAGTATATGGAAATTAAAAACGTGTGGAAGTGGTGCCGGGAGTTTTCTGCCGGTCGCAGCAACGTCCTCGACGAGGAGCGGCCTGGAAGACCGAGCGTTTCCGACGAAACGGTGACCAAAATTGATGAGATGGTCCGCAGTAACCGAAGGATAACTCTTGATGAGATAACCAAGAGACTTAATGGATAGTGTGTCAAAATCTCCATGCGCACAATTGTTCCATAAACTATAGGAAACAGTAAAGTGTCCGCCAGGTGGGTTCCCAGAGAGCTCATCGACGAACACAAAAGAAAGAGCGTGGAATGTGCTAAAGAATTTGTTCGCCGCTTTGAAGAAGAAGGGGAAGACTTCCTGGATTCGATAGTGACTGGGGACGAAACCTGGGTGCATCATTACGTTCCTGAAGCGAAGGAGCAGTCCAAACAATGGCGTCACCCATCTTCGCCGAAGCCCAAATAGTTCAAGACAGAGAAGTCAGCCAGTAAGTTTATGGTGACTGTTTTTCGGGACCTTAAGGGGGATTGTTAGTGGATTTCATGGCTAAAGGAACAATAATTAACTCGGCTCTGAAGAAAATACGGCGGGCTATCCAGAACAAAAGAAGAGGAATGCTCACGAAGGGAGTGTCTTTGCACGATGACAACGCTCGTCCACATGTCTCACATCAGACGACCTCCCTCGTCGAACTATTTGGATGGGATCTCGTTGAACTGTCCGCCTATAGCTCGGACATTGTCCCAAGCGACTATCACATGTTTCCCGCACTTAAAAAACACCTGGGAGGCCAGAAGTTCTGGTCAGGCGATATATCCAACGATATATCACAAGTGGTGAATAAATGTGATTTTCTATATATATATATATATATATATAGGAGACCATATTGTTTTTTTAACCACTTCGTAGTCAAGACGAAGAGACAGAAGAATTTTACGCTTATCTTATCGTTGCAATTCAATAAAATCCGCAGTTTCTTGTAAGAATGAGGTTCGAGGAGAATGTTCCTTCGAGCTACTATCTTCTGTTACTAACATTATCTTAAGTTTGTTTGTTTCTGCACACTATTCCCGGCTTCAGCGATTTTACCTGCAGGTGATTTTTCAGTAGCATATATTTATTTCACTATTTCTGCACTACATTAGACTCCATTGCACTGCACTGTTTAGTCATCTATCAGCCGCAATGTTGTTTATGTTTTGAATGCAAAACGTTGTGCTGCACTTAAGTGAAACGCTTTCCATAAATGAATAAACCAAAGAAAAAAATCAGTTGCACTGACAGTCATCATCCATTGAATCTTTGTATTTTGGTAATTTTACTTTACCTAGCGGGACGCCGGGAATAACATCAATAGTGTATTACTAGACACTTCCTCGTTTACTATCGTAGTCGATGTTTATACTCTGGCCGCAGCAAAGAACATGTTATACTTTATTGTACCTTGTATTTTTTTCGATTATAGTAAGATACTTAGGTGTAGTTGCTTGTCAAAGGGGATAATCACGAAACCATTAGGAAATTTCACATTTAGTTTGAAATACCGCTTTACAAATACAGTGAAACCCTATTGGAGAAAAATTTAAACGTAATATTCCTTAAAACAATATACATTATTGGAAATACCAAAATGAGGTATAGAACTGAGGTTAGAATTTCTAGACAAACAGAAAATTAAAAGTAATGTGGATTATTATTTTTTTATTATTATTATTTATTTTCATGGCCTTCTGTCTATCGACTATACGGCCAGCTTTATCATTACATTAATTTAACATGTGATTCTTATCGTATAGCAAACATGTATTCATTTCTTAATTCACACTAAATTATACAATTATTCAATATTACACTAATACAGCGATAGCCCTGATAAGGGAATACACGATTACATTTGTGCCAGCGATAATATGAAGCTGGATCTTATTTCACAATGGGTAATACAATTATTCAGTGAATAGTAATACATATTTAGAAAGTATATTGATACAATAATACAATGATGACAATTTTATCGGTAAACAATATAAAATCACATTTGGGGCGCAGTGATGTTTCCTTGCAGGGTAAGATTCACTGGGCTTTGGTATATCCGGTTAGCCTTGCACCTGATATAACTAAACTGATTAGTGAGAGTTCCTTGATGATTTACAATTTAATGTAATTTTTTTTAGGTCAGCTAAGATGCAGTTCCGACCGATTCCGTTGGTGGTATTGCAGGAAATGTGCTGAATTTGTAAGATCATAACTTGTATGTGATTGTTAAATTTGCTATGTTTGGTGTCTTTAGATACGGATGTCAGCCTCTCTTAGGTATGTGGCCAGCGCCCCATACACGTCACTTCTTCCCCCTCTCAGCAGGATGCGTATCGAAGTTGGGAGTGGAATTTTGAACTTTACAAGACTATTGTATAGTTTCTTTTGTTGAGTCCGATATAGAGTGCACGCTAAAGTGATGTGGTCGAGATCTGCTAATTCTTCGTGATCCACCGGGCAAAAGGGAGTCTGTGCTATACCGATTTGGTGGAGGTGCTTTGGGTAACAGCCATGACCGAGTCGCATGCGAATTATAGATGTTTTATATCTTTTGCCCAAATGGTTATCTTCGTACCAGACTTTAGTTGGTATGTGAGGTTGTATTGATGCGTAAAACTTCCCTTTAACTGTTTGTGTCAAAGTCCACGATTCTGACCACTTGTGAAGATACTGTTTCCTGATGATATTAATAAAATCGGTATGAGGTAGCTGAGTATAGTATTGCTCTCCATCCGCCGTGCTTTCTTTCGCCAGTTGATCTACCTTTTCATTATTCTGTATGGAAGCATGTCCCTTGACCCATAACAAGTGCACTTCTTTGCCCTCCGCCTTGGCTGAGTACATTGCATTTAAGATGTCGAATAGGATCCTATTCGTTCCGCTCAGTCTGTTCATGTTTTCCAGCTTCTGCGCCACGCTTTTAGCGTCGGACAGTACCAGAGTAGATGTCTTATGTCTGTCCGTTGCCAGTTTTTTCCCCCTCCCCTCCCCCCGCCGCGCACGTGCCGCCAGACCCCCCACGTCGCGCAGGTGTTCGCCAGACCACCCACGTCGCGCAGGTGCCACGTTGTTACGGCTCATAAATCGTCTAAATGGCTTTATTATTTTTTTTAACCTCAATTACGGTACAATATTCACTTTAGTATTACATTCTTGTGGTGTGACGTCACGCGGTCAGAGTAATAAACCTCAAATTCAATTCGAAATGCGGTATAATATTCGCTTCTGAGGACCTTGATTCAATATTTTTATAACACAATTTATAATTTTAAAATAGCGTTATTACATGTCAAGTAATAAGGATTTTTTCTGGCCGTTACAGTGGTATTTATCCGAAAAAGATCGGATAAGTACTTTCCGAGATATGAATTTTAGTATTAGCGTATGTTTTTTAAACGCTGTTTCGTTCTCAGGACGAATGTGACTCTAAGGGATAGCCGCCCGATACAGCGCACCTGCATCATAAATATTATCTGCCGCGCCTCCCTTCCCGGCCTGAATTTTAAGTAGCCGGCCGCCGCGCCGCCGCGCGCAGCTGCAAGCCATTAATTATCGGGACGCAAAGCGCTTCCCACGCTATCAAAGGCTCCCGCGCCGCCGCGCCACCCTCCCGGCCTGAATTTTAAGTAGCCGGCTCGCGGGGCCGACACTCATAAATATTCCCTTATCCGCGCGCCAGACCTCATAATTATCTCCTGACCTCCTCGGAAGGTATGTGTGTGTGTTAAAAGCTAAAACATTTTTTTTAACTTTCACGGTATTTTACGGGAGGAATATAATTTACCCCGAGAAATATGGCCTTAGATTCCTCGGGAGATTAATGTCGCCAGACAACACAGGCAAAGCGTCGTGTTCCCACGCTATCAAAGGCTCCCGCGCCGCCGCGTGCAGCTGCGCCCGGGGACGCACTGCGTTCTCACGCCAAGGCTCCAGACTCGTGTATAAATAGGGCAGAGACCTCCCTTCAGCCATCCAGTCTTCTCTGAGCGGCCGAGCTGAACACTTCGATCATCACAATGTCTTCTGAGGATCTTAGCTTATTCGCCGATATTGGTAAGTAAATTATTGTTATTTAACTTGTTTTTCTGACTGTTTTAAATTCTTTCACATATACTGATGAGTTTTTTTTTTTTCTCTGCTTCAGACTTTGATGAAATTCTCACTGCGGATGATTTCGGTAATGATAATATTTTTTTAACGTAACTAGATTTATGAAAAAAATGTATAGTGCTGAAGCATTAGTCTATATTATTAATTTATTTGTTCGCAGGTGATTTGGATATTTCCTGCAGTGACCTTTTTTATTTCAGTACGTATTTATCTATAGATTATTTTTTTCCCGATGTCTTTATAACTATTGCTAATACATTATTTTTTTTTTTTTTTTCAGATGAACCATCACGCCCAGAGAAGCGTAAGGGCAATTCTGAAGAATTAAGTAGCCCAAAAAGAGCTTGTGATTGCTCACAATGGAGCATTGACGTGGATGTGCCGCAGAGCATGCCGCCAACTCCACCACCACCGCAACCACCAGCACACTGGAATATCGGTAAGTCTAGTACATCAGTAATTTACCTATATTATTTTATGCGTACAAAATTATGTTTTTCATGATACTAAAATATTTTTTTTTCTTTTTTATGTTTCAGAGGGGGCGGTCGGACGCCCGGCCAACGAGGCAGTTCCACCACCAATATGGCGACCATGGGAGACATCGGAACCTAGCCGACCGCCCGCCACAGCAGCAGCAGCCGAGCCCCACTGCAGCCCATCGCCGGGACCCAGCCGACCGCCGGGACCCAGCCGCCACTTCAACAACCCATCGCCGGGACCCAGCCGACAGTATGCCAGTCCATCGCCCGGCTCCAGCCGCCAGTCCGCCGGTCCTTCGCCGGGGCCAAGTCGGCAGTATGCCAGCCCATCGCCGGGGCCCAGCCGGCAGTATGCCGGCCCATCGCCCGGCTCCAGCCGGCAGTCCGCCGGTCCTTCGCCCGGCTCCAGCCGGCAGTATGCCAGTCCATCGCCGGGGCCAAGTCGGCAGTATGCCGGTGCAGGGGCAGCCTTATGCAGTCATGATCATGCAGCAACGATGGGTGAGTCAGCAGCATCGCGCTTAGTCCTTGAAGACAGGCTTAGTGGATTTAAAAATAGAATTTATTCCGGGTCAATTTCAAATTCTCAAAATTTCATAGATCCAATGAATTTCATTGATGCTTGCTTTAAACTTGTTGCCGGTAAAGTTCGCGAAATTGTGGATAATCGGTCCTCCCCATCTGTAAAGGTGCAGGTTGGACTGATTAACACATATAAAATACAGAAGGAAATGATTTTGGAAACCGCCCGTATGTGCTTTTTAACTAAAATGCGTGAAGTCACAACAAGCACTTGCCTGTCGGATTGGTATGAAAAATATGTGAAGTCGGAGCTCAGAGTAAAATTGTGTGAGTTTCAAGAAAGGACAAGTGGCAAAACTCTCGATAGAATAGAATCCCTCGACATTAGTATTTCTCATTTTCAACCTTTCTATCGTGGGTCTTCCTATGTTGCTCTGCCACTTGATATCTGTAGAAAGAATGCCGTCATCAATGTTGAAAACAAGAATGACGAGTTGTGCTTTCTATGGACAATTCTTGCATATCACGTAAAGGCGCTAAGCAAAAAACCTACAAGGGTTAGCATATATAAGAAAGTGCGTTCACTCTATCCCCTCGATTTTTCAGGTATTGAGTTTCCGGTAAAACTCTCCGACATTTCTAAATTTGAGAGGCAAAATCCAGACTATTCTGTAAATGTTTTCGGTCTGGATGAAGTTAAAGGTAAACATGTAGTTTCCGGGGCCCTCCATCACACTGCAGACAAACGCGTTCACCACATAAACATGTTGTTGATTACCGACGGCAGTGGGAAAAAATTCCATTACTGTTGGATTCACAACTTGTCGGCGTTAGTCAGGTCTTCTTTAAGTAGAAATACACATGCTATATTTATTTGTGACAGATGTCTGCAACATTTTGGACGCAAAGATCTCCTGGACCGCCACGAGATCGACTGTGCAAGGGTTGATCCTGTAAGAGTGGATTTACCCGGCGACGACGATAAAACTTTAAAGTTTAAGGATTTTGTGCACCAACAGCGTGTACCCGTCGTCGTTTACGCGGATTTTGAAAGTTTATTGCTACCTTATGATTCTTGCAGTCCCCCACCCAACGCCTCTCACACTACTTTAGTCCAGAAACATCTCCCTTTCGCTGCCGCATACCAGGTCGTTTGTCCACTCGTACCTAGTCTGTCGCGTTTCAACTCCTTCAGGGGAAAAAATCCTGAAAAATGGCTTGTTGACGAACTCGTCAAACTTGCCAAGAAAGTTGATAAAATTTACAAGAAGTGCATTCCTCTTGTAATGACAGACGAGCAAGAAGCAAAGTTTGCTGATGCTACGGTATGCCACATCTGCAAGAAAGACATTGAACCGGGGACCGTCAAGGTCCGCGATCATTGTCATATCACGGGTGAATTTAGGGGGGCTGCACATAATGATTGCAATTTGCAGTATAAGACTAAAAAGTACATACCCATTTTCTTTCACAATCTTTCTGGGTATGATGCTCATTTCATTGTAATGGCATTATCAAAACTCGATTTCGAAGGAATGGACGTGCTTCCAATCAACACAGAACGTTATATTTCTTTTTCGAAAAAGATTGAATTCACTTCAATCACGTTAAGGTTTCTGGACTCATACCGGTTCATGCAGCTCCCATTAGATAAACTGGTTGGAACCCTTGAGGACGGCGACATGCGCATTACTAGTGCTCATTTCACCGACCCCGAGAAGTTCCAATTAGTTAAACGGAAAGGTGTCTTCCCTTACGAATACATGGATTCATGGGATAAGCTCACCGAGGCCACGCTTCCTCCAAAATCAAAATTCTACAGTTCGTTGTCGGAGTCACACATTTCTGATGAAGATTACGAACACGCGACAAAGGTGTGGCGGACCTTCCAGATCAAGACTTTGGGCGAATATGCAAGTCTGTACATGGACACAGATGTGCGGTTACTTGCAGATCTGTTTGAGAAATTTAGGAGTGTATGTTTGGGGAAGTACACCCTGGACCCCGCCCACTATTTCACATCCCCAGGCCTTTCGTGGCAGGCTATGTTAAGGAGCACGCGTGTCGAACTGGACCTTCTGACGGATATCGACATGCTGCTCTTTTTCGAACGAGGTATTCGCGGAGGTATTTGCCAGTGCGTCCACAGGTATGCGAAGGCAAATAACCGGTACATGCCGGAGTACAACCGCGAGGCGTCTGAAGATTTTATAATGTACTTCGACGTAAACAATCTTTACGGCTGGGCCATGTCGGAGTATCTACCCTCTGGTGGGTTTCAATGGCTATCGGCTAAAGAGATTGCTAGCATAGATTTCATGAGCGTTGCAGCTGACTCACCTAGGGGGTTCGTATTGGAGGTAGACCTTACGATTCCTCAGGATAAACACGACGTTTTAGCAGACCTGCCGCCATGTCCAGACCACAAAGCACCAGAAGGTTCTACCCTCCCCAAGCTGATGACCACACTGGAGAACAAGGTACGGTATGTTCTCCATTACCGAGTCCTCCAGCAATGTGTAGGCTTGGGGCTGCAGGTGACCGAAATACACCGGGTAATATCTTTCAATCAGTCACCGTGGTTGAGAGAATACATATCTCTCAATACGCGTTCTCGCCGTGACGCCAAAACAGATTTCGAGAGAGATTTTTACAAACTGATGAACAATTCAATTTTCGGCAAGACTATGGAGAACATTCGAAAACACCGCGACGTGAAATTGTGTACAGCATGGGTGGGCCGCCGCGGTGCCCGCAAACACATAGCTTCACCACACTTTAAGCAAGTAACAGTTTTCAACAAGAACTTTGTGGCCGTGGAGATGGCGAAAGCTAGGATAGTTTTTAATAAACCCGTGTATGTCGGAATGTGCATTCTTGACTTGTCTAAACTGAGGATGTACAGATTTCATTATGAATTTGCCATTCCTCAGTTTAGAAGCCCTAAATTGCTATATATGGATACAGACAGCTTCATCTACTTGGTGCGGAACTGCGATCCATATGAAGTGATGCGACGCAACAGGGAGGAGTTCGCTTCGTCCTCATAACACCGACAACCTTTTCATTGTGGGACTCTATCCCATAACGGTTGCCGGTGCTATACCCAGACGTGTCGAACTCCTCCCTGTTGCGTCGCATCACTTCATATGGATCGCAGTTCCGCACCAAGTAGATGAAGCTGTCTGTATCCATATATAGCAATTTAGGGCTTCTAAACTGAGGAATGGCAAATTCATAATGAAATCTGTACATCCTCAGTTTAGACAGGTCAAGAATGCACATTCCGACATACACGGGTTTATTAAAAACTATCCTAGCTTTCGCCATCTCCACGGCCACAAAGTTCTTGTTGAAAACTGTTACTTGCTTAAAGTGTGGTGAAGCTATGTGTTTGCGGGCACCGCGGCGGCCCACCCATGCTGTACACAATTTCACGTCGCGGTGTTTTCGAATGTTCTCCATAGTCTTGCCGAAAATTGAATTGTTCATCAGTTTGTAAAAATCTCTCTCGAAATCTGTTTTGGCGTCACGGCGAGAACACGTATTGAGAGATATGTATTCTTTCAACCACGGTGACTGATTGAAAGATATTACCCGGTGTATTTCGGTCACCTGCAGCCCCAAGCCTACACATTGCTGGAGGACTCGGTAATGGAGAACATACCGTACCTTGTTCTCCAGTGTGGTCATCAGCTTGGGGAGGGTAGAACCTTCTGGGGCTTTGTGGTCTGGACATGGCGGCAGGTCTGCTAAAACGTCGTGTTTATCCTGAGGAATCGTAAGGTCTACCTCCAATACGAACCCCCTAGGTGAGTCAGCTGCAACGCTCATGAAATCTATGCTAGCAATCTCTTTAGCCGAAAGCCATTGAAACCCACCAGAGGGTAGATACTCCGACATGGCCCAGCCGTAAAGATTGTTTACGTCGAAGTACATTATAAAATCTTCAGACGCCTCGCGGTTGTACTCCGGCATGTACCGGTTATTTGCCTTCGCATACCTGTGGACGCACTGGCAAATACCTCCGCGAATACCTCGTTCGAAAAAGAGCAGCATGTCGATATCCGTCAGAAGGTCCAGTTCGACACGCGTGCTCCTTAACATAGCCTGCCACGAAAGGCCTGGGGATGTGAAATAGTGGGCGGGGTCCAGGGTGTACTTCCCCAAACATACACTCCTAAATTTCTCAAACAGATCTGCAAGTAACCGCACATCTGTGTCCATGTACAGACTTGCATATTCGCCCAAAGTCTTGATCTGGAAGGTCCGCCACACCTTTGTCGCGTGTTCGTAATCTTCATCAGAAATGTGTGACTCCGACAACGAACTGTAGAATTTTGATTTTGGAGGAAGCGTGGCCTCGGTGAGCTTATCCCACGAATCCATGTATTCGTAAGGGAAGACACCTTTCCGTTTAACTAATTGGAACTTCTCGGGGTCGGTGAAATGAGCACTAGTAATGTCCATGTCGTCGTCCTCAAGGGTTCCAACCAGTTCTAATGGGAGCTGCATGAACCGGTATGAGTCCAGAAACCTTAACGTGATTGAAGTGAATTCAATCTTTTTCGAAAAAGAAATATAACGTTCTGTGTTGATGGGAAGCACGTCCATTCCTTCGAATCGAGTTTTGATAATGCCATTACAATGAAATGAGCATCATACCCAGAAAGATTGTGAAAGAAAATGGGTATGTACTTTTTAGTCTTATACTGCAAATTGCAATCATTATGTGCAGCCCCCCTAAATTCACCTGTGATATGACAATGATCGCGGACCTTGACGTCCCCGGTTCAATGTCTTTCTCGCAGATGTGGCATACCGTAGCATCAGCAAACTTTGCTTCTTGCTCGTCTGTCATTACAAGAGGAATGCACCTCTTGTAAATTTTATCAACTTTCTTGGCAAGTTTGACGAGTTCATCAACAAGCCATTTTTCAGGATTTTTTCCCCTGAAGGAGTTGAAACGCGACAGACTAGGTACGAGTGGACAAACGACCTGGTATGCGGCAGCGAAAGGGAGATGTTTCTGGACTAAAGTAGTGTGAGAGGCGTTGGGTGGGGGACTGCAAGAATCATAAGGTAGCAATAAACGTTCAAAATCCGCGTAAACGACGACGGGTACACGCTCTTGGTGCACAAAATCCTTAAACTTTAAAGTTTATCGTCGTCGCCGGGTAAATCCACTCTTACAGGATCAACCCTTGCACAGTCAATCTCGTGGCGGTCCAGGAGATTCTTTGCGTCCAAAATGTTCAGACATCTGTCACATATAAATATAGCATGTGTATTTCTACTTAAAGAAGACCTGACTAACGCCGACAAGTTGTGAATCCAACAGTAATGGAATTTTTTCCCACTGCCGTCGGTAATCAACAACATGTTTATGTGGTTACCGCGTTTGTCTGCAGTGTGATGGAGGGCCCCGGAAACTACATGTTTACCTTTAACTTCATCCAGACCGAAAACATTTACAGAATAGTCTGGATTTTGCCTCTCAAATTTAGAAATGTCGGAGAGTTTTACCGGAAACTCAATACCTGAAAAATCGAAACGGTGGTTGGTGAAGGCTTCCATATAATTACTGACTAGGTACGCATGTGTTTTCGGCGCCTTTACTTGAGCTGCAAGAAGTGTCCATAGAAAGCAGTACTCGTCATTCTTGTTTTCAACATTGATGACGGCCCTCTTTCTACGGATATCAAGTGGCAGTGCAACATAGGATGACCCCCGATAGAAAGGTTGAAAATGAGAAATACTAATGTCGAGGGATTCTATTCTATCGAGAGTTTTGCCACTTGTCCTTTCTTGAAACTCACACAATTTTACTCTGAGCTCCGACTTCACATATTTTTCATACCAATCCGACAGGCAAGTGCTTGTTGTGACTTCACGCATTTTAGTTAAAAAGCACATACGGGCGGTTTCCAAAATCATTTCCTTCTGTATTTTATATGTGTTAATCAGTCCAACCTGCACCTTTACAGATGGGGAGGACCGATTATCCACAATTTCGCGAACTTTACCGGCAACAAGTTTAAAGCAAGCATCAATGAAATTCATTGGATCAATAAAATTTTGAGAATTTGAAATTGTCCCGGAATAAATTCTATTTTTAAATGCACTAATGCCTGTCTTCAAGGACTAAGCGCGATGCTGCTGACTCACCCATCGTTGCTGCATGATCATGACTGCATAAGGCTGCCCCTGCACCGGCATACTGCCGACTTGGCCCCGGCGATGGACTGGCATACTGCCGGCTGGAGCCGGGCGAAGGACCGGCGGACTGCCGGCTGGAGCCGGGCGATGGGCCGGCATACTGCCGGCTGGGCCCCGGCGATGGGCTGGCATACTGCCGACTTGGCCCCGGCGAAGGACCGGCGGACTGGCGGCTGGAGCCGGGCGATGGACTGGCATACTGTCGGCTGGGTCCCGGCGATGGGTTGTTGAAGTGGCGGCTGGGTCCCGGCGGTCGGCTGGGTCCCGGCGATGGGCTGCAGTGGGGCTCGGCTGCTGCTGCTGTGGCGGGCGGTCGGCTAGGTTCCGATGTCTCCCATGGTCGCCATATTGGTGGTGGAACTGCCTCGTTGGCCGGGCGTCCGACCGCCCCCTCTGAAACATAAAAAAGAAAAAAAAATATTTTAGTATCATGAAAAACATAATTTTGTACGCATAAAATAATATAGGTAAATTACTGATGTACTGGACTTACCGATATTCCAGTGTGCTGGTGGTTGCGGTGGTGGTGGAGTTGGCGGCACAATCCACGTCAATGCTCCATTGTGAGCAATCACAAGCTCTTTTTGGGCTACTTAATTCTTCAGAATTGCCCTTACGCTTCTCTGGGCGTGATGGTTCATCTGAAAAAAAAAAAAAATGTATTAGCAATAGTTATAAAAGACATCGGGAAAAAAATAATCTATAGATAAATACGTACTGAAATAAAAAAGGTCACTGCAGGAAATATCCAAATCACCTGCGAACAAAATAAATTAATAATATAGACTACTGCTTCAGCACTATACATTTTTTCATAAATCTAGTTACGTTAAAAAAATATTATCATTACCGAAATCATCCGCAGCGAGAATTTCATCAAAGTCTGAAGCAGAGAAAAAAAAAAAAAACTCATCAGTATATGTGAAAGAATTTAAAACAGTCAGAAAAACAAGTTAAATAACAATAATTTACTTACCAATATCGGCGAATAAGCTAAGATCCTCAGAAGACATTGTGATGATCGAAGTGCTCAGCTCGGCCGCTCAGAGAAGACTGGATGGCTGAAGGGAGGTCTCTGCCCTATTTATACACGAGTCTGGAGCCTTGGCGTGAGAACGCAGTGCGTCCCCCGGGCGCAGCTGCACGCGGCGGCGCGGGAGCCTTTGATAGCGTGGGAAGAGCTTAGCGTGAGAACGCAGTGCGTTCCCCGATGATAAATGTGACGCAGCTGTGCGCGGCGGGCGTGGGAGCCTTTGATAGCGTGGGAAGCGCTTTGCGTCCCCGATAATTAATGGCTTCCAGCTGCGCGCGGCGGCGCGGCGGCCGGCTAGCAAGGGGAGCGATAATTAATGGCTTCCGGGTGGGGTGTGGCGGCGCGGGAGCCTTTGATAGCGTGGGAAGAGCTTAGCGTGAGAACGCAGTGCGTCCCCCGATGATAAATGTGACGCAGCTGTGCGCGGCGGCGTGGGAGCCTTTGATAGCGTGGGAAGCGCTTTGCGTCCCGATAATTAATGGCTTCCAGCTGCGTGCGCGGCGCGGCGGCCGGCTGCAAGGGAAGACGGCTGAGTAATGGCCTTGTTGACAGGTGTTGACATGACTAATGGCTTCCGCCTGGCGAGGCTGGCGAACACCTGCGCGACGTGGGGGGTCTGGCGGCACGTGCGCGGCGGGGGGAGGGAGGGGGAAAATCCAAGATGGGCCGCACAGAC